>CM074494.1:12324193-12405564 GCA_037389245.1 Oryzias sinensis | reverse complement strand
TAGTCTCAAACCTAGAACCTCAGCATGTAAATACCATTGTCTGATCCACTGAACTATCTCTTCCATGGCAACTTATATTTGCCAGTTTAACCACATGTAATCATTTTTTCTATAAGTGAGGTCTGTTGTGTATATCGTATCGGGAGAAACAGAGTTCAACTCTGTACACCACAGTACGTTTTTTTACGTGGAAAAACACGAACAAAATTTTTTTTCTTTTCGAAAAGTCAAAGGATTTGAAGGACCATAACTCACAGCAGGCAATAGACGGAAGCGGTGAACATTTTTTGAATGGTTAAAATAGGTGAAAAATTGTAGCCAAAAAACGGTGGAAGATACTATAAGAAGTATAAATGAAGAGAAAAGGAAAACTGAATTCAACCAATAAAAAAAATAATCACTGAAGAATGATTTTACATTTGTAAAAGGGAGTGCCTCAATTCCGTAGCACATGCCCACAGCATGTCCCCTTAATTCAGTGGTTCCCAAACTGGGGGGCGCAGAGGTATTGCAGGGGGGGCGCGGCAAGGCTACGGCTTCCTGGGTATTTTTTTTTTTAATTGAACAATTGCAACAAACAAAACAAGAAAATGCAACAACTATGCACATATAATGTACAATAGAATTCTGAATAAAGAATAAACATGTTATATTCTTAAGAAAATTCTAATTATTAATAACAATCACAAAAGGGAATTGAAAAAATAAAACAAGAAAATAAAAAGCGTCTGCTCTGGCGTCTAAACAGCTGAGTCCCAACCTGCACGATGTTATGATGGATGTCATCACTACAGTGAACTACATTAAAACACGACCTGTCAAAGCAGGTATTTTCTCTGCACTGTGTGAGGAAATGGGCTCCGACCACACAGCTGTTCTGTTTCACAGCGAGTCCCGATGGCTGTCACGTGGGAAGGTTTTATCCAGGGTCTTTGAACTGGGGGATGAGATCCACATCTTTTTGGAGGAGGAGGAAAATGAACTTGCCCACAAGTTTAACAACAAGTTCCTCATGAAACTTGCGTACCTCAGTGACATGTTTCAAAAACTCAATGAGCTAAATCTGCAGATGCAGGGCAGCAACACACACCTTCCACATCTGGCAAATAAAATCACATCATTCACAAGAAAGCTTGAGATGTGGGAGCAGCGAGTTACAGAGGGAAATATTGACTTGTTTGAGAACCTGAAGTCATTCATTGAGGTCAACAAGCTGCAGAACACAATGATCCCATCCATGAAAGCTCACATCTCTGCCCTCCAAAAGCATTTCCAGAGGTACTTCCCAGTGCAGGATCCCACACAATAGGCTCCGTGCGCGAAAGTAAGGAGTTCTACTTCCGCCGCCTTGAGTGTGAGGCCGACCATTTCCGGCTTGCGACTTCTATAGCAGCGACACGGCAGATTTTGATTGCGAAAGATGGTATATTTCACCTGTTTTCTACAAGGTCTCCTGAAAATCGACGTGAACGACATCTACAGGATTGTCGACCAGTGCGTGGTTACATGGGCAAAATATCGTGTCGAAAATACCTAAAAGGAAATGTGTCCCGTTGTAAACAAACCTTTGCTGTCACATATTTATGCAGCAGCTCGGTAATATACGAGGCGATCTTCCAAACGTGCTTTTATTAATGTTATGAATATTATGAAGTGCCTGTTCGCTCATCATTTTATATTTAATCCTTGTGGTCAGTGCTTTTTTTGTGGAAGAAGAACAGAACTGAAGAACAACCCAGTGTTAGGAGAGGCTAACAACACGGGCTAACAACATCAGCCTTTATTTGTCGGGGCACAATTAGAAACACAATTCCATGTGTCGTGATTTTTTTAACAGTTTCTAAGGACTGAGCGGCATTTCTGCTCTGAAAAGCTCCCACACACTGTGTGCTCTGCTCTGTCCTAGCGAGTCTGGCAGCCGCTAACCCAGAGCGGCGGCTCGGCTCGCAGTCCGAATTCTCACACATAACAAAACGCACAGCACCCTCCCCTCAAACACATTAATAAATCCAGCTGCTCTGCTCAGTCAGAGAGGTTCACTCGGTCCACTGGCTCCGGAGCCCGAACGCAGAGCTCGGATGCCGGGTCCAGACGTCAGTGAGCACGCATCCCCCCCGCATCTCCCTCGTGAGGGGTGAAAGAGAGGGGAGACCCAGCGGGGCGAGAGCGGAGCGGGGCTTTACGCGGGACGTCCGCAGAGCCGCTCGTCGGTCCCGTATGAGCTCACAAGCTTTCTCTCAGCGAAACACCGTCTATGCATGACGTAACCCAGAGCAGCAGCGACACACGATCGGTATATCCCAGCTATCTCGATCGGAAATAAATTTTGATCCGAACGAGTCTGACCGGGGCAAAGTATTCCGAACAGCGTGTTTACATGACGCATTTTCTTTCCGATTGCTGCAAATACGAAACACGACTCGTCTTGCTTGGGGTGAAGTCCTTCCACCGTGTTCACCATCCATTCGGCTCTCACCGACACATATACTGGAAAGCTATGAAAGCTTATATTAGTAATGTTGTACTTTGACAAATTCGCACACGGGTACACAGCAATGTTGTGATGTCTTTGTCACGCGTTGAAACACTAAACGCCTCTCTTTTACCCGAAATCCGCTCCTATTTACTCAAAACTAGCAACTCAACAAAACTCCCCACAACAATAACACGACCAACAGGAAGTTGTCGGCCTCACACTCGAAACACGGAAGTTAACCGGAAGTTCTGTCGTGCACGTAGTCTATATCACTGGATCCGAGACCCCTTCAGTGCAATACCAGCTGCCGAATTCAGCGCTACAGAGAATGAACAGTTCATTGATGTCTACTCTGATTCAACAATGAGGCTGGAGTTTCAGTCTAAGACATCAGCTGCATTTTGGATTGGAGTGGAGAAAGATTTCCCACTGCTAGGTAAAAGAGCTCTGGCCACACTCCTTCCATTTGCCACGTCTTACCTATGTGAGATAGGTTTTTCTGCTGTTGCCTCCATCAAGACTAAATACAGATCCAAGCTGGACATTGAAAATGAACTAAGCAGTCTCACAGCTGCAGCCCCGATTTGAGAAGATCTGCAACATGAAGCAAGCCCACACCAGTCACTAAAAAGATGTGGACATTAAAGCAGTTTTTGCAGAGTTAAATGTTCAGGATTTTGTTATTTTCTTCAGAGAGCTGGTAAAGTGTAAAAGGCCACTTTCATGCAGGAATGGAGTTTATAGAAGATGTGTTGAAAGCCATGAACACCATTACATGGTAAAATTTTAGGATACATGATGCAGTTGTAGAGGTGATTTGTCTTTTATTTTTAGTTTTGTTCAGGAAGAAGATGCCATTTTGTATGACTTACAATGTTAAGTAAAGTCCAGTGGAGTATAGAAACAAAGGATTTGTATGTTTGTGTCAGTGTGGGGGGGCTCGATAATATTCTAATCTTCAGAAAGGGGGGCCCCCCAGAAAAAGTTTGGGAACCACTGCTCTAGTGGTTTCCACAAACGGAAGGACCCTACGGTCAATGGTGCCGGGTCACACATAGCAGTCATACTGGAAAATGGAATGCCGCCGAAAACACACCTCATCTTATTACACACTGATTATAAATTCACATTTTTCTTCTTCTGGATGATTTTGGTGTTGGGGGTTTTGTTACCCGAAAGTTTTATGGAAATTTCTCATGGAATTGAACGGAGCCTTATGCCAAACGAAAAAGATGTGAATGCCAACTTAAAGAATGTGGAAAATTAAGTACCGTATGTCAAATATTTCTTACTGCAAGAGTTGTCTGACTGAAATGCCCTCAGCTGCTCCTTGTGTCTGGTTTTCTCAGCTTGTTTCAGTGCTGCTCTGGTCAACTCAGTCAGCTCATTGTCATGTGTGAGATTGTTGGTGTGGTTTTCTGTGTCAGCCTGTGAAACTGAAAGACTTGTTGAACTGATTTAGAGAAGTTCCATCTAAATTACAGATTTCAGTGCTTTTTGTTCAGTCAAAACAATTCTGTTCATTCATTTAAGAAAGATTTTCTTCATTTAACTATGTATTTGTCTGCATGTTAAAAAAGTCTCTCTTTTTTTAATTAACTTTCAATAAATATCTTGATCAATGTATCTGCAGGCCAAGTGTAAAATATTTAATATCCTTAAATCACAAACTGACCATTTATCTGAACCTTTTAAGCAGCAAGAAAATGCTGTACTTTTGAACACTAAACATAGTTCTGGAAAGTGTTAACTTTAAAATATCCTAAAAGTTTGATTACTTTTATTCTGTTGAAGATTTTTTTGAAAATGTGTCATTTTCTGCCAGAATATTCAAACTGTTGTGAAACTGTTACTAAATACTGCCACCTGGTGGACATTAACGCTAAGAACACTTAAAAATAAATAAAACTTTATTTTCTGGCTAAATTTTTACCTGATATAATACACCCAACAAAAAGTACTTTTCATAAAAACATGACGCATGATAAATTAGAGTGGTCTTTTATTTTCTGTGGTATGTGTGACAAAATGAACAAGAAAAACATGAGAAGTTCCTAAAAACATGCTCTAATCAATTAAAAAAACAAAAAGGAATTTGAGAATAAAAAATTCCTAAAATAGAACTTTATACTAGAAACTTTGTCTTTGGTTCAGCTATTTCTAGGATGTGAGACTTCCCTGGTGAAGACACAGACTCCTTGAAAAATGACATTGAAATTCATGTAATTACTTTTGCTCAGGTGAAAATCACCTGGTGATAGTGTTCTGGGGTTAAATCCCTACATGCAGTGTAGTTGACAGCCTTAACTGATTATATGGTGATTAACTGATTTGATGACATGGCATATACAATAATATAGATTGAAGCCACAGATACATTGGTTTCTGACAAAATGATCATCTGTATTGAAAAGTCTTGACTTGAAATAACCACTGGGTGTGACTTTGACACACATTTTGAGTGAGATTATGAAACAACTAAAATATGTTGTAGTCAAAGTCTTGTGAGTATTTTCACATTCTAGTGGTGTCTCTACTTGAAAGAATGACTTTAAATTAGAATCCCAGAAAAGGGGAAAGTTTGGTTGAAATGTCTGAAGCCTCTGATTTGGGAAATGTTATGTTTAAGTGTTTAGCTTTATTCATTGAATTTAAGCAAAAAACATGTAAATAACTTTAATATTGGACTAATTCATGAAGCTGCTTCTCGAAATATTATATGAATGCAAAATAAAAACATAATTAAATCAAATCACTATTGATCAAAGAAGTTTAATTTTAGGCTTACATTTTAACATTGAATTAAAAATATTAATTTTATACATAAAACTTAAACGCAACTAACAACATAGCAATGCAACAGCATATTTCATTTATTTTTGTTGAACTCAGGACAGTGTTGTAGACCCCCGTTCTCTAGCCTGAATCATCTTCCAGTCCAGAGACTCCCAGAGCACTGCTTCCACATCCAGGGTCTCTTGTCCTCCAGAGGCAGCTCCAGGTCCCCCTCTGACAGCTATGATGTTCAGCTGCACCCTCCTCAGCAGCTTGGGTGACACTACAAGCTAACATGTGGCACATCTTGATGCATATATTTACAGTGTTTCATGGTCATTTGTACTGTTTTGCCATACCTCTATTGTGGAGATGGTGGTGGACTGATGACCCCCCCACTGAATATCCATGCTTCATGTGGGTGAGCCTCACCTGACCACCCGCCTCCAATGGAAAAATGGCCGCCTCCCGCAACAGACAGATGCTAACCTCCGCCCTGTCCTGGACAGACACAGTTATTGTTGCGCGCGCACACACACACTGTATTTTAACACTCAGAAGTTCATACTTACTGTAAATGAATCTGTCTCATTTAGACACTTCGTGCCCATCCACTCTACCCTCCTGATAGCAAACACTAATGAAGACATTTATTAAAAATTCCATGTTCTGTGAGGAGTGGGTGTATACATTTACATTATTTGTATCCTTACCTCCAAAACTTTGGCTAAGTGAGGAGGGTTGACCTTCCACCCTTGTCACACAACTCATCAGGTGCTAAAGTGGATGGTGGATCAGGAGTCTGTCTGCCTCCTGTTGTTGTGTTTGCTCTGGAACAGGTGATGTCCAGTAGAAGGCCATGTGAAGTGGGAGAATTGCAAATTACCATGGGGTATGTTCCCTGCAGCCTGCCTTCGTTATATAGATTCCTCCCCAGACAAACTTTGGAAGATAGTTCCTCAAATAGTCAGTGATGATAACCGTGTGTTTGTTGTGGGACAACTGAACTGTTGGAAAAGTCCCAAGAAATGACTTTTCCTTCTTTCTCAAAATATGAATATGCAGCGGTGGGGGGGGGCTGAATATGGGCCACTCTTGTCTGTTTAGGACGTGTCTGAGTGCTATTCTGAGATGAGAAATGAGAAAATACATCTATTAATATTAGTTTTAAAAAAAGACAGAATTTTTAGCCAATGAAAGACATTGAAATTCTGGTAGTTTTTTTAAAGTCATATTTAACAAAATATCGTGATATGTATCGTATTGCAAGACTTGCCAATACACACCCCTAAAGTATTAGATAAATGGTTTTGTAAAATGTTTCATTTGCATTTGGAAGTAAAATTTACACACATTTACAACTATATAAATGTTTTTATTCTTCTTTTTCTGTTTGGTTATCATTTTCTTCAATGGTTTCCAGTAGTTCTTCATCTGTTATTTCTAGGAAAAAGAAAACAGGTCAGGTAATATTATGAAAGTGATTGTTGGTTAAAGTTGTTGAATGATATTAGATGTGACTGGTGATTTACCGTGTGATGGAGCTCTTAGATTGTCTATCACATGTGATGGGTGTTTTACTTCTTCCTGATGATTTATCTCCTTCTGCAGAAGTTTATTTTGTGGTCATAGTCGTTGTTTTCTTGAGTTCTTATTACACAAAATCCAAGGTTCTTATTACAAAATCCAATGTCTTTTCCAACTTCGCTTATTGATTTATATGTTTCTTCTCGTGGGACATTCTGGTCTAGGCGGGAGTACTGTTTAAGAGAAAAAAAATGCCAAAATATAATATCAGTTATTGGAAAAAGGTAATGATGAGGTCATTTACTTCCGGTGTGTCATATTTGGGAAGCTTAGTGGGACTCGCCTTTTGTGAAATTAAAAAACAATTACACATGCTTTTAAAAATGGTACAAATGGTTACATTACTCATTAACAATCCCAGAAATATATTCACCATCTAAATATTTTTCACATACTCAAGCTACAATAATTTACCACAATAATTTAGTACATGTGTTTTTATTTCTTAGTCTCACTCCGACACACACCTGAAGGAAGGCAGAGAACCCCCCCAGACACACGTGAGACCATGCTGCATGTTAGCTTGAGTCCTGCTAACACTAACAGACTTCTGAGTGCTACATTTACCCTTAACAACGATTTTCACACGATTAGCAAAAACAAAATGAATTGTGCAAAGAAAGTTCTTATGAACATTGTCTTTCTATGTTTTAAACTTTATCTAAACTCTCTTTTCAGCCAAACTAGTGAGAGCAAAGTCTACTGCTTACCTCCTCCTGCAGTCCTCACGGAGACTGAGGGGAAGACTGCGAAAGAACAGGAGTAGCAGCAGTTATCAAAAATAAAGTCTCTGCATAGAACATTCTAATATAAATAAATTAAAGATAAAAAAACAATTTTTGGTGTAATTAACACAACAATATTACATAAATTTTCTTAACCAGCTGCTACATCTATGAATGGATTAAGTGCTTGAAAAAAAATCTGCGCCACTCTTAGTTTGGTATTATCTGTTGTATCAGAGGTGTAACAGGAAACCTGTGAACTGGCGCCCCTTAGCTGCCGCTCCTGTCTATGACAATGAAAGGGGAGGGGTAGTGGACTCAGGCTGCCAGGTGGAGCGCGCACTTGAAGCGCTTCCTCTGTTGCGCAACACCAGGATCATGGCGTATAGATGACTCAGCTCATGCTAATGTCATTCTTTATGAACTATTGTAGACATTTTGATGACGGGTCTCTATTTTCCATATAAATGTATTTTCATGTCTGCATGTGGTTTGGTTGGTGTCAGTGTTTGACATAAAGACAGCAGGTAATGCAGGAAAACAGCTGCACTTTATGAGATCATGAATAAATAATCCATTTAAAAATAAATCAGCACAATGTTTTTATCTATTTCATTCATTCATTTTTTTTTAATTCATTTTCTACAGTTTTATCCCTTTCGGGGTCACTGGGCTGCCGGAGCCTATCCCGGCCACTTGTGGGCAAAGGCAGGGGATACCCTGGACTGTTTGCCAGTCTGTCGCAGGGTCACAACACACACCCATTCACACTCACACCTAGGGACAATTTAGAGCAGGGGTCGGGAACCTTTTTGGCCGAGAGAACCATAAACGCCACATATTTTCAAATGTAATTTCGCAAGAGCCATACAATAATCTAGTGTCCCTTTCCCACACTGAGGCACGGAGACTTAACCTCTTTTAAGGTTCTTTATTCTGGTTACTGCAGGCTGTAACAAACGCCATACAATAAGTTCCGCAACTCCTGAATCTCTCCCGCCGAGACGAGAACCATCAAAAAAGGCCCTCCCATTTCCCTTATTCGGCCCATAGCTGAACCGCATTGGTCCAAACTCCCCAACGACAGGTTGAGCGACAGAACTGATGGCCAATCAGATCTCTGCATGATATGTTCAATGAACTCCGGAATTTATAACACGTTCCAACAGCTGCCCAGTTAAACTCAGTCCGCTACAATATGTTTAAAACTAAAAATACAAGCGAATGTGAGCATTTGATGTAATTTCAACAATTTTAAAGGACAATAAGTCTGTGGATTATTCTTAATAACATAGTTATGCTGTTGCTAATATAGTATTTCTTAGCATTAATGTTACTCTGGTGCTGCATGGTGGTCTTGGTGATCATCATGGTCTAGTCCGGTTGATACGTTGTGAGTTAGTCATTTGTGTAATTCCTGAATAAAGCTCCATCAGGAGATATGTACTGATTGGAAATATTTACAAATTGTTGATTCACAACTTTATGTGAATAAATGTACTGAAATGAAAAAACAAAAAAAGTTACGTGGTGAGTTTAAGCTTCATGCAGGCATTGAGACTTCCATCCATTAAACATGATGGTAGGTTGGTCTGAATGTTCTTTAGATGTGAGAAAGACTGCTCACATGCAGACGTGGAGCCAAACACACACTCACACGCTGCAGCATGTGACAGGCAGCGTGTTTTAAGTTATGACAATACATACGCGATTCACTGAACCCCCCCCCCCCCCTTTCTTCCTCACACATCCAGTCCCTGTAACTGCGCGCTCCCGTCTCTGAGAAAGAGCGCGCAGTTGCGGCACGGCAATTCACAGGTTTCAGGTTGTTACAAACTGTGATATAATAGATAATTGTAAACTTATAGTGCTGCCGCACATTTTTCTCTCTCCATGCACCGCTACTACTGCGCACCTCTCTGGCATCGCATCGCGCCCGAGAAGGACTGGTCTAATGAAAAAATTTTTTTTTTTTTTTTTTTTTTTTTTTTTTTAACTTTCTTTTTATTGCTTTTTAAACACAGTTAAACATACAACAAAAAGCAGAGGGAACAGTAAAAATAAGTATACAAAGCAAAACAACAAAAGAAACAAGTAATGCCTTGGGTTGCCTTGACTCTATAGATTTTTTACAGCATTGTCCATGTATAAGTCCTTATAATGTCGCTTTGTAGTTAGTCCATTTCTCCCATCTTTTTTGACAAAGATCTTCTTGAGTTCTTATCCTATGGTTCAACACTTCCATCACATATATTTCTTCCACAATTTTTCCCCATTTCTGCTGTGTTGGTGAATCTGTTGTGTACCATTGTCTCGTGATTGTTTTCTTGCCTGCAGCAAGAAAAATTTTGACTAAATATCTGTCATTTTTTAGAACATTTTCTGATATATTGCCCAGATACAAAAACAAACATGTATTTGGTATATTGTAGCCCAGGACCTTGGTTATGATCTGGTGAATATTCTTCCAAAAGGGATTAGCTTTGGGACAAGACCAAAAAATGTGGGAATGATCTACATTTATGTCTCCACATTTTCTCCAACAATGCTGGGGTAGCGCAGTGTGCTTGTTTGTGATTTTTGGTGTTATAAAATATCTAATTATGTTTTTCCAACAATGCAGTCTCCATGTCCGTGATGAAGTGGATGTATTCTGTGTTTGCCAAATTTGGAGCCAATCATCATCTGATATTTTTATATCCAGTTCCCTTTCCCATTTCTTTTTAATATACATGGTGTTTTTCCTTTTTTTTTCCATTAGATTTTTATAGAGCGTTGATATAATTCTGTGTTTTTTAGAATTGTAAGTTTCAACAATAGTTCTAATTATTCCATCTTCATCTAAATTTATATTATTTCTAATTTCTTTGTCAAAGTAATCTTTTATCTGTAAAAATCTAAAGTGGTCATGATTAGTCAAGTTAAATTTCTGTTTCAAAGTTTCAAAATTTAGAAAATTTTTATTTTTTAGCAGTGTGCACATCACTGTTATGCCCTTTCGGTTCCATTCTAAAAAATTCTTGTCGTGAGAGCCTGGAACGAAGTCCTTATCATAGGTTATCCACCGGAGAATCCTAAGCTCTTTCTCCAGTTTCTGTTTTCTCACAACCTTGTACCACAATTTTATCGTAAATTTTGTAACTTTTCCCATTTGGCTAAATATATTCAGGGCTTCTTGTCTATCTCCAATAAAACTATGAATTTTCCTGTCCTTTATGAATTGCTCCACATTTTTCCATTTTGATACAAACTTGTCATCACACCAACAGATTACCGGTCTAAGTTGTGCAGCATTGAAGTATTCCCTAAGATTTGGTAGTGCCATGCCTCCTTTATCTTTACTTATTTGTAAAGTATCAAATTTAATTCTTGGTCTACGTCCATTCCAAATGTATCTGGAAATAATTGTGTCCCACAATCTATATTGCTTCTCTGGTATTTCAACGGGCAGGGATTGGAATAAGTACAAGAGTCGGGGCAGGACACTCATCTTTATGGTTTCTATCCTTGAACCCATATCCAATGAAAGAACATTCCACCTGTCCAGATCATTTTTTATTTCCCTATTTAATTTGGTGTAGTTGGCATCATATAGATCTTCCAGTGCTCTTGTTAACGTCACTCCAAGATAAGTCAATTTGTTTTTTTTCCAATTCAGATTGTATCTCAGTTGTAAGTTGTTGGATGGTGAGAAATTAAATGTTAAAACTTGTGTCTTTGCCAAGTTAAGTTTATACCCAGAGCAAAAACCAAAGGCTTCTAACTGATCAATCAAGACTGGGATTTCTGTCTCTGGCTGTTCTAGAAAACAAATTACATCATCGGCAAAAAGTCCAATAATGTGTTCCTCTTCCCCAATCCTAACTCCTTTGAGGTCTTGATTTTCCCTGATTGCTTGTGCTAAGGGTTCGATAAATAATGCAAACAGTGTTGGGGACAGACAGCAGCCTTGTCTTGTAGATCGTTCTAAATGTATACTTTCAGTGAGGCTCCCATTTATTTTGATTCTCGCAGTGGGATTTTGGTAAAGTGTTTTAATACATTTAACAGCTTTTGTACTGAAACCAAATTTTTCGAGTACTAGATATAAAAATGTCCAATTCACGCTGTCAAATGCTTTTTCTGCATCGAGACCTATGAGGACTGCACTTGTGTTGTTTCTTTGGATATGGTCAATAACATGTAGCGTTCTTCTTATACTATCTTGGGTTTGACGCCCCTTGATGAAACCTGTTTGGTCTTCATCAATAATGTCACCAATAAAAGATTCATATCGTTTGGAAATAATGGAGGTATAAAGTTTATAATCTACATTAAGAAGGGATATGGGACGGTAGTCCGAGCAGGTTTGGCTATTGCTTTTTTTGGGGATTACTGTTATCACCGCTTCTTTCCACGACGGAGGAATTTCTCCATGTTCAAGTGTATGATTAAATGTTCGTTCCAGAAGTGGGATAAGATGTTCGCTAAAGGTTTTATACCATTCCGTTGGTAAGCCATCACTACCAGGAGATTTGTTAGATTTGAGTCTCCCCAATGCTTTCTCTATTTCCAGCTTTGTGATTGGGGAGGTTAATTTTTCATTCTGTATTTCTCCAATTGTTGGCAGATCTAGTTTTTCCAGAAAAACTTTCATTTGATTTAGATTTGCACAGTTTGGTTGCTTATACAACTGTTTATAATAATTTATAAACTTATTTTCAATCTCCTTGGGGTCATTTACGTATTGATTTGTATCTGGGTCTAATATCTTGTGAATTGTCCGATCCACTTGCTGTTTTCTCAATCTTTTTGCTAATAATTTACTTGCTCGTGGGCCTACTTCATTATAAGATTGTTTCAAAAATCTGGTCTTTTTTTCCACGTCCTCCATTAGTTGTTTATCTAAATTAGCTCTGATTTCTTTCATTCTTTGGAGCAGCTGGGGATCTTGTGTGGCTTTATGTTGTTGTTCGATTTCTAATAATTTATTTTTCTCCTCTTTATATTTTTGTTCTTTAGCTTTTTTATTGGCAGACATTTTTGTTATAAGTTTTCCTCTCATTACTGCTTTGAGTGCATCCCACAGAATGACAGGTGTGACTTCTCCATTGTCATTATCTTCTAAATAGAGGCTTATGTCTTTCTTCAACTCCTCAACTGTGTTTTTGTTATTCAATATTCCCGTGTTTAGTCTCCATTGTGTTTTCTTTGTTTGTCTAGTCATCTCTACTTCCAGATATATTGCAGCATGGTCTGAAAATTCTGCTCCTTGAATTTCACATTTTTTTACCCGATATGCTTCTTCACTGTTAATAAAGAAATAATCGATTCTTGAATAAGTGTTATGAGGAGCAGAGTAGTATGTGTAGTCTCTTTTGAGCGGATGTAGTGACCTCCATATATCAACAAACCCCAATTCTCTAAGTGTTTTTTTAACAGTTCTAGTGCTACGGTCAGTATGTTTCTTTCTATTTGTTGTGTCTAATTTACTATCCAAGACAATATTAAAATCACCACCACATATTAGTACACCTTCTATTTCCTGGGTTATAATGTCAAACAGAGATTTAAAGAATTGTTTTCCACTATTGGGAGGAGCATAGACATTAACCATCGTGACCATTTCATTTTCCAGCCTTCCTTTTACAATAATAAATCTCCCTTCTTTATCTGAGATGTGGTTGAAATATTCAAACTTTATCATATTGGGGATAAGTATAGCCACCCCTCTTCTGCACCCCTGTTGAAATGAACTATAAAAGGATTCAGTATATCCAAATTTCTTTAGTTCCTTATTTTTTTGTCTTGATAGGTGGGTTTCCTGGAGGTATAAAATTTGTGTTTTATCCTTCCTCAAAGCAGTCATAATTTTTTTCTGTTTTATTGGGTTATTCAGACCGTTAACATTTAACGACAGTATCTTAATTCCTACCATACCATGGATATTGAGTTTTTTGAAAGGCAATCCAATACAGAACATAAACCTGAACTATTTTACAACAAGCAAACACTGAACAAGGTGGCTTCCATACAAAGGATATACATATCCATCCTTTTGGGTCCCTGTTGGTGGGTAGAGGGTAAAGTGCCAATTTCTGTTTGGGCCCCTCCCTAGTGAAACCTACACTAGAATTGTCCAACATTTAGTGTCTTAATGTGGATCACTCCGTATCCTCGGCCTGAACAAAAAAACGAAGGGTGTTGAGCCAGAAAAAAATAATAATGAAATAAATAAAGGAAATACTAAAGATATATATAATTGAAATAAAAATAAAAAGGGGAAAGCAGGTCCCCATTTTTCTCTTCCCCTCTTTTTTCTTCAGTTAATGAACGTCATCCATTTAAGAAATTAAAAGACCACTCATCTCTGTGTCTTCACTCTGAAGCTCTTCTGAACTTTGTCAGCTTCTCCTTAGCGCGGTGTGTTGTGTTGACCCGTCTCCATGGTGACGCGGCTTCCAGCCGCTCCGCCGCTGTCACGCTGGTGTTCGCGCTTGCCGACACTGCTGCTTGGATTCCCCGCCGTTTCAGATCCTCCATTGCCTCCTCCGCTGTTTCGTAGATCCGCAGACCCGTTTCCCAGTGCACTCGCATCTTCGTGTACGGCGTTTGGAACCGAATTCCTTTTCCTTTCAGCGCCGCTTTGACAGGACCATACGCCTTACGTTTCTCCATGATTTCAGTCGCATAGTCATTGTCAAAATAGAGTCGTCTGCCGTTTATTTGGATATTCTGCTGCCAGGCTTTGCGAAGAACCAGCTCTTTGACGTGGAACTGTAGAAAGTTCACTATTATTGATCTTGGAGTGGCCGTGGCGGCGGGTTTGGGGAGCAGTGCCCTGTGCGCTCGTTGGATTTGCAGCTCCGTTTCCTCCGGCAGGGACAGGTGTTTCTTAAAAAGTTCTTTCACAAAGTCAGTGACAGACCCCCCTTCTTTGTCTTCAGGAACACCGTAAATCCGAATGTTGTTTCTTCTGGAGCGACTTTCCAAATCAACGATTTTGTCGCGCATTTTGGCATTTTCTTTCACCGCCGTCAAAAGCGTCTCTTTCATCTCCGAGCAGACTGACTCCAGATCAGTTATTCGCGTTTGTGCCTCTGCTATCTCCGTGTTTTGATTTTGCAGTTTTTGAAGAATATCTTCTTTAAAATCCGCAAGGTCGTCTTTCAAATTCTTCATGACTTCGTTCTTGAATTCGGCAAGCTCTTGTTTGATGTCATGTTTGAA
Source organism: Oryzias sinensis (assembly GCA_037389245.1). Lineage (NCBI taxonomy): Eukaryota > Metazoa > Chordata > Actinopteri > Beloniformes > Adrianichthyidae > Oryzias > Oryzias sinensis. Next base: position 12,390,792 of record CM074494.1, on the reverse strand, counting down.
GTCTTTCAGGTCTTTCGAGAGTGAGGTTAGCGCTTGGAGCAGGACCTGTTGATCGGGGCTAGCTGCTGCATTTTCTGCTAACATGGCTTCTTCTCCGTGGTCTTCCTCGTTTTCGCAGTTTTGGCGTGTTTTGCCTGTATTTTTCCGACTCTTTGAGGTTTTGCCTCCTGACATAGTCGATTTAAAGGAGTTTTGTCTTAGAATTACTGAATAGGAAGCCCTTTCTCTCCGCCGAGTAGTCGGAGCTCACCACTATGCGTCCATCTTATTTCGTTGCCCCCGGAAGTCTCCCTGAAAAAATTTTTTTATAATTAAAGATTTGTCCGCGAGCCACATGTGACCATCAAAAGAGCCATATATGGCTCGCGAGCCATAGGTTCCCAACCCCTGATTTAGAGTTTCCAATTGACCTATGAAGAATGTTTTTGGATGGCGGGAGGAAGCCTGAGACCCTGGAGAGAACCCACGCATACACGGGGAGATCACGCAAACTCCACACAGAAAGGCCCTACGTTGATGTAGTGTTTTTCATGTCCCCCAGCCGGGACTTGAACTAGGGGCCTTCTTGCTGTGAGGCGCTAACCAATCTAAAAATTACAATCAAAATATAATCACATATCCTTCTCCGTTTCTGTTTTTATCAGATCATGTTCTGTCCATACTGTGGAATAAATCTTGAGAGGGTCCTGTCTTACTGTGGCTCATGTGGTAGAAATATACAGTGTTTAAGAAGTCTTCTATCCAAAGGCAGCGCACACACAGTCAGTGGTGATCTCATAAGGGACACTTGAGCACCCCCCGAAAAAAATTCTTTTGTCCCCCTATACACTAAGAACACCCATTTCCGTGTAAAGTGAATTTGTTTCCATCATCTCACTTAACTTAACTTAACTCTGTGTTTGCCAGACAGAAAAGTCTATTCAAGGTTGTGGAAAATGGATCAAAAGAAACATCACAGTCATAAAGAATATAAATAATTAAATGAATATCCTGTCTGGAACATTCTCATGTTTAAAGTAAAATGTTTTGTTAAAAAAACAATGTTGGCAATGTTGTTGCATAATAAGGAAATAAGACACTTTTTGTTCTTAATTTGTTATTTATTTATTTTTCGTCCTCAAAAAGTATCGATAAGAGTATTGTTAAAATACCGGATCGATAAGCAGTATCAATAAGAGTAGTAAAACCTATACGATACCCATCCCTAGTTTCAGACGAAGCAAAAATAGTCAACTTTTCTTTTGTCTTTAGCAACAGTGGTTTTTTGCTGACCACGCCCACATTCCTTATATGTCCATATCCAGTGTTTTTCATTATGTTCAGTTGCAGCCTTGGATCCATGCATTCACATTTTAGAGTATTCCATTAACAGTGCACCACTTTTGCAAGCTCGCCACGCGCTCGCCGTTCAAAATCTACAACTTCTAATTCCAACATTTTGTCCACATCACCTTGCTATGGATGTGTGAGAAGTTACGAGTCAATGGCAAAAAATCCCTAGGACGGGTTTTCATTTGTATCTGGCGCTAAAGGGGCTTTTTAAAAAAAATTGCAAGATGCCGGACTTTTCCCAAGGTCAAAGGTCAATGACACTTCTGTGGTGTTTGTAGACTGGAGCTGGCAGCAATTGTGTGCAATTACGTGAAAATCGCCCAAACAAAAGTGTTGTATTCCCATATCGTGGGAAAACACAAAAATCGCCAAACCTCAGAGTTCGCCACAAAATGGCCGCCAAGCCGAAGGTCGTGTGGCCGTCTCATAATGATTTCAAAACGTCTTTGGGATATTCCTGACACGGGTGTTTTGGTTTCATAACTGTACTTTGAAGTAAAAAAAATTCGGCCCCATACGCGATTTTCGGCCCATTCATTTTTTTTAAGGAATTGAATTGCCTGCCGTGATGTCATCGTGTTGGGGGGGGGGGGTGACGTTGACTTTGTGGAGAATTCATTTTCAATTTATCCGAGGTGTGTGCACATTTGGGTGACTTTTTGAGTATGCGGCGGGAGTCACTTTTTCGCCAAAAGGCGGCGAAGTCGTCGTTCCAACTGCGAAAACAATATGGTCCTTGCAGTCAGTGACTGCTGCTGCGGGCCATAATAAATGGAGGGATTCCTTCATTTGGCTCCCAAGTCTCCTAAGAGATGTTGTATCTGTAATCATAATCCTTGACGGACTCATGTTAGCAAAGGTCGACTGCTTTTTGGGGTACAACACTTCTGCAGCCTTCAGCATAAGTTCACCATTCTAAAATGGTTTGGATGTCTGCTCCCACTAGTTTGCAATAAGGCAGTGGAGATTCCTGTAACTCCTCCCTAAGGGCAGAAGGCTGAACAGGTTGTGTGCAGGGTGGTGTGCGTCCTTGATTATTGTTAGTGCTTTGTGGGTGAGGCGGGTGATGTATAAGTCCTGCAGGGAGGGGAGTGGTGTTCCAATGATTCTCCTGGCTGTGTTGACTATGCACTGCAGGGCTCTCCTGTTGCTGTGTGTGCAGCTTCCCCCCCCCCCCCCCACACACACACACAGCTGGAGAGGATGCTCTCAATGGTTCCTCTGTAGAACGTGGTCATGATGGCTTGTGAAGCACCTGATCTTTTTAGTTTCTGCAGGAAGTAGAGACGTTGCTGACCTTTCTTTGCCAATGATGTGGTGTTGGCGGTAGAGGAGAGGTCCTCATTGATGTGTACCCCCAGGAATTTTGTGCTGCTCACTCTCTCCACAGCAGTACCATCAATGATCAGTGGCAGGTGTTGAGTGTGGCCCCTCTGGAAGTTGACAACAATCTTCTTTGTCTTGCTGACGTTTAGCACAAGGTTATTATCTCCGCACCATTTTGTCAGCAGATCTACCTCTTCCCTGTAGTTGGTCTCATCGCCCTTGGTGAAATCTGCAAATTTCACAAGGTGGTTGATGCTGTGTGTTCTTGTGCAGTCATGTGGCAGCAGAGTGAAGAGCAACCTGTTATAGCAACATAACAGTGGTGAGGCTCACAGGGAACCAAACTGCATCTTACCCAGACGCAGAGCTGTTTGGTTTCACTTTTAACATGTGCCGAGATGCTGTTTCACCTGTTTTGCTTCTCATTTGCTTCCCCTAGTGGCAGAATTGCGCATTTCAGCTATTTCTTAAAAAGAAATCACAAGTCGCCACAGGAATGCACTAGAAACCTGCTTTTTTTTTTAAATCCGTATTATTTTTACTCTTCATAACTGGGTCACAGTATTAAGACAGCATTATTTCAATGCTAGAGTTAGAGTGGAAATAGGGCTGACTTTCTTTTACAGTTACAGTTTCAGTGTACTTAAGGGGTAAGTACCAAATACTATTCAAGTGAACATACCCAGTATTTAGTAACGAAAGTACCATGTAGTTGAGTGGAAATAGGGCTGACTTTCTTTTACAGTTACAGTTTCACTGTACTTAAGGGGTAGTTTCTGTGGTAAATTGATGGTAAATACCATGAAACGTGCAGCGAGTGCAGACCGAAAGGTCAAGGTACTTTATTTGTACTTACCTTGTTCTTACATGTGGTAAGTACACTGTAAAACCCAATAAGTTCACTTCACTCAAACATTTCTTCGAAACTGATTGCATAAATTTTTTTAATTATTGTTAACTTAAAGTTTTAAGTTACAAGACTTATTTTTGTAAGTTAATTTGACAAAAAATATTCAAGTTAACCTGACTAAATTTTCTTTGTTCAAAACACAGTTTTAATCAAGTTATCTATAGTTGGATTGTTAAGTTCTTACAATATATTTAAAAGAAGTATATTTTACTTAAAATGTTTTAGTACTTACTACAATCATTTATTTAATTTTAAATTCTAAAATATTTCACAATTTCTGTGACTACATTTAAATCATTAAACATTTTCTTTTGCATACATATACTTGAATAGAGTCAATACAAAAAAAAAAAATCAAAATTAAAATATTTAGACAGACTGACCGTGTTTAATTTATTTTTATTAAACAAGGTCAAGTTTTCCCAAAAGCAGCTAAAACAAGTAATCAGTTATACAATTAAAGAGCAGCATTAGGCAATGATTGTAATACCAGGCTGTGTAATCTTTACAAAATTACTATTTAAGAGTTTTCAGGTATCAAAAATAACAATATTGTCAAGTCCGTGTACATTTTACAATTTAAAACAAAAGTATAATTTTAACATATATCCTTCTGTGCAATCCAGTAAAAAAAAACACCATGAGTGTAAATATAAGCAAAAAGGTAAATTATTGCAATGACTGAAAAGGTTGATTATTGTACAAATGCTTTTGACAAGATACTAACGGAGTCAAGAGTAAAAATCTTGAACAACCTGAGCAGTTATAACAATATAACACTATAAAGCCTGTAATCATAAAAATTCTAACAAGGCTTTTTTTCAACAACAGTTAGAAGAACTTGTGTTTTAGTATTCTCTTAGTGTTTTACAGTTTTACTGCCACAACTTTTAAAAGTAAACATTGTTTAGGCAACCTTAACAAAAAAAAAAACCTGGCAAAGAAAATATGCGTGTGCCAGGCATTTTCACGAAAATTAAAAAAAAGTAAAACAATATTTCAATAAATAAAGTATAGCCATTAAATGAAAAAAAAAACCTTCAAAATCCCACTCGCGCAGATTACATAAAAGCATCAGCATATCTGCCACCAACCATAATGTTCTTACAGTTCAAATAAAATTCAGGCTAGTTAGTAAGGCTGGTTATTTTTCAGAAACTATCATTGCACACATCCAGTTTTAGTGCAAAAAGAAACCTCCACTTTTACATGAAACAACACTTTCAAAACACAGGTTCAACATGTTGAAATGTCCAAAGTCCAGCAAAAGAATCATTCATAGAATGACACTACAGTTCTGTCAATAGGTCATTTTTCAGACTCAACACTTTGGGCTTTAATTTGTCATCCTCAAGACCCATCAAGACCTTTTGGATAAAGTCAAATGTGTTGACCAAGGTTTTGGGGTACGCTAGATGAAGGGCATATATCAATGCAAATAATATGACAAATCCATCAGCCAGTATGGGTACGTCAATAATCGTGTTACCCTCAAGTACAACCATGATCTTGACTGGATGGAACATGGCATTCTGTGGATCAGCACCAACTGCAAGAAGTCCGAGTAGTGTGTCCACAACATCTGGTTCCCTGGACTGCCCAACCTAAAGAGAAAAGATAATTAGAATACTGCAACTCTGGTGTACATTTATGTTTTCACATGAAAGGCATCCATTTACTGTAAGATGTACCTTTTTGTAAAATCAAATGAAAATAATGCTTTTGCCCATCATGTATCTCATATTATCTAGGTTGTCATTTTATACCACGCGGGCTGTCCTGTCTTAACACTGAATGAAGTAGATTCCGTAACTTTTTAGTTCTAATTTTACAAGTTTTTGTTCCATTTATTTTTTTTGCCTACCTTAGTCTTTAAGCAAAATACACTGACAAACTTTGCAGGACGTCTAACAATTTCAGCTGTCCACATACGGACTCATCCATATCTACAATAGCATATTTTAAGGACACAGCTTGGCAAATTGTCAAACTATAGAATATTTTAAAGTTAGATGAATAAACATTTCTTCAAGCATATTCAATATTGTCTTATTAAACATTTTAATTACAACCTATTGAGTGAGACTTGAAAATCCCATTGGTGCACATTCTCAGACTGTCATGGATTTTTTTTTTTTAAGTTTCCATTTGTTCAAATAGATCAGGGGTGGCCATTCCTGGTCCTCCATATCTGCAATCCAGTATAATTTATACATTTCCCTGCTTCCACACACCTTCCAGCTAATGGTCAGAATCAACATAGTTAACGTCTGTCTATCTCTGTGAGTGAGACATTTGTATCACATTTATGCTGAAGCAAACATGCTGGATTGCAGCTCTCCAGGACCGGGATTGGCCACCCCAAATTAGATTCATCACTCAGATATTGTATTTGTTACTGTCATGGTACATTGTAAACATTTTAATTTACCTCACAAGTCCTCAGAAAGCTGGAGGTGTCTTCTTGGAGATAGGCAGGGAGAGCCTGAAGGACAACTGCACGTCTAACATGAACATCAACTTGTTCCTGCAGTGTGAGAACATGAGATTGATGAACAACCCCCACAATTGTTCACTAAATCTTGTACAGACATGCATATGAATAAGCCATTATGAGATGTCACTGACCTGGAGGTCGTAGATTGTGAAGAGCTGGCCTAGAACATCGGACACCTTCCCTGTGCGTGAAGCTTTCTTCCTGAATATGCTCTGAAGGCGAGGAGTATGTTGGTCCAACACAGCAAAGAAGTGGTTCTTCAAGTTAATGTTTGTAATTCTGTGAAACTCTGCACAAATCTGCACAGACACAAAAGGAATGTGAGTATGTGGCTTAAAACATTATACTATTGCATGTACAATTTCATTTAAAAAAAACATTCACCTGAGATTCCATTTTTAGGGCAGGCCAGCGTTCCAAGATGTCTGCAACTGGCAGGTCATCACTGATTATTTCTTTGCGCCGCAGGGCAAAGGTGCTTTGCATTAACTTGGTGATCAGAATGTGATCTTTGTCAGTCTTTTTAACTTCATCTATAATCTGCAGTCTCAGTTGTTCTAGGCTGGTAGCATCTTCCCCTCTTGGAAAATTGGGGAGATAATTGAGTTCTGCTCTCTTTGGTCTTTTAATGCCAGTGTGTGCAGCTTGTCTATCTGGATTATTTTTACTTCTCTTTCCAGAGTTCACTGCTACCTCTTGAAATCCAGCACGACTTAACTTAGCTCGATAATTCCCCATTTTAAACTTGAGGCTATTTTTCCAGCCATACCACCCTGTTTTAGAGCCTGGCTCTTTCAGACAAGGGTGATGAGTAACAAGTGCCTCTGCTACCACTGAAACCTCTTTGTCATTGGGGTATGCTTTGAAACTGTGCATTGTAGCTGCAAGAGCTTCAAGTATGTCATGTTTTTGGCCCCTGGTTAACTTTACAGACTTTCCTGTTCTCTGATAAGTACTATTTCCCTCACTAAGTATGAGTTCAACCTCATAAGAAAAAGTGGGCATTGGGAAAACCTGAGGCCATTTATCAATCCTCTCTGGCGTCATAGCATGGGGCAGTATTATAGTGTCATCCGATGCTATTGAACTTGTATCGCTCTCAGGTCGCACGATCTTTAGCACAGCCTTCTGAGGAAGTTCTTCAATGTCTACAAGGGAGCAAAGCTGCCCATCAAAGTCTGGGTCTTCATAAGACAGACTAAAATCAAAGTCTAGTTTGAACTTGTCTTGTATCATTCTCTTTAGCTCATCCACAGACTCTGGACGTGTGGATAATGTCATCTTTCTGACAATGTCTGTGGAGATATGTACATGGAGGAGGAAGTTCTGTGCAGCCATTTCTACTGTTAAAGAGAGAAAAAATATATTCAAATTTGTAAGTGCAAATGTTTTCTAGCCGTTCAAAGATGCTACATACATTTTCATTTATAAATGAATAATACCCTTACAAATCTTTGATCAGAATAAATCGTTTCTGAGTTAACAGCAAACGTCCATCAACATTGTATGCTGAGAGACTCAGTGTGTCATTCAGTTCTGAAAGCAGATGCATAGAGAATATCTCTGATGACATTAGCTCAAATGACCTCAAATGCTCATAATACAAACACTCATAGTTCCTGCAAAGAAATGAAACAGAGTTGTTCATGAGCAATATATCATCAATTTTGCTGAATCTTGGGAGTCCTCCTGTCTGGCCTACTGACACAAACATCCCTTTGGCATACTCTATGCCATCTACTGAAACCTTCGATGTGCTGTATATGCTTTGGCTGTTTGTCTTTGCTTTGATGAAGTCTTGTGCAACTCTGGGCAGATTTTCTTCTGAAACAGATGAGACATGCGAGGCCTGTATGTGGGGTCTGAAAAATGCTGGTGCACTGAGATAATATGCCATCATGTACTGGTGTCTGATAGCAAGTGTTTTCAACACATTCTTGAAGTTCTTTGCATCATTAATGACCCTTTTAAAAAAACGATGTTTTCCTTCAAACCGCATGGTCCACAGGTGAACCAGGGGACCAAAGTTTTTTGTCATCTCTGGATAATGCTCAACATAATGATGTTTTGGTCGAAGCCTAAAATCTGGAAACACAACTTTAAGACCCTGCCTGTGATCACGTATTTTAGTTTGCATGTACTGAATAGATTCTTCTGTGAAGCCTGGAGATAACACATGTTGCACAATTTCTTTTAGGTCCATCAGTATGTTCCATGCTTCATCTCCTTCAGGGACTTTGCTTCCTAACATGAGTGGCAATAACCTCAACAGGGTGGAATTTTCGTGCCCATTTCCACCAATGCTTTGTTTGGCTGCAAAGTTTTTTGGGATTGGCTTTGGTTTATCAACTCTATCAGAGTGCTGATATGGAAACGTTTGGATTTTTGTATTCAGATATTCAAGAGTGAAATACTTCCGTCGAATCATTTCACCGATGCACAAGGCCAACTCAACAGGCACAATCCCTTCAAAGAGATCGTGCAATATATCAGGTGGGAAACCAGTAATGGGATGAAAATGCTGCAATGTCTTGCTGAGGGCACAAGCACCTGTAACACCAAAATGTGTTGAATATTCTCCCTGCACAACATTTTGCACATGAAGATCGTGAGATTCTTTTGTTCTCGTGCAGAACTCTCCATCAGAAACCTCGGTGGTCTGGATTTGCTCTGTGGTACAGCAACAGAATCTGCATATGTAATTTCTTCTGAAAGACTGTACAAACCCAGCAAGACCATGGGCAGCCAAATTATCAGCTGCCACACAAAGCACAGTCCCCTGAATACATTCACCAAGTGCTTCAATGAAAATTCCATCCTGTTCTAAAGTTTGCAAGTCTTTTAGCAAAGGTGACAGGACAGTTTCATAACTGTGCTTTTGGAGGTCAGACACTTTGCATAGCAGGGCTAGTTGTATAACATGCAAGCTAGACCTATACTGACAGGGTATACTAGCAAGCAACCAATACACTGCACATATCTTATGGATCTTTCTACTCGTTCCCAAAGGATTGGCTAGTTCAACATCATCCACATACAAAATCAGAGACAATTTTCCAGTTTCTGATAGAAGCTTATTTGCTTTGAAATATGCCCCATCTTCATGAGACACATAAACTCCAGGCGACGATTTTGTAGCTGCCTGAAGCTTATCGAGAAGATCAGTGTTTTTGAACATCATCTGAAGCATTTATAGAACTGGAACATAAACAGTGTATCCACTTGAATCTAAAGTATGTTGTATTGGCATTACCAGAGGGTAGTTGTTTCTTACAAATGTTTTTCTTCGTTTTGTGGTAGACAGCTCTCCACCCTCTGTAGTTGCACTAACAAAAACATTACTTTCGGTGATGGCATCCACCAACTCTTGAAGCACAGCATCACCGATGGACTCATTGTGTTCTTGCAGAACACCAAGGATGGTCTCTCTCACAAGAGGCTTTGACAGTGCGAATATCTGCAGCAAACTGTCAACCATGTCTTGTATAGCAGTCTCTGAAACATGAAGAACGCTGTGCATTTTCAAAAGCAGAGATGATACATTATTCTTCAACTGAAGTTGCAGTTCTTTGATGTCATAGGCAGACTCATTGGGAATCGAATCAGAAGTATCCAGCTCAGGAGATTCGTGAGAAGGACCAGCTTCGGAAGACTCCAGGGGCCTTGGCTCTCGCTGATTGCAAGTTTTTGTTAGAATTTCACTCTTAAAAGCTGAACTCTCACCATCTGGATGATTTCTACTTTTGTGAGCATTAAAGGAGGAATATACATTTGTACGGTATTGACAGTTTTTGAATGGACAGTCCACTACTTCATGTTGCTTTGTGTGTGTCCTTAGATGACTAAGAAGAGTTTTATCATTAAAGGGCTGCTTGAAACTACACAGAGGACAAATAAATGATATGCATTCATTTTGATAACTACCATGTACAGTTGCCTGATTATGTGTTCGTGTCAGATGAATTTTCAAAGCATTTACTGACTGAAAAGTGCAAACACATTCGTCATAAAAACATGGAAATTGGCTAACTGAGGAGACATTACAAAGACACAAGCGATAGTGTTCAAGTACTTGTGTCTTTTTCTCAATGACAGCATTGCAAAGCTTGCACCTCAAAGCCATTGCATTTCTTTTTTTCTTGTACTTTTTACCAAATTTAAACAAAAAAAAACAAAAACAAAAAAAACACTTGTCATTTAGTCTTCATGAACATACCAAATGAAATCTCTCCAGACTGGCCAGGTGCTTCAGTTTCAACCTAAAAAGAGAATATAAAATTAGTTACAAGTTTCCCTAAAAAAAAAAAAAAAACATGACAGATTTGACAATTATATAGTTCATGGCAATATATATTATATAGCACTCATGTGCTATATAATATATATTGTGTATATATAGTATATACACTATTATATATAATAGTGAAACGAATATTAAATAAATAGTTAAAGGAAATATTTACAAAGCATGATTTTTTTTTTATTTTTTTATTTACGTATCTTAAATTGCTTTCAACAGGTGCCTAACACATTGTTCACGCTGGCATCTCCAATGTCTTCTCATTGATTCATGAACGTCCAGCTTACTTGCAGCAGCTCTATTTCCCTCCTGGATAAAGACAAATCCATCGTTTTACTTCAAAGCTGCATCAGATGCTTTTCTTTCTGTGTGTTCGTGTCTGTCCTGCTGTGGTTAGCCTTGAGAGCTAAAAGCTAACGTTTTCTTCTTGCAATGACCTCGTCCATCTGTCTGTTTCTGCTCTTCGCCCCCTGCTGGCTATTAGCGAAGAGAAATCTAGCCACTGGGTCCAAAATTTAGGGGGAAAAAATTCCCGCCTTACAGACAGGAAAATACGGTAGCTCTACATCATTATATAAGAACGGTTGAAACAATTACTTACTTGAGAAAATGAACAACAATAAACATGCAATATTTCAAATAAACAGATAACGTTACGTCTTCAGAAAAGTGCAAGTTCAGGTTTAAAAAAGTGATGTAACCTGTAAAATAACCGTCAAGACAGAACGACTGTCAAGTTTCAGTGAAAATACACATGAAATTGGAAATATAACTTACCAAATATATGCGCCCAAAGAGAAGGCCAACCCGATGGCGGCAAGTGCTGCAAGAACGGCAGGATAACGTAGCTTCTCAAGATCAAAAAGCTCCTGCATGCCACCATACGTTTCTATAGCGTTTAAAATAGTACAGCGGCGATTTTTTTTTTGACGATTTATGGTTAAACTTACAACGTAACAGCAGTTGGAAAACTTTACAACGTAACAGCAGTTGGAAAAACTTTACCCGAGCCGAAGAAAGTATCGTTAATGAGGAGTACCGACGAGAGGACTGAAAAACATGGCCGAAGTTTTCAAACTTGCTGAAGGAAAGAGCCGGAGCAAGTATGGTACGTTCATGACGTCATTAATTTTCGGCTCAAATCTTTTGCGTTATGCTTCTAAAGACACTTAAAATAATTAAGTCCTGTAAACTTAAAACAGAAATTTTGTCAACATGACTCAAATAAATAGAGGTGAAATAACTTTTATACCTTTTTTGAGTGATTGCAACTTATTTTTTTTAAGGAACCTTTACTGTTTGGGTTTACAGTGTACCATAAAAGACACCTTTGCACAAGATGTAAATACCCAGTAAGAATATTATAAATACCCAGTATGTACCACATAGGTATGAACCAAATAGTACCATATAAATACACAGTAAGTACCATGTAAGTACAGAGTAGACACAAAAAGTACCATGTAAAGTCCCATAGAAAGTACCATGTAAACACACTGTAAGCACCCAGTAAATTCCATAAAAAGTACCATGTAAGTACCCTGAAAGTACCCAGTAGTTACACTATAAGTACCATGTAAATACCACTTAAGTACACTGTAAGTACTGTACTGTAAAAGAAAGCGTTACCCATGGAAAATCCAGTTCATAGAAGCTTAGTGGAACTCCAACAACCACTCAGCCTAACTTAGACCACTACTAGATGTTCATGAGAAGATGAAAATTGCTGAACCGAACACAAAATCACCCGAATTATGCACACTCGCCCAAAGCCACTTTTATCCGCAAATTTAGAACCAAAACTGCCCAATTTCATGTAACACTGTGGATGTGTTGAGGTGCATACTCCCCCTAGTGTTGAGGAGTGTGCATTGCGCCGTCACGTTTGGTGAAGTATCTTCGATCGATGTAGTCAGGGTGCTGCTGCTCATGTCTGAGTAAAGGAGTAGCCAATCACAAAAGTGTCTCCGCCTTGTCTAGTTTGATTGAAAGACTCATTCTTCTGAAAAAGCTCTTCATGAAATAAATAAGCCATTGTGAAAAACAACAACATGAAATAAAAACAAAACTACTTTGGAAAATATTGATTTTGAAATCCAAGGTTCTGAAAAAAGACGTAGAATTATAATAATATTCCACATGATTAAAATGAATATTTTAAAACGCTGTTTTAAAATAATGAACAGGTTTTTAAAGCAAAATGAAATATATTGAATAATATAATGGCTACTTTAAAATCGGTGTGCAGGTTTTTCACCATTTCATGATCTTTTTATATATTTATAAGAGATTTATTGGTTGATTGTGTATTTGCATGAGGTCATATTTATTTATTGAATTAAATATTTATTGATTTAATTATGAACAGTATAGGACTACATAGATACCCAAGATTTACTTTAAATAAAACAAAACAATCACAACACAAAAAAACACAACAACGTGCAAATCTGGGATTTTATGCTTTCATTATTACAATTACATGGATTTATTATGAAATAAAAGGGTATTTTTCTTGGAAATGTGGATTTGTTGTAATTTATCCACTCAAAGCCTTTTTTATCTGCACTGGAACGGGGGTTAAATGATGGAGGCATGCTGGTGGGACCAAGGCTTATAACATTTTATTTTTACTCATAAAAAGACATTTGTAAGTGAAACCCATTTCTTTAACACTTTTGTCTAGAAACTGTTTGCTAACAAAATGATTTATATGTTGACTAAGACACAAAGACTAAAGCGTTTTGTTTGTTTTTGCTTCACATGCGTGGAAATGTGCAGTATTTCAAATTCACATCCATTTGGTTTGGTGTGGTTTTTGCATCGTCTGCAGCCAAAGCTAACCCTTTTGCAGGTAAACTAGCATGTTTTCATGTTGTTTTCTGTTCATTCAAGCAGCTGGAAAAAGCTGGTTGGGTGTTCCTTTGTGTTGGAACCAGAGGAACATCTGCAGTTTCCGATGTTCCTCTGGAGTGAATCAGACGGCGTCTCCTTTACAGGAATCCTGGACCCATGAAGATCTCTGCTGAGGAGGAATTTATGATTTAAGTCCACGTCTTTCATAAATGCACAGATTACCCACAATTCTGAGAGAGTCCATCCAAAACTTCATTTACTTTTGAAATATACAAAAAATATAGCATCACTAAAACTGAAATGTAAGAAAATGAAAAAAAACAAAAAAACAAAGGATGATCCAGGAAATGTTAATAAACATTTTTTTACATAAAAAATATTAGATGTATCATTTAATCTACAGCTTCCTCCTCTGCAAAATAACTCCTAACCTGATGAACCAGATTAAATTAATCTGTTCAGAAGGGTTACACACATTTATTTTCTTACTGTTAGATTTTATGAAAAAAAAAGTAAAAGAAATGTGTCAACATAAGGTGAAAATCCAAACACTTTTCTTCCCGGTAGGGTTGTCATATATAATGTTTTCAGATTATGACTGTAATAAATGTATGACTGTTTATGGATTGAGTTGTTTGACATTGGAGCCTCAGAAGCAGACTGAATTTTCTGCGTAACAAGCTTGTAATAATCTGATGAACAGATGGAATTGCCTCCAGCAGGAGGTCAAGGAGTCAACGTTTGGAACACCAACAGACAGGAAGGACTGTCAACGTCTGTGATCAGCTGTTTGCTTTGAATCTCAGATTAATAATCTGTGTTTTAATGCTGCTCAATTTTGAGCCACAACTGAGATTCAAGGTGTTAGCGCACCCGCTTCACTCGGTTTGCAGTGCGACATTCAAACTGAACACCATTAAAATCAAAAACTAAAAACAAAAATAAAATTAGAAAAACTTTTTACTATTGTCTCCATAAAAAACAGAAAAACTAAAAGTTTAGAACGACAACGATCAGATTCTCATCTGTGTTAGTACGATTTCCCTCCAGGAGAGCTGGAAACAGACAACCAACAGCTCTAGGGACGTCTGTCCGACCTCGCATCTTTATTCAGAATTGGGTTTCCCTGTGACCACGCAAAATCCTATCGTTGGTAATAACATGTAAAAAACATTCCAGGAGTAAAAAAACAAATGAACACAGTCCGACACAGCTACAAGTTAGTCGCATTGGTGCATTCACAATAAGACTCAACCAAACATTTTACCTCTCTAAATCACTTCAACATCAGTAAGAACAAGCAGAAGAAATCCATATTTAAGGCGCTTCGGGTTTTTTAAAGAAAAATGAAGGCCTTAACGGCAAGCTTGTTGGAAGTCTAAACCTCTGCCTCTGAAAGCGGACTCAGGAGAATCTGTCAATCAAAGGTTTCAAATGGACTGTTTCAAAGCGGGCACCACAGGATTTATTGAGGCATCAACACCAGAGGGGGAGGGGCCACTCAGTCCAGTTCTTATAAACAATCAATGCAGACGCCCAATATGGTGAACCTACTAGTGAGTAGTAAAGGAATTTGGATATGGCGCTAGTTTCCAACCAGTTGACCTGTAACTTGCATTTTAGCTTGATTATAACTTATATTCCTTCTATTGCGTTTAAAACATCAAACCTTATTGTTTCACTTTCTTTTTCTCCTTTTTCTTTTCTAGGATTTCTGAATGTGACCCATTAAAACTGGAGTGAGTTCATCAACAATAAAGCAGGTATCATTCCAAAATAATTTGCTCCAACTTTGAAGCATGAATCTGGTGTATGAAAGCGCTTTTTACTTCACAGCTTTTGTACAACATCTGCATCTAACGTTCACCTCATTCTATAAAATTAGGATTACATGAGCAAGAATGACAATTACATTTTCTTTAAACAAGCTACTCTTCTCATTAGTTTTATCTTCAAAAGTGTTTGGGGTAAAATGTTAATATTGATGTTTCTGGAACATATTGAAATCTAATGCAGAGTTTTACAGCTGTTCATTCTTTCCTTCACACTGCAGTCATCTCCTCTGTGCAGCCTCCAGATCCAGAACCATCAGGATCGTCTCGGTTCCTCTCGTGTTCTCCGTCTGGTTTTCTGCCGGTCTAAAAGAAAACAATTCACTGTCACTATAAAAAACTTCTGGTCCTGTATTTGTGTGTTCAGTACCGTGGCGTAGAAGCAGGTGACGAGGATCATCGCCATCAAACCCACCGAGACGACAAACCAACGGACCATCCAACCGGAGACAGAGACTGAAACAAAGAATTTCTGCTGAGTCAGATTGGATATTTGAGTCTTCAGAAATTTGAACTTTTTCTTGGAAAAATAATCCTAATTTTATATTAATCTCCTAACGGTCTGTGTGCACCTAATAAAAAAAGGCATATCAAACAAAACCTGGGTGTCTGGAGTGATGATAGTGTTCTGTTAAACTAAATGAAAAAAGGAGAATTTGTTGGTATCTGTACCCACAACTTCCTATTTACTATCAAAATAAAGTTCTTAGGCCCAGTCAATCTTTTTTCTGAAGGTCTACCTCGCTGGTTTTCCTCTTTCCTGACACACTTGGAGCTGATCTAGATCAGTAAATTCTAGAATTACAGAGTGTTGCAGCAAAATGGGACATGACCAGTAAAATAATGACGTTGGTGTTTGGTTTTACCTGAACAGAATATTTCAAGAGTAGATTCGCTGTGATCAACCCACTGCATAATATTACAGCCTTCCAGTGATAGGCCACACGGAGGCTGGATCCACCACACAGATCTGTTTAGAAAGTTGTCTTTGCTTCTAGAAGACAGAGCAGAACCACAACCCAGCTGAGCGCACACTGCAGAGGCGGAGTCCCGGCTCCAGTTAGAAGCAGCTACTGGTCCCCATTCTCCACCGTAAAACATCTCCAGTGTTCCAGCACAGTGACTGACGTCTCCCTCCAAGCGGATGATTCCTTCATAGAGGCACAAACAGATACGTTATTGATAAATGATCACACGTGTCACGAGTTTTAAAGCTGTGGCTCCTCCTCCACCTGAACAGGTGAGGTCAACAACTTTGTCCGCTAAGCAGCTTCTCTCTAGTCTGGCGTGGTTGCAGTCCAGGAGAGCAGACTTGTGACCGTGACAGAGAAACTCTTTGTTCCACTTTGGAGCCTCTGATTCTGCATACGGCGCCCCCCAGAGGACTGAAGGAGCCCCACAGCCCAGCTCCCTACAGACCACCTCTGCATCCAGCAGGTCAAAGTCATCTTCACACACGGAGGACCACGAGTTGTTGGACTTCACCTCCAGCCTGCCTGAACACCGACTGGATCCGTTCTCCAGCCTGACAGAGTCTGTGGATCCAGAAGAGAAGACCAACTTTAGAACGGTTCACAAGGATGAATATTTAAATTCTCTGGACTCAAACATCTCAGGTTACTAAAAAATACGTCTTAAGACCGACTCAATGACGCATCACAAACTGACAGTGAGACGTACATACAGTCGGCATCAGAAGGTTTGTTACCTGAGCAGGTGATTTCCATCGTCTGGCTGCTCATTGTATCCATTAACACACATTCTTCAATATTTAGTGGAAATGTTTCAAGGCAGATATTACTCATGTGGAAAACCGGCATTTTTCTTGGAAGTTGTTTAGTTGTCGTTAAAACGTGGGGTCCACACTTCAGCTTCTTGCACACATATGCTAATGTTGTCTCTGTTCTTTGAAATCCCCAGGCATAAACAGCTCTCCATTCTCTTCCACTTTTCACATGGAGTTCACCAGAACAACGACTCGATCCCATCAGTCTCACAGTA
This sequence comes from Oryzias sinensis, assembly GCA_037389245.1. NCBI lineage: Eukaryota > Metazoa > Chordata > Actinopteri > Beloniformes > Adrianichthyidae > Oryzias > Oryzias sinensis. The sequence continues at coordinate 12,373,738 of CM074494.1, read as the reverse complement.
GCAGGATCTGAAAGAACCCAAGAAATCAAAGATTGTTTGATAAACATGGGAAAAAAACCAGGTCAAGATCTGACCTTAAATCTGTAGCAAATGCTGTCTTGGTAGCACACAAGGAAGTGCAAAAACTGCTGATTTGTGAAAGTGGAAGGAGCTTCCCTCCATTTTATGGCTGCAGTTGTATTTTGTTGTTTGTTCTGTTTATTCTGTGTTTTGTGTATTTGTTTGGGGACTTTGTTATCTTTGTGGATTCAAGATTCAAGATCAACTTTATTTATCCCCGAAGGCAAATTTAATAGTAGTAGCAGAACCAGAGAATAAGACAGGGGTGTCCAAAAACGGGCTGACCCGAAAAACGGGAAACGGAGCCCTGGAAAAAGGCCCGATCATATAGCCCAGGGGTGTCCAAAGTCCAAAAGACACATGATTACTGTGTATTTCTAACTCACCTATAATGTGAAGAGCGTTGCTCTCAGTGGGAGCAGTGATGCTGATCTGCACATAAAACAAGCGCACGTCAAAATGAAACATTCACTCAGACAATGAAACCTCATTCCAACCAGGCAGTTCAGAACGGGTTTATTGAGCAGCTGAAGCCAGAAGATCTTTACATACGTAGCCGTTAGTGTGGTTGACTGGCAGAGTGCACGATTTTGTAGATTATAAATAGTCGACTGTTTTCTCAGAAAAGGTAGACCAAAAAAAGGGGCTTATGGGTGACCAACATGGACAATTTTAACATTAAACGCACACAATTTAAAAAGCTTCATTTTACAATTACACTCTGTGACAAAATATGCAACTATGAACAAAACAAAAATTTCCAAAAACAAAACAAGTCCTTTTTTTACATAAAGGGAATATTTTGTCACAGTTCAGAATGCACTTTCTTCACCTTTTAGGTTCACTCTATCTCTGTGAAGCATGCAAACATGGCCTTGCAAACAGCATCCTTGTAGGTGTCAGACGGAGACAGCTCATAGGAGCTTCCTTTACTTCCTAAGCCTGTTGCTCTTATGAAGCCTGTGGGGAGACGTGATGGCAATTATTAGGAGAGACAGGCAGGCGGCAACCCCTCGTGTAACGCTGCTAATTACACGAGGAAAATAGTGAAGCAGGCCTGGATGGACGGCGTGTGTTGACTCACCGCGATGGGAAAAAAAAACTGTTGAGCTTGCAGGCATTTGCTTGAATTTCTGTGCTCGTTCAGCACCCGTGTACGAAGTGTAGCTGCTCTGATGCTTGGTCTCATAGTACCGACAGACATTATACTCTTTCATCACGGCAACATCTTCAGTGCAAATCAAACAGACACACTTTCCGTTGATTTCCTTAAATAAATATTCATTTTCCCACCCTGTTTGAAATCTTCTACACTCACTTGCGTTTCTTCGGTGCTGCCATTTCTGCTGACGCGGTAAACATTCTTCTTTGCTTAATTTTGTCTAGTGGAAAAACACCTTTCTGTGACCAACTCCATCTAGTGTTGAAACTGAGAAGTGCAACAGAGTTGAGCTCAAGCGCCATGTGCGGGCCATATTCAATTATATTTTCAAAATTTGCTGCGGGCCAATAAAAACAGACCCGCGGGCCGTAATTTGGACACCCCTGGAATAAGACAAGAGATCAAATAATTACAAGACACAAAAGATACAAGGAAGGAAAGAAAAATAAAAACATCCATGTCTGCCAGATGAAATGTGAAGTCTGATGGCAGGAATCCTGTACCATTCTCTAGCACAGCGGGGGTGTATAAGTCTGCTGCTAAAGCTGCTTCTTAGTTTGTACTTATGTACAGTCAGGACCCTAAATATTTAGAAAGAGACATTCTTTCTAACTTTTTTTTTCTGTACATTACCACAGTGAATTTTAAATAGAACAACTCAGATGCCATTGAAGTGCAGACTTTCAGCTTTTATTCCATGGGTTGAACAAATAGATTGCATAAAAATGTGAAAAACTAAAGCATTTTTAAACACAATCCCTTCCTTTCATGGGCTCGTAAGTAATTGGACAAGTGAAATAATTGAAAACAAAATGGTCATTACTAATATTTGGTTGAAAACACTTTATTGGCAATGACTGCATGAAGTCTTGAACTCATGGACATCACCAGATGCCGGGTTTTCTCCTTCTGAATGCTCTGTCAGGCCTTTACTGCAGCGGCTTTCAGTTGCTGTTTGTTTGTGAGCCTTTCTGTCTGAAGTTTAGTCTTCAACAAGTTAAATGCTGCTCAATTGGGTTAAGATCAGGTGACTGACTTGGCCATTCAGGAGTATTCCACTTCTTTGCTTTAATAAACTCCTGAGTTGCTTTGGCTGTATGTTTTGGATCGTTGTCCATCTGTATTATGAAAAGCCGCCCAATCAGTTTGGCTGCATTCACCGGGATCTGTGCAGACAGTATGCCTCTGAACACCTCAGAATTCATTGGGCTGCTTCTGTCCTGTCATGTCATCAATAAACACTAGTGTCCCTGTGCCACTAGCAGCCATGCACGCCCAGACCATCACACTGCCTCCACAGTGTTTTACTGATGATGTAGTATGCTTGGATCATGAGCACCTCCACGCCTTCTCCATACTTTTCTCTTCCATCATTCTGGTAGAGGTTGATTTTAGTTTAATCTGTCCAAAGAATGTTTTTCCAGAACTTTGCTGGCTTTTTTAGATGCTTTTTAGCAAAGTCCAATCTAGCCTTCCTATTCTTGAGGCTTATGAGTGGCTTGCATCTTGCAGTGTAACCTCTGTATCTACTTTCATGCAGTCTTCTTTTTATGGTAGACTTGGATATTGACCGCATGTTGTCTGTTCACAGCAAAATCTTCCAAATGCAGCACGAGTCCTGTAATAAACTCCAGGCCTTTTATCTGCTTCACTCATAACAAGGGAATTGCCCACAACTGCTCATGCAATAGCACAAATGTCAATGGTCCAATTACTTACAAGCCCACAAAAGGAAGGGATTGTGTTTAAAAATGCTTTAATTTTTCTAATTTTTATGCAATCTTTTTGTTCAACCCATGGAATAAAAATTGAAAGTCTGCACTTATGTAAAATTCACTGTGGTAATGTACCTAAACTAAATTAGAATGTGTCTGTCCAAATATTAATGGTCCTGACTGTATATGTATATAAGTATATGTATGTATATTTATCAGACTTAGTCAACTAAAATGAATTAATTCAATTGGTAACAAGTAATTGAGTTAAATTTTTTCAACTGACTTCTTACGTCTGTCCAACTCAATTATTATTTTAACTCAAATGTACATATTTATCTAACTAAGACTGCATTTACACTGCAGGTCTTGATGCTCATATCCGATTTTCTGACTAAATCCGATTTTTTTGATGACCCGCTTACATCATCTTTTAAAAGTGACCTGTATCCTTTTTTTGCATTTACACTATACAATGCTGAAACTATCAAACGTAGACGTTCTAAGGACTACATAGCAGCATTTCCGCATTCCGCGGACCTCCTTCAGACTGCGGTTGTCATGGAGGCAAGGCGGCGACGGAAGGAGGCGTTGCCTTGGGCGCTCCTGAGGGGATGCATGGATGAGTAAAAATGAGGGCTGGTCGGCCGTCTCATGTTCTCTCTCTGAGTTTTGAATGAGGAAGTGTTTGCAGACGTGCTGTACTAACAGTTTGATCCAAGTGTTGAACCTTTCCTGCGCGATGACTTCGTTTTTCCAACCGTGGTCAAAAACGCACGGGAGATTTTCTCCAGAGCCAAAGGCGATTTCTGCACAGAGTGGATTAAGAAAGACACCAAAACAATCTTTTGGGGGAGACACCTTTTTATTACGGTTCTCCGTCACTCTCCCACTCCGCGCTCACACCCTGCCCCTCTCCTCTCCTTACACACACACAGTCACACATACACACACACACACACAGCACGCGCGGTCCCCATCATACACGCCCACACTCCGCAAAGAAATAAACGGCTTCTAGCGGTGTCCTGCTTGATTAGTTACCGTTTGCGTCCCGACCGGGACCGGACCGGGAATAACAGCGGTTTCCGACTACGGTCTGAAGCCTGAGGCTGAAAGGTAACACTCTGACAGCAAAATCAGCGCACAAAAAGCACCTTAATAAGTCATTAACTCAGGAGACCACCAACTGAGATCACATGTCACTGACGTACAACTCGCATTTACTGGGGAATATCCGATTTGTCTGCTTACATGGCACACGCAAATGCACGTTTCCGATTTGTTTCCGATTTATTTCCACATATGAGAGAGGCCTGTATCCGATCTGAGAAAAACGGAATCCATGCACTTTTGTCCTGCTTACACGTTCACCAGTCATATCCGATCTGTGCCACGTGAGAGGAAAAGATCGAAATTGGGTCACTTGAACCATGTAGTGTAAATGCGGCCTAAATGTAACATTACTCCAATTCAATTAAATGTTTTTCCATCTTAATTTATTGTACTTCTCGAACTCTCATATGTCTAAGTTTGATCCTGCAGATATTCTTATTTTTGTAACAATATTAGGAAAGAAACAATATAAATTTGCAGCATGACATCATTTACCATTTCTCTGACTTTACCATTTCATGACTAAGGAGTAGAGCTGCTAAATAAACTTATCATCCTCTCTATTCCTCTCACTCATGGTACAGAAAGAATAAAACATAGTAGGACAAAATAACTACACAATACAACACCTAAACAACTAAATGGGCGACCCTGGGAGTATTTCGGGGTAGGCAATCTCATGCAGGCTATTACTTAGATCACTCCCCTAGGGCGGTTCAAAATCTAACTCACCTGTTCAGTGTCCTATTTAAGTCCAGGTGTGTATAAATTACAACTTGCCCAAAATCGAGCTGCCAGGGTGGCTCTTGGTTGCTCTTTTTGGACCAATGTGAACGAGATGCACACCATTTTAGGTTGGTTGGTGGTAAAAGACAAAGTACAACTCAGTCTTCAATGCTTAATGCACAATGTCATTTTTAAAAAATGTCCACAATATTTGGTAAACAAAGTTTTATACAGTGGGTATTGTCACCAATACCAAACTCGTCAGGTCAGCTCTGGTGATTTGATTGTTCCTTCTTCAAGATCTAACTATATGAGAAGAACAGTGCTGTTTAGATTTTCTGTTGCATGGAATCAAGTGTCTGTAAGGACAAGGCTTATTAGTAACAAATATCATTTCAAAAAGATTTTAAAACTAAGATACATGGACTATTTACAATAACTAATAATTTAAATGATTTGCTGTTATGAAATGTATTATTGTTGATGTTATGTTGCTATGTGTTGATATGCTGGTAAAAAATGAAATTGTTTTAACTTATTTTAACATGTGAAGCTTTTAAGGTAAATATGATGAATTAGTCACTGTATTTTGTAAAATCAGTTTTGGGTTTTGTGAAATTGGTATAATGTATGTAATTTTTGCGTATGGACCCCAGGAAGACTAGCGACCACTTTGTGGAAGCTAATGGGGCTCCAAATAAATAAATAAATAAATAAATAAAAATAAATACTGTTCGTCCTCGTACTGCAGCACCACGTTCTTCGCTATTCTCATGCTTTCAGTGCTTCTTCTTGTGTGTGATGGCGTTGGTTTGTCTGCCCCGCCTTGCGATTCCGATAGCGATTGCCCACCCTTTTCTGATGGGGAGGCTTCCTTCATTCCTGCGACTGCTCTCCCCGTTTCCATCTCTCCGGGCGGTTCCACTGGAGCTTCGAGTCCTCTGCGACGTAGCACTGCCGTCAAGCCAGCCGTCATTCTGTGTCAAATGAGCCGCTCCTTAATTTTCACTGCTCTCGCATTCTCAGCTTTAAGGTAACAGAGCAACAACGGCTGAAGTCCAGTTTTCAAAAGATTTTTACAACAGTGAAAGGTTAAATTAATGTTTGGAGAAAAAATACACAAGCTACTCTTATGAGAGAGGTGCAATGTTTGAGACACTGTAGTTTAGGTATTTGCCATAATCCAGGCCATCAGCTCCTCTTATTCTATTCAAGACTGTTGACTACACATACTAATATTTCCAGACACTTTTACTGTAGAAACTTTGGGTTATCCATGTTTGAAATCCCAAATATTTTACATTTTCACCAAATCCAATCGTCTTTTTTCTGATAAAGATGCAATGTTTGAGACAACGTAATTTAAGTATTTGCCATAATCCAGGCCATCAGCTCCTTTTCTTCTCTTCAAGACTATGTTGACTACAAATACTCATATTTCCAGACACTTTTACTGTAGAAAACTTGAGTTATCCATGTTTGAAATCCCAAATGTTTTACATTTTCACAAGTTGTGAGCGTCTTTTTCTGATGAATATGCAATGTTTGAGACTCCGTAGTTTAAGTACAGTAAACCCTTGTTTTTCGCGGGGCTTACGTTCCAGAAAGAACCCGTGATAGGCAAAATCCGTGAAGTAGAAACCTCTATTTTTTTTAACAAGTATTATACAATTAAATACTCTGTTATACATTAAAAAGAAAGAACAAACCATTTTACAGGCTCAAGCATTTGTTTCACAAATCAAAGTACTTTAAAAACGTTTTTTTTTTCAGCAAATAACTTCTGTACTGTACTGTCAAATAATAATTAGAATCATCGATGTAAACAGAAGGCTTCAAATCGCGGAGATTAGCCCCGCCCACCGCGACCAGAGAGTAATTGAATTAAACGGGAGAAAATTTAAAATGATTATGAAAAAAAATACAAAATACAAACGGACAAATAGTGGCTCAGGTGTATTTCAATGCTCTTCAGTCTGAGAAGCTGCAGTGTTTTCTTCTTTTGAAGCCCGCGGTGCAGCTGTGTGTGTTTGTTCGGGAGAAGAACATAGTGATTGACAGTTGGTGTTGCTCTTTTTCTATGGGTTTTAGAGAAACTTGAAATTGCAAGATGATTTGCATGTACGTAATTTGGAAAGCTTTTTTACGTACGTGTACATATTAAACTGCAACATTATTGACGCACAGGTAGAGAAGAAGCGGAGTGACTTTTTAGCCAATCAGAATGCAGAACACAATGCATGATGCAAATCCGTGAAGTAGCGAAACCGTGAAAAGTAAACCGTGTTATAGCAAGGGATCACTGTATTTGCCATAATCCAGGCCATCAGCTCCTCGTATTGTCTTGAAGACTATGTTGACTACACATACTGATATTTCCAGACACTTACTGTAGAAAACCTGAGTTATCCATGTTTGAAATCCCAAATATTTTAGTTAAACCATAGTTTATAATTTTGCCATAATCCAGGCCATCAACTCCTCATATTCTCTTTAGAACTATGTTGACTACAAATACTAATATTTCTAGACACTTTTACTGTAGAAATGTTGAGTTATCCATGTTTGAAATCCCAAATACTTTACATTTTCACAAGTTGTGAGCGTTTTTTTCTGAAGAATATGCAATGTTTGAGACACCGTATTTTAAGTATTTGCCATAATCCAGGCCATCAGCTCCGCTTATTCTCTTTAGAACTATGTTGACTACAAATACTAATATTTCCAGACACTTTTACTGTAGAAATTTTGAATTTTTCCACGTTTGAAATCCCAAATATTTTACATTTTCACAAGAGCTGAGCATCTTTTTCTGATAAAGATGTAATATTTGAAACACAATAGTTTAAAATGTTGCCATAATCCAGGCTATCAGATCCTTTTGTTCTCTTCATGACTATGTTGACTACACATACTAATATTTCCAGACACTTTTACGGTAGAAAGTTTCAGTTATCCATGTTTGAAATCCCAAATATTTTCCATCTTGACAAGTGCTAAGCGTCTTTTTCTGACAAATATGCAATGTTTGAGACACTGTAGTTTAAGTATTTGCCATAATCCAGGCCATCAATTTCTCTTATTCTCTTCAGGACTATGTTGACTACTCAGACTGACATTTAAAATATTTGGGATTTCAAACATTAATAACTCAAAATTTCTACAGTAAAAGTGTCTGAAAATATCAGTATGTGTAGTCAACATAGTCATAAAGAGAACAAAAGGAGCTGATAGCCTGGATTATGGCAACATTTTAAACTATGGTGTCTGAAACATTTCATGAATAGAAGAAAGCTTGGACTTTGTGAAGATGGAAAATATTTGGGATTTCAAACATGAATAACTCAGAATTTCTACAGCAAAAATGTCTCATAATATCCGTAAATGTAGTCAACATAGTCATTACAAGATTTAAAGGAGATGATGGCCTGGATTATGGCAAATACCTAAACTACAGTGTCTCAAAAATTGCATCTTTGTCAGAAAAAGACGACTGGATTTTGTCAAAATGTAAAAAATCTGGGATTTCAAACAGTATTAACTCAAAATTTATACAGTAAAAGTGTCTGAAAATATCAGTATGTGTAGTCAACATAGTCCTAAATAGAAGAAAAGGAGCTGATAGCCTGGATTATGGCAAATACCTAAACTACAGTGTCTCAAACATTGCATCTTTGTCAGAAATAGACGATCACAACTTGTGAAAATGTAAAATATTTGGGATTTCAAACATGGATAACTCAAAATTTCTACAGTAAAGGGGTCTGAAAATATCAGTATGTGTAATCAACATAGTCTTGAATAGAATAAGAGGAGCTGATGGCCTGGATTATGGCAAATACCTAAACTACAGTGTCTCAAACATTGCACCTCTCTCATAAGATGCCATGTTGTGACAAATCTCAGACAGTATTGACATTTAGATCAACTCTACATTTTTTTATTTCATTATGAAGTGTCTGTACTGATTCTGATAAAATTATACATCGTAACACTTCCATATGTGAAAACTTAAATTATATTTACTATTAACATAAATGAATGGGCTATATGGTTGGGAGTATGCTTATTAACACCCAATCTTACCTTAGCCTTTTTATTAAAAAAATTGTTTTGTTATTTGATAAGAGTAGCTTGTGTATTTTTTCTCCAAACATTAATTTAACCTTTCACTGTTGTAAAAATCTTTTGAAACCGGACTTCAGCCGTTGTTGCTCTGTTACCGTAAAGCTGAGAATGCGAGAGCAGTGAAAATTAAGGAGCGGCTCATTTGACACCGCAGTTCCGAATGACGGCTGGCTTGACGGCAGTGACGTAGCTCCCACATTTCAGCCAAGCGTCTCCAAGACTGGCCTGTACATCGCATCCTGGGGGCTTTGTACGACGCGGGCGTCCCGGTGCCTCCGGGCTTGTCTTACAGTAATTTGTTTCAGTTTTTCCTGGCCCAGGTTGATCACGCCTTGGGCGATCGGGAGGCCGGCCGACGCTCGCTCGAGCGGGAAAGGGAAAGCTCCTACCCGGAAGCGTTCTGCTCCGGCTGCGGCTCCTGACGTCGATGTGTTTCCAGGTCCTTCTGCCGTTGTTTCACCGCCTTTGGCTGGGGCATCCATTGTTTCTTCCCTCCTGGACTCTGAATGCCATGAACTCCAGAATTTCCGTGGTGGAGCGTGCCGTCCTGCCTGATTTTTCCATGCCAGGCCCTTCAGCGCTCGTGCCCGCGGCTCTGGACGAGCGCGCTCTGCTCAACCCCGCCGCTGGTGGGGTTCGCATCTGCGGACTCTGGAAACCGCCGCTCCTGCTCCGGCTCTGGGTTCCAGATTTATCGCCCCGGCCGCTGCCATCCCCGATGCCCTTAGGGTGAGCATTTTGAAAGGTAATGATGTCAACCTGGTGAAAATTCTGCTGTGCGGCTCCTCGACGTCCGATCATCGTTTCGTCGATTGTGGGAATTTTTCTGTGGTCCTGAAGGACAGCGATACAAGTCTGGACAAGAGTCTCACTCTGGCCGAATTCGTTGTGGCTTTTGGGGTTTTCCTTGACGTACTTTGCGAGGTTTACCCTCATCGACGTGAAGAATTGGATGTCTATCTGGCAATCATTGCTGATCTGGCTCTATCGTATGGCGGGTCTCTGTTTTTTGAATACCATAAATCTTTTTCTGCTAAAGCAGCCATGTACCTCCAAAAGTTTAATCAGCGTCTGGACTGGTCTGTTGTGGATTTGACGCTCATCAGCAGACATTTTACTGGACATCGGACTCTCACCTGCAGCGTTAGTGGATCGTTTTCTCACTCTACTTCGCTCTGTCCAAAGACGGCTCTGCGTGCTCTCTCAAATCCTCCTGCTCACCTGTTTGGTTCTGCCCCTCTGTTTCTCCCTTGGGGACAGGTTCCTTTTTGGCCCCAATTTAAGACTCCCATCTGTCATAATTTCAATGAAGGTGTTTGCGTGTATCCTAATTGTAGGTATATGCATGTTTGTAGCTGGTGTGCGGACAGCCACCCCCGCTCTGTGTGTCCTCGGAGAGTCCGATCCAAACCCTCAGGAAAATAAACGTCGGACATCCGTCTACTCCCGTGAATGTGTCAGCCACCATGACACTTGCTTTGACACTTTTTAAAATATCTGATTTCAGTCAGACAACTCTTGCAGTAATAAATATTTATTTGACATTTTTCCACATTCTTTAAGTTGGCATTCACATATTTTCGTTTGGCATAAGGCTCCGTTCAATTCCATAAAACTTCCATAAAATTCCATAAAATTTCCATAAAACTTTCGGGTAACAAAACCCCCCTTTACGGAGCCCACAGGTGGAAGCCGGGGAGGAGGGTGGGGCGAAGAATGAGCGCTGAAGGTAAGAAAGAATGAACAACTGCGCACCTGGCTTAAATAGGACGCTGAGCAGGTGAGTTAATTAACTGAACCGCCCTAGGGTATTTACCTGAAAAACACTGCAGCGAGTATCTGCCCGAAATACGATAAATCGTCATTTCAGTCAGACAACTCTTGCAGTAAGAAATATTTATTTGACATTTTTCCACATTCTTTAAGTTGGCATTCACATATTTTTGTTTGGCATAAGGCTCCGTTCAATTCCATAAAACTTCCATAAAATTCCATAAAACTTTCGGGTAACAAAACCCCCAACACTAAAATCATCCAGAAAAAGAGAAAATGTGAATGTATAATCAGTGTGTAATAAAATGGGGTGTGTTTTTCGGCAGCATTCCATTTTCATTTCATTTCCCAGTATGACTGCTATGTGTGACCCGGCACCATTGACCGTTTGGGCCGCCCCCGTTCGAGTACAGCGCCACGAAGGGAACATGCTATCTATTGGATCTGCTATGTGTGACCTGGCACCATTGACCGTTTGGGCCGCCCCCGTTCGAGTACAGCGCCACGAAGGGAACATGCTAACTAGTGGATCTACTATGTGTGACCCGGCACCATTGACCGTTGGGCCGCCCCCGTTCGAGTACAGCGCCACGAAGGGAACATGCTATCTAGTGGATTTGCTATGTGTGACCCGGCACCATTGACCGTTGGGCCGACCCCGTTCGAGTACAGCGCCACGAAGGGGACATGCTATCTAGTGGATCTGCTATGTGTGACCCGGCACCATTGACCGTTGGGCCGCCCCGTTCGAGTACAGCGCCACGAAGGGGACATGCTATCTAGTGGATCTGCTATATGTGACCCGGCACCAATGACCGTAGGGTTGCTCCCGTTCGTGGAAACCACTAGAGGAACATACTATCTGAAAGAGAGAAGGAAATAAATAAAAGGGGAGCCAACATAAAGTTACTCATACCTGATCTTAGAACGTAAGCTCACTTCCGCAAAACGCTGTGCAGAACTATAATTTAAACCGCCAAACAACCCGTATGATACACTAACTTAACATCCAATCCAAAGCTTCCGATGGCGTATGACATGCTTAACAGCCATTATTCAAACTTCTATTAAACTAAGAACAAGTTTGATGGCCATAAACTCTTCCATTTTGGCAACTATATATACACGCGCTTAAGTAACATCCATTATTTCGAAGCTCCCAACGACAGTACCACGAACGAGCTTAATAGCCATAATTTTCTCCATTTGGCATACCAATATAAGCGCTCAAGGAACATCCATATAATTGAGGTTCCATCCCAATATTAAAAACGAGTTCAACGCCCATATTTACTATGCTTCATTGGCATACTACAAACAAATGAGCTTAAGAACCAGATTCGAGCTCCGCGCATACTATGATACAACTTAGAGCAACCTAAATTTTGAGGCTTCCACCTGGCTATAATTTTCTTTTAACATCTATAATCGAAGAATTTACATTCATTCTGCGGTTGACATTGATTAATTAATTCAGTCAGAAGTATCATTGGAATGCAGAGGAGGTCCAACGCCCCGTCACTTTCAGTGCAGCAATAGGTACGTCGAGCAGTCATCGTTGCAGCACCAGATCAAGGAATGCATGGGTGACATCATTTCCTGGAAACGGAGAAGCTGATCGGGGCGTAGGGGTTCGCAGGCTCAGGATGCGATGCATAGATAAAAACAAAGCAGTATTAGTCTTGACAAGAATATATAAATAACCCAAAAACTGATCAGTTTCAAAATGATTGAGATAAATTAAATAACAGTGCTTTTAAAAAAAAAATCTGAGAAAGTGAAATTTAGTAGATAGTTAAGGTAAAGACCCATTGTGGATTTATCGCACCCTAGAAACCACCATAATTACAAATTCCAACAGTGAAATGATAGTGAAATATATGACCTGCACGAAATCTTAACACCAATTTTTTATATACTCCAATGATGAGAAAAGTAACCTTTGACAGTTTCAGAGGGACGCACCTTCAGGAGGCCATCGAGGAGTAAGTGATGGGAGCTTCTAGAGTAGTCAAGGAGATTTGTAGATAAGGAAGGTCAACATCCCATGTAGCAAAGGATTACAGCTCGGCTGGATTTGATGCCTTGTATTTGATATTAGTGATTCTCAAATTCTTTTAATTAGCCAAGGGCGACTGGATACTGCAAAAGAGAACTTGAGAGCCATGAGGGATCATAGGTTTTGATAGTATTTTTGCTAGACTGAACCTTAAGCATTTAGAGGCGGAGTATAACAAGCCTCTAAATGGGGATGCATCTAGCAGAGTGTCATCTGCTTAAACAAGGCAGATAGAAGACTGACTTGTGGACACAAGATTTAACTCTTGAACTAAGCTTGAGAGCGCAAGTGATATATTTCCTACGGTCAGGGTAGAAGTTGCTCAAGGTGTTATTTAAACATTAACCAAGTCAACCGATGACACAATACTATCATTCAATATTGAAACAGCCTTAATATAATCTCCAAGGATGAAATAACCGGACGACCCTTTAAAAACCATCAGAGCTGTAGATTCTGGCGGCCGGACAAACACAAACCACTCTTCTTAAATCCTTTTCCCCCAAACCAGAAGGTGCAGACTCAGGAGAACAAGTGGAGGGAGCCTGAAGACACAACAGGTATCACAAAACCACTCCAGGCATAGAGAGGGAAAGATCAAACGCAAAACACGAAAATCCAGAACAGGAACACGTGGCCCAGGATCGAACTACCCAGAACAAGAACACAAGATGAATGGATGACCATAGGACCAAAGCTACAGCAAATGTCAGGCGGCCCAATCATTGACGAATCATATCCAACCAAAAATTTGAATAAACGACATGCTGCACAAAAGCTAGAGATGACATAATGGGGAGAGACAAGCATCAATGAACCACCCAAATCTATAGAAGAAAAATAAATCCGGACGGGTGGAGGACCATACATTATAGATAACGTGGAAACCCAATTTTGAAAATAAAGTTTTTCCACAGAGATTCAAAGGACCAGGGATACAGAGGAAAGTTGGCCACCAAGAAATCATCAATAACATGCAAAATGAAGGGCACCCATCGCCTACAAATATCCAGTACAGGGCGATAAAGTCGATTTTATGAGGACTGCCACGACAGCGGAAAGGTAAACCGACAAACACCTCGAGCGCCAACTGAAGGCCAAGAGACGCCACTGAGAGGCATAGAGGCAGAACAGTGAGACCATCAGTGACAGTCATCCTCAGCCTTATATCGCGTTCGGAGGAAATTCGTGGAGACAGCATGGGGAGCTGAAGAAAATATATATACCAATCCTGAAGGCGCATGGGGAACCAGGCCACTGATGCCCAGAAGATTAACTGCGAGGTGCTAGCAGGTCCAGATCAAGTCACGTCAACCTGAACACTTCCTACGGGCCACCCTCAGTGGCGGCTTTGAAAACGATGCCCCGGAAGAATCCATCACATAGCCCCCACAAACCTCCAACCAAACTAGAGAGAGAATAACAAATTAACTGTCCAGCTGAGAAAACAAGGCCGCGACGAGACCGACACACTCACTAATGCGGCCGACGCAAGTCCCTGAGGACAGGGCAGGACCCACTGGGGTACACAGAGCGGGGAAAAACAGGCGGAGCAGAACCAGATGCAGAATGTGCGGGGGCAATGAACGAGGATCGCTGAGTGAATAAAATGAGCCATAGACGCTGCATAAGAGAGACCAATCATAGGAAAAAATGTCCACAGAGCAGACACGGGTCCAAGAGACACTGATTAACATTCTGACTAACCAGCAGCTACAACAACGAAGAAAATAAACAGAAGAACCGCCATAATAATAAAGCCAGCATCAAATTAAAGATAATCAAGATTTACACACAGCTCCCAAAGAACAAAACAGCAACAGAAAACAAATGCTAAAAGCCACGATAAATTCAGCCAGCATGAGAAACCTGTCCAAACGAGGACTGCCAGCCTTCACAACCACAGAAAGGACCCCACAACCCCTAAAAAAAACAACCGGACGACGCAGAACTACGCAGCACTACGCAGCAGAAAAGGAATCAGAAGTGCATCATGAAGGACCCGGAGACAAAACTACAATTCCCAGGGTCCTTAGGGGCGTGACGTCACCGAAGTAAACAGGAAGTGAGACGCAGCCATAGAAAACTACACGAGAAAAGTACCGCATGACGCTCACCGTGGATAATTGGGGTGACCACGGCAGACGAGAAGACCCGGACTACTCCTGATCGGGGGGCACGGACATCCCGAACATCGCGGAAAGCACACCCCCTGCAGATGCACGCGACCGCGGCGAAACGAACGCGCTGTGCGCCGTCAGCCGCCCGCGGATCGGAGGAGAAATTAAGGAGAGCAGACGCGGCGAAACGAAAACCCCACATCAGAAAGATGGGGATCATCCATCCAAAGGACGGGGGAACACAGCAAGACGCCGAAAGAGAAGGAAACGCTTGGGCACGGAGACCGGCGAAGAATGAGCGCTGAAGGTAAGAAAGAATGAACAACTGCGCACCTGGCTTAAATAGGACGCTGAGCAGGTGAGTTAATTAACTGAACCGCCCTAGGGTATTTACCTGAAAAACACTGCAGCGAGTATCTGCCCGAAATACGATAAATCGTCATTTCAGTCAGACAACTCTTGCAGTAAGAAATATTTATTTGACATTTTTCCACATTCTTTAAGTTGGCATTCACATATTTTTGTTTGGCATAAGGCTCCGTTCAATTCCATAAAACTTCCATAAAATTCCATAAAATTTCCATAAAACTTTCGGGTAACAAAACCCCCAACACTAAAATCATCCAGAAAAAGAGAAAATGTGAATGTATAATCAGTGTGTAATAAAATGGGGTTTCCAGACACTTTTACGGTAGAAAGTTTCAGTTATCCATGTTTGAAATCCCAAATATTTTCCATGGGATTGTTGACTATAAATACTTATACTTATATATAGACTGCTTCCGGGTAGGAAGCAGAACGTCATTACTGGATTGGTTCAGGGTTTTCTGGCTGGTTTGTGTTTTTCCCCTAATGTTTCTTACGTTTGTGGTAACCTGCTGTCTGCCCGTTCGGGGTTGTGGATGCGCTCCTGGCCAAGGAAGTTAGTAAGGGCTATATCAGGGGTGTCCAAATTACGGCCCGCAGGCAAACTGTTTTTATTGGCCCGCAGCAAATTTTGAAAATATAATTGAATATGGCCCGCACATGGTGCTTGAGCTCAACTCTGTTGCACTTCTCAGTTTCAACACTAGATGGAGTTGGTCACAGAAAGGTGTTTTTCCACTAGACAAAATTAAGCAAAGAAGAATGTTTACCGCGTCAGCAGAAATGGCAGCACCGAAGAAACGCAAGTGAGTGTAGAAGATTTCAAACAGGGTGGGAAAATGAATAATTCTTTAAGGAAATCAACGGAAAGTGTGTCTGTTTGATTTGCACTGAAGATGTTGCCGTGATGAAAGAGTATAATGTCTGTCGGTACTATGAGACCAAGCATCAGAGCAGCTACACTTCGTACACGGGTGCTGAACGAGCACAGAAATTCAAGCAAATGCCTGCAAGCTCAGCAGTTTTTTTTTCCCATCGCGGTGAGTCAACACACGCCGTCCATCCAGGCCTGAGCAACAGGCTTAGGAAGTAAAGGAAGCTCCTATGAGCTGTCTCCGTCTGACACCTACAAGGATGCTGTTTGCAAGGCCATGTTTGCATGCTTCACAGAGATAGAGTGAACCTAAAAGGTGAAGAAAGTGCATTCCTTCCCTTCTTTCCAGCAGATGGTTCTCGATTGAGTTTCTCTCCACTGAATGAATTTATGTTATCCGCTGCTGGAAACATGAGATTTGGTCTGGCCAAAAGTACTATTAAATCTTATGACTCATCCTGGAATCGCTCTCTCTATGCCAGTATTCATGCTCAACCTTTGCCAGTCAAAATTCCACTAGTCTGCACCTTTGTCGTACATTTATTTAAGAATCCCCGGTATCAAGTTCAGAGCATCAAATCCTGCCTGGCTGCCATCCAGTTTTATGTGAGATGTTGACCTCTTCACCTTCACCGGACCTCTTCTTGGACACCCCTCCATTCGTCTTGTCCTCAACGGCCTGTTAAAGGCGTGCCCTCCTGGAAATGATAACAGGTTGCCTCTTACTTTACCTTTGGCACATAAGCTAGTGCTAAAATTACGAGCTGGTTTCTTCTCTCCCTATGTTGATTCTTTATTAGAAACTGTAATTCTAATGGCTTTCTATGGTTTTTTAAGGTGAGGCGAATACACAACTAAAACACTGTCCTTTAACCCAGTGTTTTTCAACCTTTTTTGAGCCACGGCACACTTTAACCTTGACAAAAATCCCGCGGCACACCAGCATCCAAAAAAATAGATAAATAAAAAAAGAAAAAGCTCAGTCTGTATTGATCTACAGCCCCCCTGCGATCTCACATGCATTTTAGTGATAATTGTTGCAGAAAAAGCTGGAAGCTGCAGCTGTTTTTTTCTAAAAGATGCAATAAAAATTAAGTCAAAAGATTCAAAAACTGTTTGTGTTCGTTGTTTTAAGACGTTAAGAGGAGAGACTCATTGTGCGCTAAGACAGTCACTTTAATGCATCATGGGAGATGTAGTGCCGATAATACGCCGACCGCAGAAAGACCAGCGTCTCTGAGCTTCATGGTTTTGTTCTCGTGTTCCACGGCCTGATACCAGATTCTGTGGAAAGCCACACCGCTAAAGACGAGCTTTAGCTGGTATTTCTGTTAGAACAGAGAGACTTTTTTGCGCTAAATTGGAACAAGGAAGTGAAGACTTTAACCACTTCTGATTGGTCAGACTGATGACGTGATTAAGCCTTCAAGAATGATTGGTGGAGACAGTTAAAGGGGCGGGACTTTTCTTTACACAGGTATAGCTGCAGCTAAATCGCGGTATCCCGTTATTCTTATCAAAATGTCTTTAATAGAATCATATAAACACAAAGAAAAAATAATTTTATGATATTTCATATTCTTAACTTCTCAGTGTTTTATCAGGGCCTGTTTGGATGAACAAAGAGCTGATTTCCTGGAGATGGGAAATGTTTTTAGATCAGTTAATGAGGGCAATTTCCCACGGCACACTTGACCATCTCCCACGGCACACTAGTGTGCCGCGGCACACTGGTTGAAAAACACTGCTTTAACCCACAAACAGATCTCACCTAATCCGATTTATCATTCACTGAGCACTTTTATGTCATTAACCTTAAACATTCCAAAACTGATAAATTTGGTAAAGGTGTTCAAATATTCATAGCCAAGACTGAAAATGCTTTTTGTCGTTTTTTATCCATGCAACGTTTCCTGAGCCTTCGACCCACTACTCCCTGGTCATCACCTCTTTTTCTGGTGGATGGTGTAAAACCTTTGACTGGGAGTTGGATGGCTTCGAAGTTCCATACTCTCTGTTCCTTCTGCGTTCTCCCGGCAGAACAGTAAACCCTGCACTCCCCCAGAATTGGTGCTGTAACGACTGCTGCTCTTCAGGTTCCTACTCCAACATTAGCCGCGTTTACATGGGCAAAAGTAATTGGAATGAACGCCTGTTCGGAAAGAAAATGTGTCATGTAAACGCGCCGTTCGGAATGCTCTGCCCCGGTCAGACTCGTTCGGATCAGAATTTCTTTCCGATCAAGACAGGTGGGTTATACCGATCGTTTATCCCATCGTGGAGCATGTAAACGGTCATTCCGATCGTGTGTCACTACTGCTCTGGTTTACATCATGCATAGATGGTGTTTTGCTCCAGAGAAAGATTTGTAGCTCATACGGGACCGACCAGCTGCTCTGCGGAGGCCCCGCGTAAAGCGCTGCTCCGCTCTCGCCCCGCTCTCGCCCCGCTGGCTCTCCCCTCTCTTTCCCCCCTTCACGAGGAAGATACGGGGGGGATGCGTGCCCACTGACGTCTGGACCCGGCACCCGACCCGAGCTCTGCGTTCGGGCTCCGTTGCCAGTGGGCCGAGTGAACCTCTCTTAGCAGAGCAGCTAGATTTATTAATTTTTTTTAAGGGGAGGGTGCTTTGTTACGTGTGCGTTTTGTTGTTTTGTTATGTGTGAGAATTCGGACTGCGAGCCGAACCGCCGCTATGGGTTAGCAGCTGCCGGACTCACGAGAACCGAGCAGATCTCGAGCCGCCAGCTTACACAGCCGTCCTGGGGCAGTGTGTGAACTTTCCAGAGCAGAAATGCCGGTCAGTCTTTAGAAACTGTTCAAAATATCACATGGAATTGTGTTTCCAGTTGTGTCCCGACAAAATAAAGGCTGATGTCATTCCCACACATTTACGTGCAGCCAAGCTCCAGATTACAGCATTTCCCGCATGGTCCTGGATTTTGTGTCCATCAAAAGGCTAATGTTGTTAGCCCGTGTTGTTAGCTGCTCCTAACACTGGGTTCTTCTTCCAGCTCCGTACTTCTTTCACAAAAAAAGCACTGACCACACGGATTAAATATAAAATGATGAGCGAACAGGCGCTTCATAATATTCATAACATTAATAAAAGCCCGTTTGGAAAATCGTCTCGTATATTACCGAGCTGCTGCATAAATATATGTGACAGCAAAGGTTTGTTTACAACGGGACACATCTCCTTTCCGGTATTTTCGACACTACTGCGCATGCCCAAATGATTTATTCCGTCCAAAAGTGTGACCCATGTGAACGTTTCTTCTAATCGGAAAAAGATTTTCTGTGCCCATGTGCACGGGTGAATTTTAACCTGACCATTGATCCGATCAAGATATTCTGCCCATGTAACCGTGGCTACTGAAAGCAATGGGGCGGTGGTCCTCCTCCGCATTCCAGAAATATATTAGATTCAAGTCTAATGACATTCTAGCAGCTCAAAGAAAAATAAGTCATGTTGAATGTTGAAATGTGTAAGCCAGGTGTAAGCCTCAAATATTCAGTAATCAAATACATTGTTGGTTCATTTGCTCTCTATCTTCTTTCTTCTTCTTAGCTAGTTTCCTTAGTGTTTGCCTCTAAAGAGAGCAGCCCTACAGTCTTCGGTGCAACTAACTTATAGTAAATCCACTAGATAGTATGTTCCCTTTCGTGGCACCCTACTCGAACGGGAGCGGCCCAACGGTCAAAGGTGCCGGGTCACACGTAGCAGTGTTATTTGTAAATCTGATTACACACTAATATATAATTTTAAAAAAAAACCTTTAAACCTCGATTAATTGGTGTTGGGGGTAGTTTACCCTAAAGCTTTTATATCTTAAAATATTTGCTTCATGGAATCGCACGGAGTTTATGTCAAAGGAATGTGAAATGCAAAATATGGAATGTCAAATGCTAATTTTGGAATGTCAAATGCTAACGTTAAGGAATGGGAAATGTTAAATATGTAATGTGAAATGCTAACTTAAGGATTGAGAAATGCAATCTAAGAATGAAATCAAACTAAAAGATGTTAAATAAACATTGTGCTGCATGAGTTGTCTGACTGAAATGGGCGACCCTGGGAGTATTTCGGGGCAGGCAATCTCATGCAAGCTATTACTTAGGTCACTCCTCTAGGGCGGTTCAAAATCTAACTCACCTGTTCAGTGTCCTATTTAAGTCCAGGTGTGTATACTGTTCATCCTCGTACTGCAGCACCGCGTTCTTCGCCCCACCCTCCTCCCCAGCGTCCACCTGTGAGCTCCGTTAGGGGGTAGTTTACCCTAAAGCTTATATATCTTAAAATATTTGCTTCATGGAATCGCACGGAGTTTATGCCTAAGGAATGTGAAATGCAGTGTGAAATGGCAAATTCATGGAATGTGAAATGCTAACGTCAAGGAATGAGAAATGCTAAATATGGAATGTGAAATGCTAATTATGGAATGTGAAATGCTAACGTTAAGGAATGGCAAAATGCAAACTTAAGGATTGAGAAATGCAATCTAAGAATGTAATCAAACTAAAAGATGTTAAATAGACATTGTACTGCATGAGTTGTCTGACTGAAACACATTTGGTCAAAATGGGGGGTGGAGATACATGCATGCTGCCGACGTGAACCGTGTGGGGGAACCAGGAACCAGATCCTACCCAGCCAGACCAGCCAGACCAGGAGAGGGGAGGAGAGCCCCCCAGGCCAGGAGCCCCCCCAGCATCCGGACCCAGGCAGCCCGGAGGGGGGGGAGAAGGGGACCGCCCACCCCACCAGCCGGGCACATAACCTGCTTTCTGAAATACCCCCCTGGGCTTTGAAACCACACAGAACAGCTGCATCTGGTGGTGGACTGGACGTATATCATCTGCTTCAACTAAACTCCTTGTAACACTTCAATGTGGAAATGATAATGAAAAAATGTAAAATAAAACAATGTTGACAATGATGATAAAAAAAATATGTGACAACACAAAGTGTGATGTTTTCTGTGAGAAGTGCTTGATAGCAAAACACACATCACATGAAGAAATTAAATGCAAAGCAAAAAAATTGTTTATCACTGATTTTGAACCCTGGACCTCCAAACGCACCCGCTATTAAATTTTCCACTCAGCTATCTCTACTGACACTGAATACTCCTGCCATCATAAATTGATAGAAGTATTTTATTTAAATTAACATTAATAGTGTGTAGTCTTATTAGGAGAAACGGA
The DNA here is from genome assembly GCA_037389245.1 of Oryzias sinensis. Taxonomy (NCBI): domain Eukaryota; kingdom Metazoa; phylum Chordata; class Actinopteri; order Beloniformes; family Adrianichthyidae; genus Oryzias; species Oryzias sinensis. Next base: position 12,352,431 of record CM074494.1, on the reverse strand, counting down.
GTTGAAACCATTCAGACACTACATTTTTTACCAGGAGCCATGGTAAAGTGAAATGAACTAAAGCTGATTCAAAAACAGGGGAAACAGTAGAACTGGTCGGGAAACGTTTGGGATTCATTTCATATTTATAGACAAAAGCGCGCCCAACTGTTCAAACACAAGTGACATCTGAACCCTGGTTCGACCAAGCAATGCATTTTGCACTTCATACATCATTAACCACATGATCTGCTTCTTTCCACTCCCTTTCAAGCAATTTTTATTAATTATGTCTAATTATCCTAAGTTTGATTAGTTACTGTATGAATGTGTAACTGATGATTATATTGCTTTTGTGTATTACTCCTATTTGATTGCTTGAAATAAACCATTTCAAATCAAAATCAAAATCTGCGCTAATTGACACACGCCCCGAAACATTGTGTCAAACCGCTCTGCTTTATGAAGATGAAACAAGTGCCGGAGCGTCCGTGTCAAACGGGCCATCCCTAATGTTTCCCTTTTCATTTAGTGCAGGTAAGAAAACAGATTTCAGTTGGATGGGTTTTGTTGGTTATTTTGGCCTTGGTTCACCCTGAAGTCTTTTTGCTTTACTTTAAGTTCTTGTTGGTTGTCTTTTATTTGTAAATGAATTGGTTATATTTGTTTGGAGACAATCTTTTGGTGTTTTGTTACTCATTTAAAACAGGCAAAACAGTGACTTTTACATTATGCTCTCTGGGTACCCCTACAATAGAAAAGGGGTGTATAACTCCACCCGTCCACTTCCTAAAGCTCTGTTAACATCAACCTCAGTAACGTGTTTAAGCAGCCACTTCCAATGAAAAGTCAATGTAAACGTACATTTCTTCTGGTTTAAAACTCTTACATTCACGCTTAGCTATGCAAGTTTCTATGACCATTTTTAGGCTCCATGAACAAAACGCGCGACCTTTGAAAGTACGTTGCAACCAGCTCACACTTTGACCAATCAGAGACTTGGATTTGGTAATGACGACTGAGTGAATATGGGTCACATGCCCGGTGCAAACAGAGCTTGAGATGACTTTCAATCAAACTTTTACTGATTGATGTACCTGCACAGGTGTTCTAGACATTTCTACAGTGGCGTAAATGTCACAAAAAGTTCCCGTCTGTGCTTATTGATACATCAGCTCCCAGTGAGATTGAACATGTTACAGAAACACGCCTACATTTACTAAGTGGCAGCTGTACCTGAGCAGGTGAGTCCAACAGCTTTGTCAGGTGGACAGGCTTTTGTTTTCCTCCATGAGCTTCCACAGTCCAGAAGAACAGACTCATGACCTTCACAGAGAAACTCTCTGCTCAATATGGGAGCTTCTGCTTCTCCATAGAGCGCCCCCTGGAGGACTGAAGGAGCCCCACAGCCCAGCTCCCTACAGACCACCTCTGCATCCAGCAGGTCAAAGTCATCTTCACACACGGAGGACCACGAGTTGTTGGACTTCACCTCCAGCCTGCCTGAACACCGACTGGATCCGTTCTCCAGCCTGACAGAGTCTGTGGATCCAGAAGAGAAGACCAAGTTTAGAACGGTTCACAATGATGAATATTTAAACTTTCTGGACTCAAACATCTCAGGTTACTAAAAAAAATGACTTAAGATCGACTCAATGACGTATCACAAACCGACAGTGAGACGTACATACAGTCGGCATCAGAAGGTTTGTTACCTAAGCAGGTGATTTCCATCGTGTAGTTGCTCATTGTATCTTCATACACACATTCCTCAATATTTAGTGCAAATTTACCAAAACAGAGAAAATGCAAGTGGAAAACTGGCTTTTCTCTTGGAAGTTGTATAGTTGTCGAAAAAACGTGGGGTCCACACTTCTGGTTCTTGCACAAAAATGCTAATTTTGTCTCTGTTCTTAGAAATCCCCAGTTGTCAACGGCTCTCCATTCTCTTCCGCTTTTCACCTGGAGTTCACCAGAACAACGACTCGATCCCATCAGTCTCACAGTAGCAGGATCTGAAAGAACCCAAGAAATCAAAGATTGTTTGAGAAACATGGAAAGAAAACCAGGTTAAGATGTGATCTTAAATCTGTAGCAAATGCTGTCTTGGTAGCACACAAGGAAGTGCAAAAACTGCAGGTTTGTGAAAGTCCCTCTATGTTACGGCTGCGGCTGTTTTTTGTTTTGTTTGTTCTGTTTATTCTGTGTTTTGTGTATTTTTTTTATCAGAGACTTTGTTGTCTTTGTAGATTCAAGATTCAAGATCATATTTATTTATCACAGAAGTGAAATTTAGTTGTAGTAGCAGCACCAGAGAATAAGATAAAATCAGGATCAAATAATTACAAGACACAAAAATACAGGGAAGGAAAGAAAAATTAACAGTCAAAAATATAGTCGAAAACTCTAAAGCTCTCATTTACATCATGTCTGCCAGATGAATTGTGAAGTCTAATTGGCTGATGCCAGAAATGACATTCTGTACCGTTCCAGCACAGCGGGGTTGTATAAGTCTGCCGCAAAAGCTGCTTCTCAGTTTGTCCACCTCTTTGAAGAGGGGATGGGAGGGATTCTCCATGGTGGTCCCCAGTTTAGCCAGTAGTCTGTCCCCCACCACCTACTCCAGATTGACAAGCTTGAAGCTGATTACAGAGCCTACTTTTTTAATGAGTTTATCCAGTCTGTTGGCGTCCTTTGCTTTGATGCCAGCACCCCAGCACACTACAGCAAAGAAGATGGTGCTCGCCATGACAGACTGGTAGAACATGTGGAGCATCCTGCTGCAGACATTGAAGGACCTGAGTCTGCCAGGAAGTCTACTCAGGCCCTTCTTGTAGACTGCTTCAGTGTTAGTGCAGTCCAGTTTATTGTCCAGATGGAAGCCCAGGAACAGGAACCGATATAGATTGGGGAGGGCGGGGACTTTCTCCTACTAAAGCCAATCACCATCTCTTCTGTCTTGGCCACGTTCAGCGGAAGGTAATTTTCCCCAGACCACCTGACGAAATGCTACACGAGGCTCCTGTACTCCTCTTCCCGTCCATTTTCCACACACCAGACTAGAGCTGTGTCATCAGAGAACTTCTGGAGGTGACGTAGCTCATAGTGGTACTGGAAGTCGGCTGTGTAGGTGTTGAATAGGAAGGGGGACAGCACGGTTCCCTTGAGGGGCTCCAGTGTTGCTCATCAGGGTGTCAGACACACAGCTCTGCAGTCTCACAAACTGTGGTCAACCTGTGAGGTAGTCCTTAATCCTCGGGACCAGGGGGGCATCCACCTGCATCTTCTCTAACTTTTCCCTCAACAGTCTCAGCTGGATGGTGTTGAAGGCTAAAGAGAAGTCAAAGAACACAATCCTCACTGTGGTGTTTGGTTTTTCCAGGGAGGAGTATGCCCTCTGCAGCAGTGCATCATTCACTCCAACCTTGCAATGGTATGCAAACTGTAGAGGATCTTGGAAGGGGCTCACCAGGGGTCTGACGTGTGACAGCACCAGCCGCATCATGACCTTCTTAACATGGGAGGTCAGTGCTATAGGCCTGTAATCACTAGGAGCCACAGGGTAGTTCTTCTTTGGCACGACAAGGCAGGAAGTCTTCCATAGCACTGGAATCCTCTGAAGATTAAGGCACAGGTTGTACAGGTGCTGGACTACACCACATAGCTAGCTGAAACAGTTCTTGAGTACCCGAGGACTGATGCCATGGGGTCCAGCGGTCGTTCAGAGGAGAAATGGGGGTACTGCTGGGAGAGGGGAGCTAGTGTCTGACCTGTTTAAAAACTGGTTCAGATGCCATGAAGGACATCTGGGGGAGGGGGGTCATAATGGTCCTGGAAGGTGAGAAGAAGTCCGTTGGTCACTCAAAAGAGGAGTGAGGGGAAAGCTGGGGGAGGGGGAGCTGGACTGCAGGACTGCTTGTGGTTCCTAGAATTAGTAAAAGTACGGTTGGAGGTAGAGCCTTTAGCCACCAAGCCCCTGTTTTATGGAATAAACTCCCAGCTCATGTAAGAGAGGCTGACACCATTTCTAAATTCAAAGTTAGACTGAAAACATTCCTATTTGGACAGGCTTATTGTTAGACTAGCTAGTATATAGAGATTATTTAACTTAATGTTAATGTGTTTAAATTAAAATTAATAACAATAACAATTTGTTTTTAGCAGGCTGCTAGAAGTTGAAGCTGGGGTAACTATGGTGCACTGGGGTTCTGTCCTCTTTTCTCATTCTGTCCTCTTTTCTCATCTACTTCTACCCTCCTGTCATTTAATTCTCCATGCCTCTGTTTGGTGCAGTGCGATACATGTACCCTCCCTCTTTCCCTCTTCCCTCCTGGGGAGTGGGAGTACTTCAAGATTCAAGTTGGCGCGTCCATGCTCCTGTACCTGACTGTGTACCTCATCTCTGGCTCGCCTCTACTACTGCTCCTACACCTGGCTGTGGATCCTGTCTCTGGCTCGACTCCAGGCCCCCAGCCGTCCCCCCAATTGCGGCTGGATGAAGCTCGTCTGCTGGACTTTAAATATGTAGTTGTAGACTTAGATAAGTTAATTCTTCTCTATGAGTTCTGGTAAATCCCCTGTCCTGGGGGAGGATCCCTCCTTCATCTGGGCACCCCTGAGGTTTCTTCGCTTTTTCTGGATTACGTTTTATTTAAGAGTTTTTTCTTACCGCGAAGGGGGCAGGGATGTCCAGTTTGGCTAAGTCAGTTTGTTAGTTCAATTTAGCATTTTCTTATTGTATTCTATATATTCATGATCCTTGTAATTTTATGTTTAACATTTTCAATTACCGTTACAAAGCCCATCGGGACAACTGTTGTTGTGAATTAGGGCTATACAAATAAAATTGAATTGAGAATTGAATTGAATTGAATCAAACCTGTGAAAGAACTGGTTCTCTCATGGCTTGCTTAGCGTGCCAGACCCAGATGCTGGAACCCAGAAGGAATACACAGGTGAGTAGGAAGATAGTAAAGAAGTAAGAAGTAAAGATTTATTTCTCTTGTCAGTGGATTTGTAGTTTTGTCAAAGCAATTGACTGGGTCGTAGCTCGTGGCGGGACTTTTCGTGGCTCGTGGCGTGACAGGATCGTGGCTCGTGGCGTGACTGGGTGGTGGCATGGCTGGAGGTAGCAATGACTTAAGGCTTGATTTAAGTTTGATTCTGATTTGAGGCTTGGCAGAGTAGTCCTCAGAATTCCGCGAGGAGCTTCTGTTCCATAGGACTGGATACTCAAGCGACCACTCGAGACGAGGCATAGGATGAGTTTAGACAAGGCATAAATACAAGAACTAAAAAAACTTAGAATGACCAGATGAAGCACCATCAGGGGCAATAAACTGGTGATGAATACTGGTTCTGGATCTCCTTTTGAAGGACTGGAGGTTGATGAGGTGAGTGGTCGCAGCTGGTAGAGTCACGAACAGAGCAGAGAGCGGAGGGGAAGGAGCTGCCAGAGGCACCATGACAGGTTCAGCTCATTAGCTTGACTCACATTTCCTTCAGCTGCTCATTTTCCCTTCCTCTGTAGGCCAGTGATCGCCCTCATCCCACTCCACAAATCCCTGGTCTGGTTTCTCTTTAGTCTTTCCTTACAGCTTCCTCCTGTAGGCATCTTTACACTCCTCCAGGCTGCGTTTCAGCTCCTTCTGATCTTCTGTGAGCTCCATGTGGTCCCCAGCCACGAATGCCCTCTTCTTCTCATTCAGAAGGGCCTTCAGCTCACGAGTAACCCAGGGTTTGCTGTTCTGGTAGCATCGCACTCTCTTGGACGAGATGGAGTTGTCCGTACAGAATTTGATGTAATCCAAAACACAGTGTTAGTCCATCCAGGTCGTTTCCAGGGCATCACGCAGGCTGGCTCAGTCAGATCATTTTGTAACAGTCTTCTCAGTGACTGGTTGCTGTTTAACCACAGGTGTGTATGATGGGGAGAGCAGGATGAGGTTGTGGTCAGACTTGCCCAGTGGGGGTAGTGGAGTGGATGTGTATGCATTGGTGACATTTGCATATGGTAAGTCCAAAGTCTTTTTGTCCCTTGTTGTACACTGGACATACTGATGGAATTTAGGAAGAGTAGAGAAGAAGCAGGCATGATTAAAATCCCCTGTGATCAACATGAAGGCACCAGGGTGTTTAGTTTGCAGGTCAGCAGTGACCTTGTGATGAAGTCACAGGCTGCGTCTGCTTTGCCGGTCGGAGGAATATAGACATTGATGGCGATGACGTTTGTAAATTCCCGTGGCAAGTAGTATGGGCGACGTCCGATGCCAAAAAGCTCCACGTCGGGATTGCACACACGCTCCTTGACATGGATATGCTCCGGTTTGCTCCACCTGTTGTTCACGAGTACAGCGAGCCCCCCATCTTTCTTTTTGCTGCTCGCGATGGTGTCCCAGTCCGCTCGCACTGTGTTGAAGCCAGCGATCATCTCGTTAGAGTCCGGTATCAGTTCGTAAAGCCACGTTTCCGTGAAACACAGTGTGACGGTGTGGCACCGTCAGATGTCGAGGGGGGGCCACACTATTTTTATTTTTATGTGTATTTGTGTATATTTTATGTTTAAACATGTTTCCTGTGACCTTCCTGTGGCCTAATGGATAGCACCGCCCCGTAGGAGGGGCGTAAGGTTCATAAGGAAGTGTAACAGGAAGTGAAAATGAGGAGAGTGACAGATGTGCTATGCGCTGGTGTGGCCCTGAATAAAGACAGAACCTCCTCACCTTGGCTCCTCTGCATCCTTTCCCGGCGGGAACCCGTCACATTATGGTGTCAGAAGTGAGATCGCAGAGGAGACCACAAAAAGGTGAGGACGCAGCGGCGTGGTGAGGACCGTCCTCAGGCACAGCTCCTCCGTTGAGGAGTCCATCCTCTAAGGAAGAGGGGGTGGATCCGGGTGGCCTTGGCGGTGCTTCAGGCAAAGCCAGGGGCCCGTTAAGAACCACGGCATCCAACTCCGCGCCCATGACAAGCGGCGGACCACGCGGACAGCAAAGGCGGACCGCCGGAGCACGGAGATGGCCGGGGCAGGAAGGGCACACCGCCTGCGCAGAGATGGACAGGGGGCGGACCAACGTCTACCGGGCCGTCAGCGGAGTGCTCTGGGAGAGACGTAACATCTCGCCAGGAACTTGCTGTCGGCGGATCCGATCGGCTAAGGTGCCATCCGGAAGGAGACCAGCGGGGGCGTGTGGCCGTTGAAAGGGCCTTTGCCGGGCTGGGGCCGACCAGAGTGGCGCACGAGGAGCAGATCGGAGGGGTCACTGTCATGGAGCAGCCGCAGCCCGTGCACCCATCCGACGCTAGGACGTGGGTGGGGGAGCACGAGCCAGAGGACGGCCCCGCTGATGCCTGGCGGTTGGACTGCAGGGCCTCTACGTTGGATGAGGGGCGCCTGCTCAACTGTCTGGTGGATCGGCGTGGTGCCTGCACAGTGGCGGACGGCTGGACTGGATTGCTGCACAGCTGATGGCGTGTGTAAGAAAAGTTGGTGAGTGGCCCCCTGCATGGCTGCAGGGGGCCATGAGTTAGTCCAAGCCCCAGAGGGGGAAAAAGTATCCAAAGGAGGGGAAAGGGGGGGGGGGGGGGTCAGCCTGTGATGCACCTTGGGGAGAGGAGCTACTTGGCAGTGGTCCCCCTCCCCTGGTTGCCGTATGGAAACAGCTCCCTCCACTCATGGTTTTAATTGCACCTCATCCAATCACCCTCCCCACCAAGGTCCTAAATGTCTATCACTGTGAGTAATTAGCAGATGTCCTCCGAGTTCTCTACCCCACAATTTTAACTGCACCCCCTTAGTAAACATTCCAACACAAACACACACGTGCACACACACACCCTCATAAACACACACCCATGCCTTTCACAAGGAAGATGGGACCTCAGACCATCTGTCCCCTACCCCATCCCTGGAGGGGGGTACCAGGCCCTGTGCTACAGCGGCCGTGTCCCTTTGGTGTCGACTTCCTGGGCCTGGCTGCCTCTCTCCACACAGGGAGAGGGATCCCTGAGCTTTCTGGCAAGACCAAGAGCCGGGTATCACATCACATGTGAGCCTGGGGGTGTCCGTGTCCATGTGGGGTAGGTTCTGGTTCCTGTTCCTGAGCGCTGGGCCTCGGCAAATTTCCAACTATGGGTAATCCTGGTCGGGCCATGTTTACAAAACTTCTTGTGTTGTATACACAAGAACACAGCTGGCCCCTGCCTTGCTCTCTCCCTCTCCTGGACCAACCGTGGGCCGGGTGAGTGGCTGCCTGGAGCGCGGGGCAGGTCTCCTTTGGGGGATCCTGGCTCGTACCTGGGGTTGGGGCGGGGGGATGCCCAGAACTCCTGGGTGGTGATGAGGTGCTCGTCTGGGGCTGTGGGCATGTTTCTGGGGCGTTGGGCCCTCCCTGCCCGGTGGGCAAGCTGTTCTCCTGGTTGGGCCAGGGCTGCACTCTCTGTCCCCCCCATGCCACCCCACTCTCTGGTTCTGGGGGCCCCGTGGGCAGCCCTGCTGGCCCTGGCCTGGGTGGCGGATGCGGCCTCCCGGGGGATGGTTGATCTTTATCTGCTACCATGCGGGTGTTGGGGGGTTAATATTTTGTAAGAAATTCCATCTTTATTATATGTTATTATTTTTTTGAATTTTAAGACATATGATTCATAATAAAGGTGCTCAATAGTTTTAAAGATACTAAAGCAATTGTCACCTAACTTTCTGTTCGGACTAATCATGACCCTTTGTCTTCAGTAAAGATTGTCAGAAAATTACTTTGTTCGCTTCAGTATCTTTATTGAGTATTTTTGATGAAAATGATCAATATTTAAATTTAAAAAAATCCTAAAAATAAACATCACCCAAATAAGTGATTATATGAGAAAGAGGGTAAGTCTGGGACAGCCGGTGGACTGTGCTAGGGGGGTCAAACAACAGTCCCCCAGGGACCCCTCCAGCATAGGGCCCAGGTCTTTGTGAAGACCCTTTTTTTTTTGTTGGACTTGTCCATTCCAGCATCTGGGCAAACAGATGAGAGTTGAAGGCCTCTTATGTTGGACATGTTTTACTTTAACAACAGGGGTCATGAATCTTCTGACAAACCGGAGGTATGTCTGAATAAACCTCTTTTGTAATCGAGGCCAAAATTCATTTTAATCTTGTTTGAAAATATTTTGTGTTGGACAAGATGGAAAAGGAAAGGAGGGGAGAAGAGAGGGCAATATTAGAGAGGGGGATAGGAGGGTGATTATGGAGGGGGTTAAAACCATGAAGCAGCATAAAGCAACAAGTTGCTGGAGTGTTCATCATTACGGTAAGGTTGAGATGTAATACAAATCTAGAAGGGGCAGGGCCTGTCCAAACACACACTCAAATGTTATAAAAATACCTGTTGGCTCCAAAAATGTCCACCTGTCAACATTTATACAATACAAATAATGTTCACACACGCATACTTTTGCATTCAAACCAACTAGTGGGAAGTAGTTGGGACCACGCAAAATATTAGTGCCAAAGTGAGCCAGCACCTGTGCTCAAGTTGTAGCATTGCCACACAAATATAGGATTGTCATATCGCTGTTGGGATACAAAACAGTAAATGCTTTCCAAATTAGCCACCAATATTAATGGTCCAGTATGTCATTAAGTTTCCAGGTGAGCACATTATAATAGTTTAATTTGTATGTATTTGGTAGGGAGGGCCCAACGCAGGGCCCCACCCCAGAAGAGTGCCCATATGACCAGACGAGCACCTCATCACCACCCAGGAGTTCTGGGCATCCCCCCGCCCCAACCTGGCCCATGCTCCAGGCAGCCACCCACTCTGCCCACGGTTGGTACAGGAAGGAGCAAGGCAGGGGCCAGCTGCCCCCACCCGGGAGGAAGACATCAAGGAGAAGAAGGGGTCCACAAGAGGTGTTGTAAACATGGCCCCACCAGGCTCAGCCACAGTTGAAATTTGACAAGGTCCAGTGCTCGGGGGCAAAGACCAGAACCCACACCACAGGGACACGGACGCCCCTCGGCTCAGGTGTGATGTGATCCTTGGCTCTTGGTCTTGCCAGAGAGCTCAGGGATCCCTCTCCCTGCGTGGAGAGAGGACTGCCGGGCTCAGGAAGCCAGCACCCAAGGGACACGGACACCGTTGCCAAGGGCCCAGTGCCCCATTACAGGGATGGGGTAGGGGACAGATGGTCCAAGGTCCCACCTTCCTTGCAAAATGCATGTGTGTGTGTTTGTTAGGGTGTGTGTCTGCCTGTGTGTGTGTGTTCATGTTGGAATGTATATTTGGAGGAGTAAAGGGTGTGTGCACTAAGGGGGTGCAGTTAAAATTGGCAGGTAGGGCACTGAGGGGACATCACTCCTCACTCACAGTGATGTCCCATCGCCCTCCCCACCAAGCGGCCCTAAATGTCTACAGTGCAGTTAAAATTGTCAGGTAGGGCGCTAAAAGGACATCTGCTGCTTGCTGGAAGTGATGTCCAAGCACCCCCCTTACCAAGGGCCCTACATGTCTAAGATGCAAAGACCTTTCTAACTTTACAAGTCTCCTGTGTGCTGAACTCTGATTGGTTGACTCCCTCCTCCTCTAAGTTTCTCGCAAGGAATGTGTCAGAAGTCCCAGTGCAGTTGTAGCGCACTTGTGATTTGTGCCAGCAGAGTCACGCACACGCAGACCTGAGCAGTTGCAATCACAGATTTGAGGTTGTAACTCTAAATGAACACATGCAAATGGGAATTTGTCACTTCTGATTCTGGTTGTCAGACTTTGAAGCAGAAGATTTTTACACACAGATGCCGATTTTTGGTGCACACGTTTCCACATTCTATTTTACAAGCTCTCACATTAAATTTACAAGCTCATCCATTTAGACACATTTTTACCTTCACAGAGGCTGCAATTTGGACCCAAGCTGATGGAGTTAGCCTTTAAAAGCACCACTTGGACATCCAGCCTGAGAGAAGGGCCCTCTTCTCCATTTGTTTTGTAGTTCTCCACCTGTTCTGTTTTGTTGTTTTGCACTTTGTAATTCTTTGTGGTCTTGTGTTTAGGCCCACTCTGTAGATTTTTTTATTGGTCTAGTTTTGTTTAAGTGAAGTTGTAGAGGGGAACTGGCATTTTTCTTTAGTAATCTTTTTCTCCTGTTTATGTTAGTCCAGACAGGTTAGTGTTTGTCTTTGTTTTCTCTTTTCTTTTAGTACAGGTAAGAAAATAGATTTCAGTTGGATGGGTTTTGTTGGTTATTTTGGCCTTGGTTCAACCTGAAATCTTTTTGCTTTACTTTAAGTTCTTGTTGGTTGTCATTCATTTGTAAATCAATTTGTTATATTTGTGTGGAGACAATCTTTTGGTGTTTTGTAATTAATTTAAAACGGGCATAACAGCGACTTTTATGTTATGCTCTCTACGTACCCCTACAATAGAAAAGGGGTGTAACACTCCACCCGTCCACTTCCTAAAGCTCCGTTAACATCGGCCTCAGTAACACGTTTAAGCAGCCTCTTCCAATGAAAAGTCAATGTAAACCTGCATTTCGGGCTCCTGGTTCAAAACTCTCACATTCACGCTTAGCTATGCAAGTTTCTATGACCGTTTTTAAGCTCCATGAACAAAACACATGACCTTTGAACGTACGTTGCAACCAGCTCAAACAATCAGAGACTTGGATTTGGTAATGACCAGTGAGTGAATATGGGTCACATGCCCGATGCAAACAGAGCTTGAGATGATTTTCAATCAAACTTTTACTGGTTGATGTACCTGCACAGGTGTTCTAGACATTTCTACAGTGGGTCAATGTCACAAAAAGTTCCCGTCTGTGCTTATTGATACATCAGCTCCCAGTGACATTGAACATGTTACAGAAACACGCCTACATTCACTAACTGGCAGCTGTACCTGAGCAGGTGAGTCCAACAGCTTTGTCAGGTGGACAGGCTTTTGTTTTCCTCCATGAACTTCCACAGTCCAGAAGAACAGACTCATGACCTTCACAGAGAAACTCTCTGGTCAATATCGGAGCTTCTGCTTCTCCATAGAGCGTCCCCTGGAGGACTGAAGGAGCCCCACAGTCCAGCTCCCTACAGACCACCTCTGCATCCAGCAGGTCAAAGTCATCTTCACACACGGAGGACCACGAGTTGTTGGACTTCACCTCCAGCCTGCCTGAACACCGACTGGATCCGTTCTCCAGCCTGACAGTGTCTGTGGATCCAGAAGAGAAGACCAAGTTTAGAACGGTTCACAATGAAGAATATTTAAATTCTCGGGACTCAAACATCTCAGGTTACTAAAAAAAAGACATAAGATCGACTCAATGACGCATCACAAACTGACAGTGAGACGTACATACAGTCGGCATCAGAAGGTTTGTTACCTAAGCAGGTGATTTCCATCGTGTGGCTGCTCATTGTATCTTCATAAACACATCCCACAATATTTAGTGGAAATGTATTAAGGCAGGAACTCATCTGAAAAACTGGCTTTTCTCTTGGAAGTTGTTTAATTGTTGATGACACGTGGGGTCCACACTTCTGGTTCTCGCACACAAATGCTGATGTTGTCTCTGTTCTTAAAAATCCCCAGGCATCAACAGCTCTCCATTCTCTTCCGATTTTCACCTGGAGTTCACCAGAACAACGACTCAATCCCATCAGTCTCACAGTAGCAGGATCTGAAAGAACCCAAGAAATCAAAGATTGTTTGAGAAACATGGAAACAAAACCAGGTCAAGATCTAACCTTAAATCTGTAGCAAATGTTGTCTTGCTAGCACACAAGGAAGTACAAAAACCGCAGGTTTGTGAAAGTGGAAGGAGCTTCCCTCCAACTGTCCACTTCCCTAAAGCTCCGTTAACATCAGCCTCAGTAAAACGTGTTTAAGCAGCCACTTCCAATGAAAAGTCAATGTAAACCTGCATTTCAGGCTTCTGGTCCAAGACTCTCACATTCACGCTTAGCTATGCAAGTTTCTATGACCGTTTTTATGCTCATTGAACAAAACGCGCGACCTTTGAACACACGTTGCAACCAGCTCAAACTTTGACCAATCAGAGACTTGGATTTGGTAATGACCAGTGAGTGAATATGGGTCACATGTCCGGTGCAAACAGAGCTTGAGATGACTTTCAATCAAACTTTTACTGATTGATGTACCTGCACAGGTGTTCTAGACCAGTGTTTTTCAACCTTTTCTGAGCCACAGCACACTTTAACCTTAAAAAAATCCCGCGGCACACCAGGATCCAAAAAAAATAAATAAAAAAACGAGAAACTCATAGTCTGTATTGATCTACAGCCCCTCCACATTTGCACATGCATTTTTGAGATAATTGTTGCAGAAAAAGCTGAAAACTGCAGCTGTTTTTTTCTAAAAGATGCAATAAAAGTTAAGTTGGAAGATTCAAAAACAGTTTGATGTGTGTTCGTTGGTTTCGAGACGTTTAACAACAGATCTCCTTGTGCACAACCCAATGCATCATGGGAGATGTAGTGCATTAAACGGCCTGCGGAGATCGCGTCTCTGAGCTTCATTGTTTTGTTCACTTGTTCCACGGTCTGATACCGGATTCTGTGGAAAGATGCACCGCTAAAGACGAGCTTTAGCTGGTATTTTTGTTAGAACTGAGCGACTTTACGAGCTAAATCGGGACAAGGAAGTGAAGACTTTAACCACTTCTGATGGTCAGACTGATGACATGTGATTAAGCCTTCAAGAATGATTGGTGGAGACAATTAAAGGGGCGGGACTTTTCCAAAATACAGTTGGAGGTGCAGCTGAATCGCGGTACATCATTCTTATCAAAATGTCTTTAATAAAATAAAATAAACGCAAAGAAAAAGTATTTTACGATCTTTTATATTCCTAACTCCTCATTGTTTTATCAAGTCCTGTTTGGATGAACAGAGAGCTAAAATCCTGGAGATGGGAAATGTTTTTAGATCAGTTAATGTGAGCAATTTCCCACGGCACACTTGACCATCTCCCACGGCACACTAGTGTGCCGCGGCACACTGGTTGAAAAACACTGTTCTAGACATTTCTATAGTGGCGTAAATGTCAGAAAAAGCTCCCGTCTGTGCTTAGTGATATATCAGCTCCCAGTAAGATTGAACATGTTGCAGGAACACGCCTACATTCACCAAGGCCGCCTTTACACTACATGGTTCAAGTGACCCAATTCCGATTTTTTCCTCTCACGTGGCACAGATCGGATATGATCGGTGAACGTGTAAGCAGGACAAAAGTGCATGGATTCCATTTCTCTCAGATCGGATACAGGCCTCTCTCATATGTGGAAATAAATCGGAAACGAATCGGATACGTGCATTTGCATGTGCCATGTAAGCAGACAAATCGGATATTCCCCAGTGAATGTGAGTCGTACGTCAGTGACGTCAACTCAGGAGACCACCAACTGAGATCACATGACTTATTAAGGTGCTTTTTGTGCGCTGATTTTGCTGTCAGCGTGTTTCCTTTCAGCCTCAGGCTTCAGACCGTAGTCGGAAACCGCTGTTATGTCTGGTCCTGTCCCGTCCCGGTCCGGACGCAAACGGTAACTAATGAAGCGGGACACCGTTGCTATGGAACAGGCTAGAAGCCGTTTATTTCTTTGGGGGGCGTGTATGATGGGGACCGTGTGTGTGTGTGAGCGCGCGCGTGCGTGCTTGCGTGTGTGTGTGTGTGTAAGGAGAGAGGGGGGGTGTGAGCGCGGAGCGGGGGAGTGTCAGAGAACCGTAAATTACAAATAAGGTGTCTCGCCCAAAAGTTTTGGAGCCTTTCTGACTTAACCCACTCTGGAGGCTGAGGGTTCAGAACGGAAAAGAAAACCGCGAGGAAATCTCCTGTGTGTTTCCGACCCAGTTCGGCAAAGAGAAGTCATCGCGCAGGAAAGGTTCAACACTTGGATCAAACTGTTAGTACAGCACGTCTGCAAACACTTTCTCATTCAAAACTCAGAGAGAGCCGAGCAGCCCTCCCTTTTACTCCCCCGTGCATCCCCTCAGGAGCGCCCAAGGCAACGCCTCCTTCCGTCGCCGCCTTGCCTCCATGACAACCGCAATCACAAAAGTCTGAAGGAGGTCCACGGAAGGCGGAAATGCTGCTACGTAGTCCTCAGAACGTCCACGTTTGACAGTTTCAGCATTGTATAGTGTAAATGCAAGAATCAAATACAGGTCACTTTTAAAGTGGGTCGTCAAAAAAATCGGAAATAGTCAGAAAATCGGATATGAGCATCAAGACCTGCAGTGTAAAGGCGGCCTAAGTGGCAGCTTTACCTGAGCAGGTGAGTCCAACAGCTTTGTCAGGTGGACAGGCTTTTGTTTTCCTCCATGAACTTCCACAGTCCAGAAGAACAGACTCCTGACCTTCACAGAGAAACTCTCTGGTCAATATCGGAGCTTCTGCTTCTCCATACAACGCCCCCTGGAGGACTGAAGGAGCCCCACAGCCCAGCTCCCTACAGACCACCTCTGCATCCAGCAGGTCAAAGTCATCTTCACACACGGAGGACCACGAGTTGTTGGACTTCACCTCCAGCCTGCCTGAACACCGACTGGATCCGTTCTCCAGCCTGACAGAGTCTGGAAAGAGATAAAGAGCAGATCAGCTGGAGGTTGCAGGCGTGGACCAACATCTCACTGCTTGGGCCATCAGCTACCTCACAGACAGACCACAGTTTGTGAGGCTGTTTGACTGTGTGTCTGATGTGGTGGTCTACAGCACGGGGGCACCTCAAGGGACTGTGCTCTCCCCTCTCTTGTTCACCCTGAGAACATCGTACTTCATCTACAACTCTCACCACTTAAACCTGCAAAAGTTTTCAGATGACAGTGCCATTGTGGGCTGTGTATCAGGGGGGTAAGAGCAGGAGTACAGGGGCGTCATCTCTGACTTTGTTGGCTGGCGTGAAAATAACCACCTGCGGCTCAACACCAGCAAGACAAAGGAGCTGGTTCTAGACTTCAGGAGGTCCCCTACACCATTGGTCCCCAACCTTTTTCATCCCACGGACCGGTATGACGTCACACAAATGGACCTGTCTTTCAAATATAGGCGGATGATTATTGTAGCAATACTAGTGTGACAGACAGGGCTGTGGGTGGTGGTTTGTCCATGATGGTGTTCCATAGATTAATATTCATGGCCATTCATGGCCTGTCTGTTGAGCTGTGATTGGCTCACAAGGCTGATAAATAGCAGCTGTGGGAGTTCCATCTAGAGGCTGGTTTCCTGGTTTGGCCTTGGTGGGTGAGCTGGACCTTTTTACTAAAGCTTTTTATCATTTGAGTCATATTACTAAAGTTTTTAAGCATTTGAGTTTGGAACATTTTAAATTCTATTTATATTAACAGGTGGTGGCATGAGTTCTGACCCTGGGGCATGAGATGTAACATAAGGGTTTGTAAACATGTGTTTGTCCCAGGGAGAACTAACTTCTTTTTCTTTTTCCAGCAGAGTTGCCACTGCTGTTTTGCTTATAGTGTTTTTAGTCATTGTTTTTAATGTTTTAACCAACCCTGACACCCTTGCTTTTATCCATTTTTAAACTGTTTTGTGCTCATTTTAGTATCTTGGTGGTTGGACCTGGCTGAAGGTGGCTGCCTCCTCCTTTATCCTTACTGTAGCTGGTGGGTGCCACACGTAGTATTGTGTAAGGGGGATCCCCTTGTTTTCGGCCCATAAATCAGTGGTGTCCTGCTCAGGTGCACCTCTTCTGTTTTGTATTTTCTTTTAATCACTGATTGGGTTTTGGTGTGTTTTTGTGTGCATCTGGGCTCGGGAGATCTCCCTTGGTGGTGTTTTTGGCTACCAACCGGTGCATTGGAGCTGAGGCGGTCCTGGAGGCAGCCGCCCTCAAGCAGTGTTGGAGTGCGGTCCAACTGTCCGAGTTTATTTTAACCTTCTCTTTTATGGTACTTGTGTCAAGTTTATAATAAATTGTATATTTTTAACCTCTAACAAATCCAGTTTGGGGTGCAAATGTAAGAGGGTGTTCGGTCACACTGGGATGCTGGAGGATCAAATACTATTATCTACTTTTGAGTTGACAATGTCGTGTGTGTGTGTGTGTGTGTGTGTGTGTGCGTGTGTGTGTGTGTGTGTGTGTGTGTGTGTGTGTGTGTGTGTGTGTGTGTGTGTGTGNGTGTGTGTGTGTGTGTGTGTGTGTGTGTGTGTGTGTGTGTGTGTGTGGTCTTACATTTATTACTTTGTAGGGTCCAATCACATGGAGCCCACCAACAGTGTGGGGCCCAACGTCCTTGTGGGGCCCAAAATCGTGGACCCCTCAAAGTTTGAGCTATTTAACAGGCTTAGGAGGGCCCCCTGATGCTCCTGTTTCGTTTTTAGGGGTTGCCCCATGAAGTGACAAAAATTGAAAACGTGGGTAAAAAATGTGTGTGAAATTTTTTTAATGTAGCGCCCCCTAGTGTCACAGACCCGGTATTGCAGATGATACACACTCCCGGAAGTGTGTATCCCATTAGCCTATGAGGAAATGTTTGCATTTTTGCGTCATCATACTTCGACCACACCCACTTCCTGGATCTTTTTAAAGGCCTTTTAAAGGACAACCTGATGGTTGATGCAAGAGTTTTGGAAGCAACAGGTATGGTTCTTTTGACTTAAATTTTACAAGTTAGTGTGCTTTTTATCTCTTTTGACTTTGTTTGCAATGACAGCTACATGCAGTAAAAAAATGGGGGAAAAATCTTTATCAATTAAATACAGAAGTAAACAGCGGATATTACTAATGCTTATGCTAGGTAGGCTATCTATCATGGCTGGGACCCTAACACTGCTTTTTTACCTTTTTTTTTAAAGAAGATCTAAAGCATGTTGAGTTATGTTTGAAAAAAGTTGAAACAAGATATAAAGTATTTGAAATGACAAGAATTGATAAGAGACTAGTGACCTAATTACATTAATCTCCACTGCTTATCACTGAAAATTAATTCAATTTACTGCAGATTAATTTTCTAGCATTGGTAAGTTAAAAATTTTAAAATGAAAGACAATTAATAAATTAATCTTGTCAGTGCTATTGCTAAAATAGAAAAAAAAAGCTTCCCACCTTGACGAATCATATCTTTAATTATAGACTGAGTGTAAA
Organism: Oryzias sinensis; assembly: GCA_037389245.1. Taxonomy (NCBI): domain Eukaryota; kingdom Metazoa; phylum Chordata; class Actinopteri; order Beloniformes; family Adrianichthyidae; genus Oryzias; species Oryzias sinensis. The sequence goes on along the minus strand of CM074494.1, from coordinate 12,334,359 downwards.
TTCAAAAGGAACACATACAAAGAATGCATTAAGTATTGATAGCATGATAGGTCTTTATAAATAGCACAATATAGATGTTTTTATTTTATCATAAGCTTAAGCTTGCACTATTCTAAAGTTGATAATGACACTTTGAGATGTTTAAATAAATACATTGCCTTACACTGTTAGCTGATGTCAAATTAAGCGTTATCCCATTTGCTGTAACAGATCCAAAAGGGGCAAGAACAAAATCCTAGGATAAACCCTAGTGATGAAGTGCAATTTCCTTGTGGTAAGTGCAAAATAAATATGGAGTTTTGAGGATTTGTTTTTATCTTTGTGTTGTATATTCAAAAAGTGTAATAAAAAGGAATAAAAAATAGTTGGATTCCTCTTTATTTTAATCTCCCTTTAGAGATTAGTGAATGATCATCAAGAATCACCAAACCACACTATACAAATAATTGTTGCAAATAATAAACCACATTTGCACTTATTTGCAGTTAAAGGAATAGAGACTGGAGCTGAAATAGAATCTAACTTTGGTAATTCAAAGCGAAACGGTGAGTAAATAAATACAAATATTAAGTTAGGAAAATGTCTATCTCAAATGTCCAAACATTTAAAATGTCCTAAAACTGTCCATTTGTTTTATCATAGATTCAGAAGAAGCAAAAGCAAAAATGTTCTGAGAAAACCGAAGGAAAAGAGTTCCTGAAGACTATTGCTTCCCACAAGGAATGAAAATACCAAACAAAAGTCCTTCTAGGTAACAACTATATGGTTCAATGTCATTTGTTATTTGTGTAAGGACTGTTGATTTCAAACGAGTCTTTATAGGATCCTTCCATATGCTAATTGTCTTTTGTTTTAGTTTTTACTCAAAGGTTAAATTGTCTTCATTAAAACTCACTGTGTTCTAGCTTTAAACTTTCTCTTAATCAACTATTTTCAAGTTTTTCCAATTGTTATACAGACAATTTTCACAAAAGACAGTCTCACCACAGAGAATTCCTTAAAAAACTATTTTGAAATGAAATATTGAAATTGAATATCCGTGGGTGATTTCTCCTCCAAGCTTGGGTCCTCTACCAGAGGCCTGGGAGCTTGAGGGTCCTGCAGTATCTAAGCTGTTCCTAGCATTGCACTTCTCTGGACTGAGAGGCCTGAGGTCTTTCCAGGTATCTGTTGCAGCCACTCCTCCAGCTTGGGGGTTACTGCTCAAAGTGCTCCAATTACAACTGTCACGTTCACTTTCCATGCTTTCTTCAGTTCCTCTTTGAGTCCCTGGTATTTCTCCAGTTTCTCATGTTCCTTCTTCCTGATGTTCCCATCGCTTGGCACTGCCACATCCACCACAACGGCTTTTCTCTGTTCTTTGTCCACCGCTACAATGTCTGGTTGGTTCGCCATTACCATCCTATCAGTCTGGATCTTGAAGTCCCACAGAATCTTTGCCCTCTCATTCTCTACCACCTTCGGAGGAGTTCCCCATTGTTTTGACGTTGGGGTTTCCAGTTCATATTGTGCACACATTCATTCTGTACCACTTTGTCCCTTTCGGGGTCACGGGGCTGCCGGAGCCTATCCCGGCTACTTGGGCGTAGGCAGGGGATGCCCTGGACAGGTCGCCAGTCTGTCGCAGGGTAAAATCTCCACAATCACACACCCATGCACTCTCACACTCACACCTATGGACAATTTAGAGTTGCCAATTAACCTATGAAGCATGTTTTTGGACAGTGGGAGGAAGCCGGAGATCCCGGAGAGAACCCACGCATACACGGGGAGAACATGCAAACTCCACACAGAAAGGTCCCCAATTGATGTATTTTTCATGTCCCCCAGCCAGGACTTGAACCAGGGGCCTTCTTGCTGTGAGGAAAGAGCACTTACCACTGCGCCACCGTGCAGCCGGAGCAGATGTGGGGACAGAGCATCACTTTGGTATATCCAACATTTGATGGACACTTGTGCAAGTGGCTTCCCATTGGCTTCAAGGGTGGTTTTCCACAGCTTAATTTAGTTTCCTATTAAGGCTCTTAGAGTCCTGTTGATGTTGTACAGCTCCAACCATTCAGTGATCCATGTGTGTGGCATTGAGTCATAAGCTTTCTTGTAGTCAATCCAGGCTGTGCACAGGTTGGTGTTTCGTGACCTGCAGTATTGAGCGACTGTTCTGTCAACCAGGAGTTGGTGTTTGGCTCATCTGGAGTCTCTGCCAATGCCCTTCTGTGTGTTCCTCATGTATTGATCCATGTGCCTATTTATCTTGGTTGCAATGATGCCTGACATGAGCTTCCATGTTGTGGAAAGACAGGTTATTGGGCGGTAGTTGGATGGGACTGCACCCTTTGAGGGATCCTTCTGGATCAGGATTGTTCGCCCTTCCGTTAGCCATTCGGGGTGAGTCCCATCTCTTAGCAGCTTGTTCATTTGTGCTGGTAGGCGCTCGTGGAGTGCGGTGTGTTTCTTTAGCCAGTAGGCATGTATAATGACAGGGCCCGGTGCAGTCCAGTTCTTCATACCTGAGACTCTTCCTTGGATGTCTGCCACTGTGATGGATACCAGATTCTGTTCAGGGAGGTTGCTATGTTCATTTCTCAGAGAGACCAGCCATTGGGCATTGCTATTATGTGCTGCCTCTTTCTCCCATATGCTTTTCCAGTACTGTTCAGTTTCCAGCCTTGGTGGGTCTGCTCGGCTGTTTTGACCCTGCCACTGAGCGTACACTTTCGCTGAGTTGCGAACAGCCTGTTTATTTGTCTGGCTTCATTGTTTCTTGTGTACCTCTTTAGGCGGCTGCTCAAGGCTAGGAGCCTTTGTTTGGCAGTTTCCAGTGCTTCAAGTATGGGCATCTAGCTGTATCTCTTAGGTACTTGCTTTCTTATTGTACCTCTTTAAGCCTCTGTCAGCTTACTCACATCCTTCTGAGTTGCCTTGATTTTGGCCTCTAACCGTTCCATGGTGGGTATTGTTGTTTTCTCCCATGGTTGCTCTTATAGCCAAGCATCTCAAGGATCACTGTTGCTGAAGTGTAAACCAGCTCATTGTTTTCTGTGATGGTTGTGGTAGGAATTGCCCTCAATGCTTCATTCACAGTTTCCAGGAGACTTTCAGGTGGTACATCACTTAACTGTTGTAGCTGGTATCGGGGTTGCCTAGTGTTCATTCTAGACATGATCTTGTCTTTCAGGCCAGTTGCTGCCTCGCTCAGCATATCTGTAGTTGTTGGGGCTGTGTACCCAAGCTCAAGGTGGGAGTGTGGTATAGCCTCCTGTCTGACCTGCTGTTCTGGCTCTCCCGTGGTATTATATTGTATCGCTTCAATCTCAAATTGTGATAGGAGTTGCCGATTTTAGATGTTAGAGCATTGGGCTACCAGTTGTTGGCAGTTATCCTTGATTGTGGGTTTCAAAGCATCTATTCATTCCACATTCTCTGCATGTAACCCCTCTGGGTGGAATTACTTGAGTAGTAGCATCGCAGGACTGCTTGCGGGTCCTATTATTTGTTTAAGCATAGTTGGAGGCAAAGCCTTTAGCCACCAAGCCCCTGTCTTATGGGATAAACTACCAGCCTTTGGAAGAGAGGCCGAAACTGTTTCTACATTCAAAGATAGGCTCAGAACATTCCTTTTTTGACAGGTTTATTGGCAGACTAGCTAGTAATCAGAGAATGTTTAAGTTACTATGAACATGTTTGAATTAAACTTAATAACAGTAATAGTTGTTAATAGGCTGCTAGAATTTAGAAGCTGGGGTAGCTATGGTGCACTGGGGTTCTGTCCTCTATTCTCGATCATTTATTTATCATTCAGTTCTCCATATCTCTGTTTGGTGCAGTGTGATTCATGCATTGTCCCCCTTTTCCCACTCTCCGAGTGATTCCAGATTCCAGTTGTGCTCCTCATTTCAACGTGTACCTCGCCTCTGGCTCGTCTCACGCCCCTAGCCGTCCCCCAACTCCATCTGGATGAACCCCATCTGCTGGACTATTTAGACATGTAGTTGTAGGGTTAGATAAGCTAATTCTTCTCTAAGACATCTGGTAACTGACCATCCTGGGGGGGATCCCTCCTTTATGTGGACACCCCTGAGGTTTCTTCTTTTTTTCCTGAAATCTGTTTTTTTTTTCAGGAGGTTTCCTAAAAGAGAAGGAGGGTCTAAGGCAGGGGTCTGCAACCTTAACTACTCAAAGAGCCATTTGGATCAGTTTCCACATATATTAAAACACAGAGAGCCACAACAGACTTTGGAAAACCCAGTGTTTCCAGTGAATGGCATAATTTAACTGGTTTTGAAACATTTCAATCGCTATTCACTTCTCATTCAATTTCATCCAAAATGTATTGTCTTCAGAGGCAGTCCTGGCTAGTTTGACACCTTGGGCAAAACAAAAATATATATTTTTTTACTGTATTATTAAACATAAGTAAAACATGCTTGTATAGTTGAATTCACAATCAATATATAGTGTGTAGTTACATCTAACACGCATCTGTTTGTGTTTTCTTTCTGAAGGCTGGGTGTTTTTTGGTAAAAACTGACAAATTTCTCTATTTTTTTTTCTTGAGCTGAATACAACCTTGACACCAATTATGAATTAATAAGTCAAGTAATTTCAGTTGGCTTCATGAATGAACAATGGAAACTAGAGGACATATTCTTCTGTTTTTTGTGCTTAAGTGTTGCATAAAACTTACTAAAAAAAAGACAAATGATTGTGTTCATTACATGTGAAGCATTGACTGTATATGATAATGGCAAAGAAGCTTAGATGAAATGCATCAATAAAATAATTAACAAGACTGGTCTAATTAACTGTAAACCTTCATTAGCCAAATGTTGCTCCAAATCTTACTCCTCCATCAGTAAATTTGGACGTATTTGGTGCCTAGCAAGTTTTAACTTTGGACCTCGCATGCATTCTTTACCCTTGGAGTGTTTTTCTTCTTTCTAAACTGGACGCTGAACTTTTGATCTTTTGTCCATTTTCCAAAACTTAAAATAGACTTTTAAATCTCTCAAACATCCAGACTTAAGATGAGTGAGGTGATGGAAACAAATTCCCTTTAATGCAGACTTGTTTTTGTTCTTTCTCTTTTCATAAAATCCAGTAAAGCAAACATAGAATATAAATTTTATGGATGACAACTATTTTTTATTAGGAACCAGCTGTTGGTTTGTTGCAGGTTCTTGAATCATAAGCAGTGAGCCTCAGCCCCTCCCCCGCCTCTCTACTTGTTCATGTCCTCTGCAGGTGCGAGTCGTTTTCCCACTTGCAACCCCCCATGCGCTCCTCCAGTGTACTCTACACAGAGAGGGCTAAACACAGTTGTCGTAGCAGAAAGGTGACAGGAAAGTAGGGATGCCCTAGCACAAATTAAGTTAATTTTATGTGGAAATGAGGAGTTCAAGTGTAGAAAACTGCAGGGGTTGGGGACTGTCAATTATTATAATTTTTTTTTTTTTTGGGGTGCTCGTGTTCCCACAACGAGATTACCACTGACTGTCTTTTTGGAAGAACTTTCCATCCCATTACAGTCTCTTGTCCACAACCGAAGACACACCCCATCCGCACATTCACGCTGCTCTCCTCCTCCTGCCCACTCACACATACCAACAGTGATAAGGGCACCACAACAATCTTAAAACATAATAGTTATTTTATAAAACCACAGAGGGCCGCAGCACAGAGATGAAATAGCAACCTGTGGCTCCGGAGCCGCAGGTTGAGCAAGAATTGCAATTTGCCACAACACAAACGTTCAACGCCCATCCTTTCTCACACATCTAACCCTAACCGGATCAGGGAGGGCAGGGACAGCAGAAGAGGATATGGGAGACTTTGGCGCAGTCATTTCAGTAGCTATGTCACGAGTCTGAGCATTTTAAAGCATCTGGTTTAGATCTGCTCCTGATCCAACGCAATTTTAATTAGGAAAAACATATTTTTATTCATGTATTATTTTATGTGTCCTTTATTATGAAAAACATTTCTGCAAGAACATGTTAAAAACACAAAAACAAGATTTTCATTTGTGTGGATCTTTTAATATTTGTATAGGGAGCCAGGTGGACCTCTCAAGAACTAAATGCTGAAAGTGTGTATATTCTACCCAATGAGAACTCATTTACATGATTAAGTCATCACATGTACACCACGCCCACTTCTTGGACCTCTTACAGGCATGATTGCCTAAGCTTGGAGAAAGGGCCTTGGTAGCAAGCAAAGCAACAGGTAGGTTTTTTCTTTTTTTGGTGGGGTGTTGATGTTTCTTAAGTCTGTCTCTGCCTCTGTTTTTTTTGCAATGACAACTACATGCACTCAGAATCAAATGCAAGAACGTTCACATAAAGGAAATACAGTAGTTAACATTGAGCACATGTTGCTAATGCTAGCGCTAATGCTAGCGCTAATGCTAGCGCTAATGCTAGCGCTAATGCTAAAATAGCAGTACATCATGACTGAGACCTGAAAGTTTTAAAAAGATAATCCATGAAGCCTGAAGCCCTCACTGCTCTTTCTAGCCTAACTGCATATTGGCTGATAGTGTCATATTCAGCTCTGTAGCAAAGGATTAAATGTTCATGAGGGATTTTCCTGTGGTAGCTATGGGACAGGTGTTAAATTTGTACTTGAAGGAACTGACTTTATTTCCATGCGCATAGTTCAGCATGTATAAAAGAAATTAAGGCTTAATGTTATTAAAAAAAAGGTTTTCTTGATTTCTTTGTTATTCAATATAACCCTATTTTCTATACACAAATATAAATATTTGTACTTTTCTTACAGTCTCATCCTGATCATTACTAAATTTTATGCATGCACTATTATAATATTGATTTTATTTTAAGATATTTAAATACATAAATTTACTTATACATAAGTGTGATCAACTAAAACTTATGACTTTACATTTGTTGTGATAGAGCCAAAAACGGAAAGAAAAAAACAAAGGATGAGAAAGAAAAAAACAAGGATTCAAACAACCCCTGATCATACATCAAGTCACGTCTCGGCCCCTGAAGAGTTGACAACAGAGGTAAGATGGACAGTATGTGTTGTAGTCATTTGTGTTAGTAGCTGCAACTTAGCAATGTTTTCAAAGAAAAGAGTTGATATAGTAAGCAATGACTGACATTAATTTAGTGTAATAATACTGTACTTTAGTAATCTTTAGTAGAGGTTGTGTATTTTGTAGTTATTACATGTATTTTTATTTAAATTCCTTCATTTTTGCACTTGATGCTACACACAAATTACAAACTCAAACTGTGTGGGGTCCTTTTGTGAAAACCTTCCCCCAACTTTTTCCTGACTGGCTTGACTTTACACACACAAGTTTCTAGCTGCTCTTTATGGGGCCCTCCCGTCTGCTAATTACCTTTTGTCTTGGTGTTATCTCTAAAGTTAACATGTCTTCTTAGAACTTCATGTATACTCTTCTTAAAACTGTCTCTTCATCATCTGTTTGGTTTCACAGACTTTTCTTAACTCTTTTTCAGAGTATTTTCATGGAAACGCTTTTTTAATGCACACTATTCCTTTAAAAAAATGCTATATTGTCATATTAAATGTTCTTAGACTATTTATCTAGCCTTAATTATAAAGTGTTTACAAAAACCTTTGTATTATGGTAAAGTCATGCAACTATAAAGTGCTTAATCCCTGTTTTCCTTTTTTTTTCTATAGGTCGTGGCACTCAAGCCTGGAGACACCAGACCTTTGGCAAAGAAACTTTCACCTGATCAAACATCAAGTCATGTCTTGGCCCGTCAAAAAATGACAACAGAGGTAAGATGGACAGTATGTGTTGTAATCATTTGTGCTAGTAATCATACTGCAACTTGGCAATGTTTTTACAGAAAAGAGTTGACATAGTTAGCAATGACTGACATTCATATAGTGTAGTAATACTGTACTTAAGTAACCTTTAGTAGAGGTTTTGTATTTTTCAGTTACTGCATGTATTTTTATTTAAATTCCTTTATTTTTGTACTTGATGCCTTACACACAAATTACAAACCCAAGCTTTGTGGGGTCCTTTTGTGAAAACCTTCCCCCAACTTTTTTCTGACTGGATTTTACACACACAAGTTTCTAGCTGCTCTTTATGGGGCCCTCCCGTCTGCTAATTGTCTTTTGTCTTGGTGTTATCTCTAAAGTTAACATGTCTTTCTTAGAACTTCATGGATTCTCTTCTTAAAAATGTCTTTTCATCATCTGTTTGGTTTCACAGACTTTTCTTAACCCTTTTTCAGAGTATTTTCATGGAAACGCTTTTTTAATGCACACTATTCCTTTAAAAAAATGCTATATTGTCATATTAAACGGTTTTGGTCTACATAACTAACCTAATTATAAAGTGTTTACAAAAACCTTTGTATTATGGTAAAGTCATGCAACTATAAAGTGCTTAATCCCTGTTTTCCTTTTTTTTCTATAGGTTGTGGCACTCAAACCTGGAGACACCAGACCTTTAGCAAAGAAACTTTCACCTGATCAAACATCAAGTCAATTCTCGGCCCGTCAAAAAATGACAACAGAGGTAAGGTGGAAAATACTTGTTGTAGTCATTTGTGTTATTACTTATAATACAACTTGGCAATGTTTTCAAAGAAAGGTGAAGATGTTTTTAACAATGACTCAATTGAATTTAGTGTAGTAATACTTTAGTTCAGTAACCTTTAGTAGACGTTGTATATTTCGCAGTCATTGCATGTATTTTTATTTACATTCCTTTATTTTTGCACTTGATGCCTTACACACAAATTACAAACCTGAACTTTGTGGGGTCCTTTTGTGAAAACCTCCAACCAACGTTTTCCTGACTGGTTTGACTTTTACACACACAGGTTTCTAGCTTCTCTTTATGGGGCCCTCCCGTCTGCTAATGATCTTTTATCTTTGTGTTGTCTCTAAAGTTAACATGTCTTTCTTAGAACTTTATGGATTCACTTCTTAAAACTGTCTCATCATCCTCTGTTTAGTTTCACAGACTTTTCTTAACTCTTTTTCAGAGTATTTTCATGTAAACGCTTTTTTAATGCACACTACTCCTTTAAAAAAATGCTAAATTGTCATATTAAATGTTCTTAGACTATTTATCTAGCTTTAATTATAAAGTGTTTACAAAAACTTTTGTATTAAGGTAAAGTCATGCAATTACAAGGTGATTGATCTCTGTTTTCATTTTTTTTTTTTTACTATAGGTCGTGGCACTCAAACTAGGAGACACCAGACATAAGACAAAGAATCTTTCACTTGATCAAACATCAAGTCATGTCTTGGCCCGCCAAAAAGTAACAGAGTTTTTCTCAAAAAAAACTATTTAAAAAAATGCTTTTCAATGCACGCAATTCCTTAGAAAAAAAACTATTTTGTCACATTAAACATTCTTGGACTTAATATCTAGACTTAATTATAAAGTTTTCCAAAACCTTTGTATTAAGGTAAAATCAGGTCACTATAGACAGTCACTATAGTTAGTCACCATAAGGTTCTTAACCTCCTTTCCTTTTCTTTTTTCCTATAGGTGGTGGTACTCAAAGCTGAAGACACCAGACCTGAGGCACAGAAACAATATTATTACACTTGGGTTTTTATATTATTCTTATTATTTTTAAGTATATTTTTTATACTTATTATTTTCTTTAAAAATTACTAATCTTGTATGAGTTACAGTAAATAACGATGTAAAAATCTGGCTATAAAGTAACTGTAAAAATGTTTGGTTAAAGTCTGTTTAGAAGTACACATAAGGCTGCAAGCAAGTGGAAAGTAAGTAAAATGTATGCTATGTGTTTCTGACAGTTTGCCTTTACAGCTGGTCTGAAAGGAACAATAAATCTAATTAAGAAACAAAAAAAACGATTTTGGACCCTAGTTAGATACAAAAGCTTAGAATATTTGTGTATGCAGCAAGTGGACCTCACAACAACTGAATGTTGGAAATGAACCCCATAAGTGACCAAAAAACTAACATAAACTTTTTAAAATTCAAATTCGTTAAAACAAAAATGGTTTTTATGTTTGGTATTTTTTTATAGTGCCTCCTGATTTTTTTCACACTTGTAGCACCTTTACAAATGGTGGACCCCACAACTTGCTAAAAAACTGTTGGGCCCCTCAAAGGGGGAATGCAAGTATGTGTGTGTGTGTGTGTGTGTGTGTGTGTG
>CM074494.1:12297631-12323821 GCA_037389245.1 Oryzias sinensis | reverse complement strand
TTTTCTTTAAATTTGTTCTTCATCCTAACATCTTTCACACTAATAAACTCACCTGAACAAGTTATTTTCAAAATGGCTGTTGTTTCTAAGACTGACACCGCAGAACCACAATCCAGTCTTCTGCAAACATTGGCTCCCATATTCAGGTCCTTCTTTATTTCCCATTCGTCATTCCACTCGGATCCCTGGATCCTGCTCTGCAGTCCACCAGCACAGCGACTGTCTGTTCCTACCAACCTGAATTCTTTTGGACCTACTGAGAACAGACACAGTAATACCATGAAGCAGTGGGACTTCAGCACAACCCACAGCAGATTGTGTTTTGGTCGGTTTGTCTCACTGACCTGTTGTGTGTTCAGCCCACAGTCCTGCGGAGAAACCAGAGAGAGCGTGAAGAAGATCAGTCAACTTTCTACAACATGTCACGTGTCCACACTGAAATCTACAGCTATCACTGAATGATGGTGAGAATCTCATTAAGCCTTAGTCAGATGCTCTAAAGCTGCATTCACAATATCCTCAGAAGGCGCGTTTAAGTGTCCACTTCTACACTGCAAAAATGAAGTATCTAACCTAGACCTATAATCTTAAATTCAGTCCAATCATTTTTTATAACTTGTTTAAAGATTATTTTACTATGCAAGAGCAGAATTCACAAGATCATTAATCTTGTTACAAGATTACTAGTCTTTAATTTCTTAGTTTTTAAAAGACCAAAATTAGTCATTTTACATGCACAATAAGAAAAACTACTCGCAGAGGCTTGACTTTTTATTTTTTTATGCCCACTTTTAGCTGTACAGACTTGTTTCAAGACCTCCTGGTAACATGGGAACTCGAACACTGCAACATCCTTTACAAAGCTGTAAAAAAAAGTTTATATTTTATGAGAACGTAAACACTGCTTTTGAAACTGACAGAGTAGTATGAAGTATGATCAACATGATCTTCAGCATTTCTGAATTCAGTTGTCTGGGCAAGACAAGGTACTGCAACTTCATAGGCTAAAAGATCTCTATTCCAACCCAGTCTCATAAAGCTGGTATTCAAAACAATACAATGATTATAAGCCCCAAAACAGGAATTCTATCATTAGTATTGGTGATTATTAAAGACCTCCCGCTTGTGTACTTGTGTCCGATTAAGAATAAGCCACTTTACTTTGACAGCATGCTGGATGCCATAAATACCTAAAAACTCTCCAATCTTTCTTGTAATATATTCCAAATTTGTAACTTCTGAGACAGGGCCCAACTCCTTCTCATGTAAGAAAATGGGATGCTCTGTGCTGATTTCATTTTGACAGCATTCAAAACGCTGATTATGGTTGACAAGTTATTTACAGACATTTCTGAAGTTTAGTTTAGATGACCACTGTTTAAAAAAACTGTGCTTTGACTCAAACCTCATGCACATATGCCTTATTAAAGGGCCAAGAAAAAGAATTTGACTAGACAAATGGCAGAACTACAAAAGAAAATCATGGAAAAACTAGACAATGTCACATTTTCCATTCTGAATGGTATGTTATGTGAAGTTGTTCTAGGAGTTTAATGTTAATTTCAATTATTTACTATCAGTACTCGTTCACTCACAATTGATTTAAAATATATTACACCTATAAAACACCTGTGTAAATAAAAACACAAAGGAGACTTCTTTGTACATTTTTGTTTGCATTTCAACTTTAACACAGTTATTGAAATAGTTTGATGTATATTTTAAAAGTGGTTATCTGTTATTTTATAGGCTTTGTTAATGGTTTGATTTTTTTTCTAGCTGCCAACATCAATGAAGCTTTGCTCCGCACTTTCAATCGGGATGATTTGAAAGACCTTTTACCTGGGCCAGAACATTTTCTGAGAAGGAAACAACTGTGGGCACTTATTAGTGAAGAGGTAACTATTAGTTTGATTTGATGTGGAAACACCTAGTATGTGCATGCTAATGTTTTTTTTTTCTTAGAATGAGAGTTCCTTTCCACATCATGAAAAAGCTGGCCCTGTTTCCCCACCTCGAGGAACACCTCCAGTCTCCCCCCAGGCATCCACCCCTTTCGTGAAAAAGACCCTACGGCTTCCTAGTCCCCCAGAATATGTGGTCTATACATATAGTGAGGTGGAACTAGCTCGTAAAAACTATTTTGAGATGGCCCGCAGTGGAAGACGGGGGGAATGTGCCATGTCCAAAGAGCTGAGATGCAGGCTAGTGAGGAACACAGTCACCAGCATGATTTCCATCTTGAGAGCAAGTCAGCAAGGAGATGAGCTCCGCCACCCTTCCAAGCATGAACTAACTGCCATGGCTAAAAGACTGGTGGAATATTATCCTATGTTGCAGGATGAAGATTGACCAGTTAAGCATGTAAATGATTACTCTCTAAAAATTACAAAACATATTTAAAAACCTCCCCTTTTAAAGAAGTTCCTTTTACCCCACAGATTATTATTACCGTTATCTTCAGAAGAGGGTGCTGCATGTAAAGTCCCCCCAAAAGAGGCAGGGGACGACACCAGAAAGAGGCCGTCCAAAAAAAAGCCTTGTTGACTTGACATCAGGTGATTATGAAGACAAGGATGATGCAGACTTAAGAGGTGGATCAACAATTCTTTTACCATCTGAGAGCAATTTTGATTCTGAATCCACGTGTAAGTGAAAAACTATCATTTTAGCAATAGTGGTAGTTGTCAACATTGTGAAGTTACAGTTATCGTTGTTTACATTTAAATTCTAAACAAGCTTTTATATATAGTGGTGTAAGATTCCTTATTTGTTTTGTATTTATGTGGCTCTTTATATATAAATAATGGAAGTATAATACAAATAGTTCATGTCAGCTAAAAACCATTGTATAATTCAGAATGATATGTCTAATATCTTCACTGATTTTTATTTTTTATTTTAGTGGAAACAGCCTGGCATTACAGGCCAGATATTACAAGACACTGCAAGAGATGTATAAAAAATCAAAACCAAACCAAGATGCTATCTGCCAGATCCTTGAACTCGAATTTCAGTCAAGAAGAGCCTTCATTGACAATGATGTTCTAAAAGAAGATGATAGACCTACAAAGATTCTGGAGGCATATCCATGTTTCAAGGAGCTTCATCATGTAAGCAATTAACTTGTGTTTTTGATTGTTTGTTCTCTCTGCCGCCCATCTTTACAAAGGAGGCATTGTTTTATGTTATGTTTTAGGTGATGGAGGAGCTGCGGCGGATCCTGGATATGGGAAACAGCAAAATCATAGTTAAAGTAAAGGAGAGATGGGAAGACTTCTGCTCTCTAATGGTGTTTTATGGAATTTGGAAGACAATGTTGAAGCCTCCAATGAACTTAAGTGGAGGTAAGTCATTTTAATGTCTTTTATCTGCAATGTTTTCAGAGGCATTGGTCAGAATTGTGTTGTTAATATGCAAGCTGATTTTCTATATGGTGACAAGAAATTTTATCTAACCCCAAATCAAGCTAACAATAAAGTTAATAACTGAACTGCTCTATTCTATCATTCTATTTTAGTTGAACGCAACATTGCACTCCTCAGGGCATTCCCTACGCTTTTTTCCATCTCCAACTGCACCCTCTAAAAAACTGGGACATGCTAGTGAAGCATTGCTTCATGTTCTAGAGGTGAGATCTTGTTCCCATTGAAACTTTGATTTTGATTTTGTGCTCAATTGTTGTTTATCTCTAATGGTCTATAATAACTGTGTGAGGATCCCAGCATTTATGTCAGTCTTTTTCTGCCACTAGATATGCAAAATGGTGTTAATGACACCTGAAAAGCCTAAATGCAAGCATCTACAAAAATTATATTAATTTTTAAAATGGCAAATACGACCTGAATGATGTTTCATTATTACTAACAAAACATTTTCAGTAAAAGTTACTATATAAACTGTACTACCCTAATTATTTTTATCTTTAGCCAACAGTTGATCCTGCCATGAACCTTGAGAAGAGATATTTCTCCAGCCCAGTGTTGCTCTTCGATGGGTCCCGCTGTCTTGTGGCAAGTGGAACTCCCTATGACGTATCCGAGTTGTTAGTTACGCGAGAGGCACACTAGGAGGCGTTGTTGGACATGTGGCTGATGTGCAAGGTGAATGGCGAGTCTGTTATAATTAAAGCCTGTTCAAACATCGGAGGTCGTCCTGACTCATCAATATTACATGGTGTCAGAAGAAAAGAATTCTGAAAGAAGAGGAAATGGCGCAGTTTCAACCACCACCGAATCTAAGTTTGCAAGGAAACTTGGCGGAAAACTGGAGAAACTGGAGTCAGCGTTTTGAGCTCTTCTGTACCGCCAGCGGCATCGCGGAAAAGTCAGAGAAGGTGCAATGTGCAACTTTTCTTCACGTCGCGGGAGATGAAGCGGTAAAAGTATACAATACTTTTGAATTTGGAGACGAAGAGAAAGACAAAATTGAAGTGCTGAAAAAGAAGTTTAAGGACTATTGTGAACCTAGAAAAAACTTAACTTACATATGGCACATGTTCTTTACAAGAGCGCAGAAACAGGAAGAAACCATTGATGCATATGTCACAGATTTAAGAAACAAAGCCAAGGACTGTGAATTCAAAGATTTACATGATTCCCTGGTATGTGACAGAATTGTGTGTGGCATTACGAATGACCAAGTGAGAGGCAGATTACTCAGAGAAGCAGATCTGACACTAGAAAAGGCCATTAATATTTGCCGTGCCAGTGAAATAACGACCAGCCAAGTGAAAGCTCTCACTGAAGAGGCAGAAGTGAGTAGACTGATGACAAAAGAAAATAAAGGAACATTCAAACATGTGAAAGCAGAGCTGAAAGAAATAAACTGCAATAGATGTGGACTCAAGCATGCAGTTAAAAAATGTTCTGCATTTGGACAATCATGCAATTTGTGCAAGAAAAAGAATCATTTTGCTAAAATGTGCAGATCACAAGTCCAAAGGAAGCAGCAAGGAAAGAGAGTGCATACAGTGGAGCAGAGAGAAAGTGACAATGACATGTTTCTGGGAGCAGTAAACACAGAGGGAAAAGTTATTTCTGTGATGGATTCTGGAGATACAAACACTGAGATTTGGACAGAAAACTTCAAGATCAACAAAAAACAGGTGACATGTAAGCTGGACACAGGAGCAGATTGTAACGTCATGTCTGTGAAAACTCTCACTGCACTTGAAGCTGCGGGTTCATTGAAAGCAAGTAAAACAAAACTAGTTCCCTGTTTTGCTCACAAGGTGGCAGCAATAGGCAAAAAACAACTGAACTGAGTACAAAGGAAAAAAGCACAAGATTGAGTTTGAAATCACTCAGGAAGATGTGAGCACTATAGTTGGAGGTGCTACATGCTTAAAAATAGGTTTAGTTCAGAGAGTATATGCAGTTGGAAAAGAACAATACATTCTCAAAGACTATAATGATTTGTTTGACGGTCTTGGTTGTTTGCCAGGTCAGCATCACATACAAATAGACCCCTCAGTCTCACCAGTTGTACACGCACCCAGAAGGATTCCTGTAGCCCTGAGAGACAGAGTAGTTAAAGAACTACAGAGAATGGAAAACATGGGAGTTATTATCAGACAGACAGAGGCAACAGAGTGGGTTAACAGCATGGTGACTGTGGTCACACCCAAGAAAATTCGGATATGCATGGATCCAAAAGACTTGAACAGAGCAATAAAACGAGAACATTATCCATTGCTCACTGTGGAAGAAGTTGTGTCTCGTATGCCAAAAGCCAAGTACTTCTCTGTGTTAGACGCTAACCAGGGATTTTGGCAGATCAAGCTTGATGATGAAAGCTCAAGGCTCTGTACATTTAACACACCCATCGGCCGTTACAGGTTTCTACGGCTACCTTTCGTCATCTCATCAGCGCCTGAAGTGTTCCAGAGAGCGGTAGCACAAATGATTGAGGATCTGGATGGTGTTGTAAACATCATAGACGATTTGCTAGTATGGGGCGACTCGAAAGAGGAACACGATCACAGACTGAGACAGCTGCTGGACAGAGCAAGACAATACAACCTGAAACTGAACAGAAACAAATGTTTCATCAGGACTAATGAAATCAAATATATTGGACACACACTCACAGATAAAGGACTGAAACCAGATGAAGAAAAAGTAAGAGCAGTGACGCAGCTCCCCCCACCTCAGGACAAACAAGAATTACAGAGGTTTTTAGGAATGGTCCAGTACTTGGCCAAATTCATACCAAACCTGTCAGAAATCAGTGCACCATTGAGACAGCTGCTTGACGGAGACATAGAGTGGCACTGGGAAGAAGCACAGAAAAAGAGCTTTGAAAATCTGAAACAGCTAGTCACCAAGGCTGCAACTCTGAAGTTTTATGATGTCAACAAGCCAGTGACACTCTCGGTTGATGCAAGTTCACAAGGCTTGGGAGCAGTTTTACTGCAAGATGGACTAACTGTAGCCTATGGGTCACGAGCACTAACAGATTGTCAGCAAAGATATGCTCAGATCGAAAAAGAGCTGCTAGCAATTGTGTATGGCTGTGAGAAGTTTCACCAGTATGTGTATGGAAAAGACATTCAGGTTGAAAGTGATCACAAGCCACTGGAGAGCATCTTTAAGAAATCGCTGCACCAAGCACCCATGAGATTACAGAGAATGCTCCTGAGATTGCAAAGATACAGCCTGAAAGTGACATATAAACCCGGCAAAGAACTCCGTATTGCAGACACACTGAGCCGAGCATTCTTAAGAGAGAAAGAAGAAGATTTGATGGGAAAAGAGCTGGAGGTAAACATGATTACACCTCAACTGCCAATGTCAGAGGAAAAGCTGAATAAGTTTAAGAAAGCTACAGCAGAAGATCCAGAACTACAACATCTAAAAGAGAGAGTTCAGAGAGGATGGCCAAAAGAGCGGCATGCTGTTCACAAAGAAATTCAGCCATATTGGACATTCAAGGAAGAGATCACATACACAGCTGGACTGATGTTCAAGGGATCAAAGCTCATAGTACCACAAAGGTTGAGACAAGAAATGCTTGAAAAAAATTCACGAATCACACTTGGGAATGGTCAAGTGTAAAGAAAGAGCCAGAGACATTTTATATTGGCCAAACATGTCCAAACACATTGAAGAGACAGTGTCGAAGTATGCAGTCTGTAACGAGAACAAGAACAGTAATCCAAGAGAACCATTACTATCACACCCAGTACCAGACAGACCATGGGAGAAAGTAGGCACAGACTTATTTCACTACAAAGGAGCAGAGTTTGTGTTATGTGTGGACTACTTTTCCAAATTTCCAGAGATCATGAAACTGAAAGACACTACCAGTCACAGTGTCATAGTGGCTCTGAAATCAATATTTGCCAGGCACGGGATACCTGATGTTGTGATTTCAGATAATGGTCCTCAGTATGACAGTGCTGAGTTCAAGGACTTTGCTGAAAGCTGGGAATTCAGGCATGTCACATCTAGTCCCACACACGCTCAGTCCAATGGTCAGTCAGAACGAACAGTACAAACAATCAAAAATCTGCTCAAGAAATCAGAAAATGGAAAAGGAGATCCCTATATTTCACTCCTGGAGTTTCGCAATACACCACTGGAAAGTGTAGGCTTATCCCCGGCGCAGTTGCTAATGGGACGAAGACTCAAAGGAAAGTTACCAACTTCCAATTCTCTACTCACTCCAAAGGGATCAGCTCGAGTACAAAAACACCTAAGAGGAAGACAGGAGAAGCAAAAGCTTTACTTCGACAGACAGACAAGAAATCTTCCAGACTTGCATTCAGAAGAGAATGTAAGGATGCAGAGAGGAACAACATGGCAGCCTGCAGTGGTTCTCCACAAGCATGAGCAACCACGTTCATTTGTGGTTCGTACACCTGATGGAAGACTTTACAGAAGAAACAGGAAACATCTGAGGAAAACGGAGGAGAAAACCTTTCCAACAGCAGAGGGACAGAGTATGAATGAGGAAAACAACAACAATGATGAGAGTCAACTTACTGAGCAACCCAATGACAATGAACAGACTGTTGATGCTCATGACAATGAGACTCCTAACCAATCTATCTTTTATAGAACCAGATCTGGCAGACAAGTGAGATTACCTGCTAGATACAGAGAGTAAATTTCACTTACTTAGCATTCTACGGAAATGTTGTTATGGGTTGAGATGTTATATTTTTTTTAGTATAATGCAAATGTTTTATTTGTTTCCTAACGTGTTAAAAAAGGGGATGTGACGTATGCGAGTTGTTAGTTATCGCGAGAGGCACACTAGGAGGCGTTGTTGGACAGGTGGCTGATGTGCAAGGTGAATGGCGAGTCTGTTATAATTAGGGTTGCTTTATCTGTTGGCTTTCTACTACACCTTCCATCTTACTTATCCCAAGTGTGTGGCAACCCTTCTTTCCGTCATTCAGACAGAAATATTGAAGGACAGTATTCACGAGCGGGACAACACAAGCCCGTACAAAAAAGCCATGGCAGAGTGGAAAGCTTTTATTGAAAAGTAGAGCTCTTACGGTGAGAAATGAAGTTAAATACTAAAGACAGTTTTTTTCCTTTACCTCAGATTATTTAGTTATTTTGATTTAGATTCTTGGTGCTGTAAATCTGTTATGTTAATGTTGAAATGCTTCAAGAAGGTCTTTGTATCTTTAGAAGGAGCAAGTGTTTTATGTTAACAGTGTCTTCACAGCAATTTTGGAAAAAGTAATTTAAATAAATATTATTAAGAATACTACTTCTGTATGCTTTTATTTTTTGTCTTGGTTTGAGCTACAAAAGCTAGTAATTACACAATAAGTCTTATTTCTAGTATAACTAACTCTTGAATTAAAAAAATATCTTGTTACGGTTCTCTAGTTTTAGGGTCTTTTTACTCAAAGTGAGTAATAAACAGCTGTCAAAGAAGAATTCATAAGCTACTTTTGAGATTGTTTTACTTGAATATAGTGCTTAAAATGAGTATTTCACCACTCATTTTAAGTTGTTTCTCTCTTTCTGAGAACCAAGATATTTTTTCTTATTTTAAGATATCTTATCAAGTGAAATTATCTTTCTGCACTGGCAGATAATTTCACTTGTTTCTAGATTATATAAAAATAAGTCTTTATTTCTTGTATTTAGAGAGTCAATTTTTGCAGTGTAGTAAATAGTCTATATCCTCGGGTCCCCAATTCCAGGCCTTGAGGACCTACATGCTTTCCAACCAACCTGCCATTGAAGCTCCTTATTGGCTAAAAACACCTGATCCAGGTAATCAGCAGCAAATATGGCAGGATTTCTGGAAAAGAAAAAGAACACTGGCCCTCGAGACCTGGATTTGGAGACCCCTGGTTTATGTAAATGCAGGTTTCAGGCATCTGCACTCAAAACTCCTTGTCAGAAGTTAGAATTCTGTCTCCCCTTCTGGTCACCGGCGGGAGCAGTCTCCAGAATAAAGCAAGCACTTCATCTCCCAGCATGCATTTCCTGGATGCCACACACCTGACTGTCATTCACTCAATCAACCAAAGTCTACTTCAGCAAGTGAAAAACACGACAGCAGAAAACGTTAACTAAAGCGAGCAGCCGCTAATGGAAAGGGAATACCCTAATGCCGGAAGTGATGCAAACACTTTACCATGCTAAACATTGTTGTAATTTTTATTGTAGTTCTGCAATTAAATAAAATGCTTTTGGACTGTTTCATTTACAATGTATTTATAATGTCTACATAAAGAAAACAGTAATAAACAACTAAAAATAATAATAAAAACAAACAAAAAATCACACACGATTAGTTTTATATTTATGTATCTTTCTGTTAGTAGCCGTGTCTCCGCTTTCGTTGCTATGTTTCTGGATTTGGTCATTTGTAACGGGGTTGCTTATGTGTTTAGGCACTCAGTTCCATGATTTGCTGTTGTGTTTCAGTTTTTGTTAATTTGTACAAAAACTGAGATTTGTTGTTGTATCTTAAATGTAAAAGTGTGTTTACCTCCCGGCCACCGTAACATAGGGGATGAAATCCCTTTTAATTCGCAAAGGAGAAATTCATAACTGTGGTTTGTTTCCGGCTGGATTTGATAATATGACACAAAGTCTTTCATGTTCATGCTTTTTTTCTTTCATGCTGTGAAAGAAAAAAAAGCCTGGAAGAAGATTCACCCAGTTTAAATATCACACCAGACTCGTAAAACTGAAGCTAGACACTAGTATTGGGTAGTGACGGTCACATGTGAACACCTATGCTAAAAGTGCGTTCAAGAACCTGCGCATTACATGCCCGGTGTGTACGTAGCAATACTGGTGGATATGGGCTGTCTGCAGGTGAAAAATGCTCAAACCTGTACAGGGTACGCAGGAGACCAACACAAAATATCAAGGTGGTAGACCGCTTAGTGAACCCGTAGAGAGAAAATGTCCATGCACATTTTTTTCTGCTGCGGGCGACAGGTCGTATTGAATACTTATACTACACAAAAGGGTGAGTAAGGGGAAAGTAGGTGAGACACAGGCGTGTCAAATAGCAGTGCCAGATTTTCATTTATAAGCTGCTAAATCAAGAAGGTTCAGTAAAGTCAAATGCATGTCAAAACCTGGAAAATACACCAAAAAAGACTGAACTGGGTAGACAATTCAGTATGGAAGAACTCAAGTACGCTCTGAAATCAACAGCAAGTGGTAAAGCACCTGGTCTTGATGGTATCCCATCAGAGATTTTGAAATATGGTGGCGAGAAGTTGTGTGAATCTCTGTTAGATCTATTCAACAGATGTCTTATCTCTGGTACTGTGCCACAAGACTTCCGAGATGCTTTAATTGTCACCATCTACAAGAAAAAGGGCGACCGTGCAGATTGCGGAAACCATCGGGGTATATCACTACTGGCCATAGCTGGAAAAGTGCTTGCAAAGATTGTCCTGAATAGATTAAAGACCATTGCTGAAGAAGTACTTCCTGAGTCTCAGTGTGGTTTCCGGGCTGGTCGTTCCACTTCAGAAATGATTTTCACTCTGAGACAGCTGCAGGAGAAGGCAGCAGAGCAGCACCAACCACTTTATATAGTCTTTGTAGATTTTACAAAGGCTTTCGATACAGTCAATCGTACAACTCTATGGAAGGTCCTTGAAACCTATGGTTGCCCAGATAAGCTTGTCAACATTATTAGGCAATTTCATGATGGAATGAGGGCACAGGTTTCAGTTGGTGGTGAACCCAGTGACACCTTTCCAGTTAACCATGGCGTGAAGCAAGGCTGTGTACTGGCACCAACCCTCTTCTCTCTATATCTTACAGCTGTACTGGATACTATGAAAGAAGGCCCAAACAAGGGTGTCTTCATCCGCACAAGAACTGATGGTAAACTTTTCAACCTCGCCCGTCTTCGTGCCCACACTAAGACACAGGAGATGTGTGTCAGAGAACTACTTTATGCTGATGACTCAGCCCTTGTAGCTAGTAACGCATCTGATATGCAACAGATTGTAGATCGCTTTTCCTCTGCAGCTGAGATGTTTGGATTGAAGATTAATATCTCTAAGACCGAACTACTGTATCAGCCTCCAACATTATCCAACAAACACCCAGAGACGATTATGATCCATGATGAACCACTGAAGTCAACAGAGAGTTTTTCTTACCTAGGCAGTACCTTAACTAACTCAAACTCAGCTGATCTGGAAGTGGAACGGAGAATACTTTCTGCCACTAAGGCCTATGGTGCACTACAAAAGAGACTGTGGAGTTGCCATGACATCAGTACTAGTACCAAAGTGAAGGTATATGCAGCCGCAGTCATCCCCTGTTTGCTATACTCCATTGAGTGTACCACACTCTACCGCAGACATATCAAGGCTCTAACACGACTTCAGCTTCGCCACCTTCGCTTCATTCTCAACATCAAGTGGCAAGATCGTATCCCAGATGTTGAGGTTTTGAGACGTGCCAACACAGTTAGCGTTGATGCCCTAATAACATCTGCACAACTTCGATGGGCAGGGCACGTGTGTCGGATGCCCAACAACAGATTACCCAAAGCAGTATTCTACTCAGAACTTTCTCAAGGCAAAAGGAGCCGCGGTGGACAGAAACTACGCTATAAAGATGTGCTAAAGCGACACATGAAGAGAGCAGGCATCCCACACTACAACTGGGAAGAAGAAGCCATACAAAAATCCAAATGGCGTGCAACTTTAAAGGAAGCCATTATAACCATTGAGGACCAACGCCAACGTGAATACCAACAGGCACATTACCGGCGTCACTCCGTAGCAACTTCAACCGATTTCAAATGCTTGACATGTGATTGCTTCTGCAGATCCCGTGCTGGACTAGCAGCCCACATGAGAGCCTGTCATTTTTAATTCTCAAACTCAAGACAGTCAACTTCGACACACGAAGGACAGCCATATATACGTGATTCTCGCTGCAGCCTGACTGTTAGAAATGAAGAAATGACACAATCAGGATCTATTTCGTGTGGACATCCTGCGGGCGTCCTATGGGCACTTATGGATCATGTGCACACCTTGTGTGTGTTGGCATTTGCATTCGGTCAGTAAAGAGGCAGTACTCACGCCTTACAAACTACAAGTCTGGGCGAAAGGACGCCGTACAAAGGATCACCCATATGTAATACGGTTTTTTCTTGATCATTACTTATCATTTAGTTCTCTATGCCTCTGTTTGGTGCAGTGCGATTCATGTACAGTCCCTCTTTCCCACTCCCCAGGAGGGATTCCAGTTGGCTCGTATGTGCTCCTGTACCTGTACGTGTAACTTGTCTCTAGCTTGCCTCTACTACTGCTCCTATACCTGGCTGTTGATCCTGCCTCTGTCTTGTCTTGCGCCCCCAATTTCAACTCGATGAAGACCATTTGCTGGACTTTTCAAACATGTAGTTGTAGAACTAGATAAGTTAATTCTTCTCTAAGAGTTCTGGTACATTGCCTGTCCGTCCTGGGGGAGGATCCCTCCCTCACGTGGGCATCCCTGAGGTTTCTTTGTTTTTTCCGGATTCCGTTTTTATAGGAGTTTTTCTTTACTGTGAAGGAGGGTCGTAGGGCAGGGATGCCCAGTTTAGTTTAGTCTGTTTCATTAAAGTTTAGTATTATCTTATTAAATTCTATGCATTTATGATCCTTTTTTGATTGTATATTTACCTTACAATTACTGGTACGAAGCCCATTGAGATGACTGTTGTTGTGAATTTGGGCTATAAATAAGGTATGTTTCAGGGTAGGTCAAGTTGCCAAGGCAACTCATGCTCTGAACATAACCTGGTCTGGAGCAGGTTTAGTTGAAGGTTAGTTGTTTTCAGAGAGGTGAAGCAGCATGGCGTGTCCATTTGAAGATGATTTAGTGGATGAAGAAGCTCAGATAATACTTTTTCCATCGTGAGAGGATGATAAGACCACATAAGGATGTTGAAGAGATACACTTTTTTACATTGATCCAACTTGATTATTTGCTTCAGTTAAAATAAATCATTTTTTTAGAGTTCAGTTGACTTAAAAATAACACATAGTTATCAGACAGTTATTTTACTTTAATTCAAATTAATTCAATTAAGTAGGTGTAACTTCGGTAGCGCAAGGAATTATGTGATACCATTCCCTTTGCCTGTCTGGGCGGATCTGTTTACAGTAATCCCCCGCCCATTCGTGGTTTAATATTCGTGCCCCGCCCATTCGCGGGTGGCTGCAGATGACGTGACGTTACAAGCGTGAGACGCAGAACAGCGCCCATTCAGCAAATTTTGAAAAACGATTTACTCTGTACTTTACTGTAAAGTATAACGACCCCGAGTTGGACAGAGCTGCGGGCGGGCGGTGGCCCCCTCTTTCTGCCAGTTGCTGGACCACAGCGTATGTCAATCAGCAGTGGGATGATGACTGGAGGATTAGAGGGGGCGGGGCCTACCTAGGTGCGCGTTGGCTGAACGTTCTCCTGTGGCTGAGTGTATGAGCAGGCTGCGCTATTTTTGTTCGAGCTGTAACCATTCTGACAAGGTTAATAAAAGCCAATAAAAGCCCTGCATCATCTCCAGCTTCTGGAAATGAACCCAAACGGCGGAAAAAGGTTCTGACTCTGCAGAGGCTCTGGCTTTGGGAGTTTTAAAACAGCGTCAATTATTCGCGGATTTTCGTTATTCGCGGGGGGTTGAGGAACGTAACCCCCACGAATAAGAGGGGGATTACTGTAATTCTTTCTACACAATGAGTGAGAGGGAAGGAGAGGGTGTTGAGTTTATTTAGCACCCTTAGTCCTTCAGAATGTTGCAAGAACTGAAGTTAGAATCAGAGTCATTTACTGAATTACAAATCCACACTGCATCATTCATTTTATTGTTATACAAATAAATATATCTGCGGTCTCAAACTTAGACATATGAGAAAAGTACAATAAATTAAGATGGTGAAAACATTTAATTGAATTGGAGTACAATGACATTTAGTTAGATAAATATGTAAATTTGAGTTGTATAAACAATTATTGAACTGGATAGACATAAATAATTAGGTTGAATAAATTCAACTCAATTACTTGATACCAACTGAATCAATTCATTTAAGAGGCAGGCAGGCAAGCAGGCAGACATGCAGAAAAACAATGTACAGCGGGGAAAATAAGTATTGAACACGTCAACATTTCTCTCAAAAAACATATTTCTAATCGAGCTATTGACATGAAATTTTCACCAGATGTCGGCATCAACCCAAGTAATGCACACATAGAAAGAAATCCAAACATTTATGTCCATAAATGAAGTTATGTGTAATAAAGTGAAATGGCACAGGGAATAAGTATTGAACACGTGAAGAAAAGGAGGGGTAAAAAGGTCTGGCAAGCCAAGAAAGCAGCTGGAGTTTGTCTGTATTCAGAAGGTTAACCTGCCCCCTATTAGTGCAAAGTAATATCAGCTGGTATAGTCCTGATTGATGCCTTTTAAAAAGGTGTCTCACCAGCAAGGTGTTAGACAAGAAGCATTGCATGATGGGTAAAAGCAAAGAGCTGTCCAAAGACCTACGCAACCTTATTGTTGCAAAACACACTGAAGGCATTGGTTACGGGCGCATTTCTAAACTTCTGAAAGTTCCAATGAGTACCATTGGGGCCATCATCCGGAAGTGGAAAGAACACGGCATTACCATAAACCTGCCACGGCCAGGTGCTCCTCGCAAGATTTCAGACAGAGGAGTCAGAACAATCATCAGAAGGGTTCTCCAACAGCCCAGGACCACTCATGGAGAGCTTCAGAAAGACCTGGAATCAGCAGGTACCGTTGTTTAAAAGAAAACAATAAGTAATGCACTCAACCGCCATGGCCTCCATGCACGCACACCACGCAAGACTCCATTTTTGAAGAAGAAGCATGTTGAAGCTAGTTTGGAGTTTGCGACACAACATTTGGATAAACCCATGACATTCTGGGAGAAGATACTCTGGTCAGATGAGAACAAAATTGAACTCTTCGGATGTCATAAGACACAAAATGTTTGGAGGAGAAATGGCACCGCACAACACCCCCAAAACACCATGCCAACAGTCAAGTTTGGAGGTGGGAGCATCATGGCGTGGGGCTGTTTTTCAGCATGTGGTACTGGCAGACTTCATATCATTGAAGGAATAATGACTGGAGAAAAGTATGGAGACATTCTTGATCAGAATCTGCTGTCCTCTGCCAGGCTGCTGAAGATGAAAAGAGGGTGGATCTTTCAGCAAGACAACGATCCCAAGCCCACAGCCAAGGTAAAACTCAACTGGTTGAAGGAAAAAGAAAATAAAGCTGCTAGAATGGCCCAGTCAATCACCAGACTTGAATCCAATTGAAAATCTTTGGAAAGAAGTAAAGATCCGGGTTCACAGCAGAGACCCCCGGAACCATGGAGATTTGAAGGCAGTTTGTGTGGATGAATGGGCCAAAATCACACCTGAGCAATGTATTCGACTGGTTTCTCCATACAGGAGGCGTCTTGAGGCTGTAATCACCAACAAAGGTTTTTGCACTAAATATTAAATAAATTTCAGTAAGCGTGTTCAATACTTATTCCCTGTGCCATTTCACTTTATTACACATAACTTCATTTATGGACATAAATGTTTGGATTTCTTTCTATGTGTGCATTACTTGGATTGATGCCAACATCTGGTGAAAATTTCGTGTCAATAGCTCGATTATAAATATGTTTTTTGAGAGAAATGTTGAAGTGTTCAATACTTATTTTCCCCGCTGTATATAGGACAATTACCATAACAATGACGGGCAATTTACATCACCCAGTGAGGGTCCTTGGGTAAGACCCTTAACGCTAATGCCTACCTCACAACATGAGAGATAATGAACCACATGTCATGCCGGCTCAGACGTCGCCCGGCCAAACAAGGTCTGCGTCAAGTGCTGAAGGACCAGAGCACCCTGATGGAAAGTCAGCTACTGGAACAAGACGGAAATGGACTAGATGTGAGAACAAGGTTCTGTTAGAATGCTACTACTCAAGTAATCCCACCCAGTGGGGTTACATGCAGAGAATGTGGAATGAATGGATGCTTCGAAACCCACAATCAAGACTAACTGCCAAGCAACTGGTAGCCCAGTGCTCTAACATCCACAAACGGCAACTCTTATCACAACTTGAGATTGAAACAATACAATAAAATGCCACGGGAAAGCCAGAACAACAGGTCAGAGAAGAGGTTATACCACACTCCCACCCTGAGATTCGGTACACAGCCCCAACAACCACAATTACGCTGAGCGAGGCAGCAACTGACCTGAAAGACAAGATCATGTCTACAATGAACACTAGGCAAACCCGACACCAGCTACAACGGTTAAGTGATATACCGCCTAAAAGTCTACTGGAAACTGAATGAAGCATTTAGGGCAATTCCTACCACAACAATCACAGAAACCAATGAACTGGTTTACACTTCAGCAGCAGTGATCCTTGAGATGCTTGGCTACAAGAGCAACCATGGAAGAAAACAGTACCCACCATGGAAGCAACGGTTAAAGGCCAAAATCAAGGCAACTCGCAAGGATGTGAGTAAGCTGACAGAGGCTAAAAGAGGAACAATGAGAAAGCAAGTGTCTAAGAGATACACCTAGATGCCCATACCTGAAGCACTGGAAACTGCCAAACAAAGGCTCCTAGCCTTGAGCAGCCGCCTAAAGAGGTACACAAGAGACAATGAAGCCAGACACTGTCAAAACAGCCGGGCAGACCCACCAAGGCTAGAAACTGAACAGTACTGGAAAAGTATATGGGAGAAAGAGACAGCACATAACAGCAATGCCCAGTGGCTGGTCTCTCTGAGAAAAGAACATAGCAACCTCCCTGAACAGAATCCAGTAACCATCACAGTGGCAGACATCCAAGAAAGAGTCTCAGGTATGAAGAACTGGACAGCACCGGGCCCTGACATGATACATGCCTACTGGCTAAAGAAGCTTACCGCACTCCACGAGTGCCTGGCAGCACAAATGAACCAGCTGCTAAGAGATGGGACTCACCCCGAATGGCTAACGGAAGGGCGAACGATCCTGATCCAGAAGGATCCATCAAAGGGTGCAGTCCCATCCAACTATCGGCCAATAACCTGTCTCTCCACAACATGGAAGCTCATGTCAGGCATCATTGCAACCAAGAAAAATAGGCACATGGATCAATTCATGAGTAACACACAGAAGGGCATTGGTAGAGACTCCAGAGGAGCCAAACACCAACTCCTGGTGGACAGAACAATCGCTCAAGACTGCAAGTCACGAAACACCAACCTGTGCACAGCCTGGATTGATTACAAGAAGGCCTATGACTCAATGCCACACACATGGATCACTGAATGCTTGGAGCTGTTCAACATCAACAGGACTCTAAGGCCGCCTTTACACTGCTTGGTTCAAGTGACCCAATTCCGATTTTTTCCTCTCACGTGGCACAGATCGGATATGATCGGTGAACGTGTAAGCAGGACAAAAAAAGAAGAAAATCGGATATGGGCATCAAGCCCTTCAGTGTAAAGGCGGCCTATGAGACTTCATAGGAAACTCAATGAAGCTGTGGAAAACCATCCTTGAAGCCAATGGGAAGCCACTTGCACAATTGTCCATCAAATGTGGGATATACTAAGGTGATGCTCTGTCCCCACTGCTGTTCTGCATAGGTCTGAACCCCCTCAGCCAAATAATCAACAAGACTGGCTATGGATACTGACTCAGAAATGGGGCCAACGTCAGTCAACTCCTCTACATGGATGACATCAAGCTTATATCCTAAGAGCGAGTGTGACAAGAGCGGATGCTGTGAAGAGAGAGCAGATGCTGTGAGAGCAGGGCGAGATGCTGTAGGAGTATCGCGAGACCCAATGAGACGAGCGTGGTGAGTTAACGTGGCGGCACGTAAGCAGTTGTACAAACATTTTCAATCTTGTTTCAATATTCCGCCATATTAGAATAATCCTAGCAACTAACAAAACTTGATTAGATTATTAAGCTTTTGTCAGCCTGGAGGACCTGGAGAAATTCATTGATGAGTGTTATAATACCTGCGTCATGGGGAAAACCAACACCAACACCCCCTACTCCAAGCGTGGATGCCCTGAGGACTCCAGGGACTGCGTCCTCTCCAGGCAGCGGCGTGAGCGACATCTTAGACTTGATTGATAAAAAGCTCTCCAGCCTTGATTGCCACCTTAATCTGCTGGAGATCCTCCACAAGGAATTTCAAGGCCTGCAGGAGTCTCTGGAGTTCAGCCAGCAGCAGGTGCGGGAGCTAGCAGTGGAGAACCAGGCCCTCAGAGAGACCGTGAAGATCCTGGGCAACGACACCACCCGTCTCTCCGAGGAGAATCGATCCATAAAGGAAACCTTCTTGGATCTTCAGTCGAGGAGCATGAGGGACAATCTAGTGATCGCGAGGGTTCCAGAAGAAGCAGGGGAGGACCCCGAGGCCACGGTGAAGTCCTTCTTAGAGGTGCACCTGAAGCTCCCCAAGGAGGAGGTGCAGAAGATCTCTTTCCACAGGGTTCACCGCCTCGGAGGAAGATGGTCCGACCACCACCGCCCGCGTCCTATTGTGGCTAAATTCGAACATTTTAAACAGAAGGAGCTGGTGAAGGGCCATGCCGAGAGCTGAAAGGAACTCATTTCAGCGTTAATGACCAGTTCCCGGCAGAAATCCTCCGTAGAAGGAAGATCCTGTTCCCGCTGAGGAGGAAGCATCTTGCTGCTGGTTCGAGAGCGGTTGTGGCCGTTGACAAACTTTATGTGGACGGCCGGCTGTTCCGGGACCCGAAGATCACCCCCTGGCTGTGCTAAAGGCTTTCAGATCCGCGCTGAGAACATCTGCGCCGCCCAGAAGAAACCCGCTAAACTAACTTCAATGAATGGAAAACCGGATCATCAATAATCATAATCAGAAAACAGTCTTTTTTTTTTCTCTCTTCACCTCAGTCCCACTCATGTTTCTGTTGTTGTTTTGTTGTTGTTTTCATTTTCCCTTCTATCTCTTTTTTTCTTTCCTTTCCTCTTCCCCTCCCCTCTCCCCCCTCCTCATATGTAAATCACCTGGAAGCAACTCATCCTCGTTAAGTATTTATTTATGCACGGAACGGGCGCGCGCGCACACAAGCGCACACATGGGCGTGCACATGCGATCCTGCACACACACGCCGACATACTGCAAATACCTCACACAGGCTCTCATAGGACGCACGCGACACGCAGCTCACATAGCCAGAAAACGTTCACGCGCACACATGCACAGCGCTTCTCTGTGCAGCAGGTTTGCAATGCGGGCACGCGCACACGGACTGGCACACACGCATTACGTAGCTTTACACCTTTTCAGTCAGAGCAGTTATGAACAGTTTTAACATCGTTAGCTGGAATGTGCGTGGACTTGGCTCTGGGCCAAAGAGATTGAAAGTGTTAAAGTGTGGATGCCATGCTTTGAACAACTTTGTCAAATAAAAAAGCCCTTTAAACGCTGATTCTATTGATACCAATAGTTCGCATCGAAAAAAAATCCGAAGCATATGAATAATAGACATCTTTCGAAGGAATCAGAGATTTGGATCTGCCGCTAGAGCGCAGGCTGGAAGTGAACCCGATATGACCTGTGACGTAACGAAAGGCGTTGACTTTCGCAGTTCCGCTTCGGACAGCATGTAAACAAAACAGGTAGTCTTCGTTTCTCTCGTGTTTAAATCTGTTAATCATCAACATGCCAAGTCGTTGTGTGGCAGCTGGATCTAGTGAAAGTGTATCTGTGTATAAATTCCCAAAACAAGAAACGCTGCTGAAAAGGGGAAAGTTCAAGAAGGTGGACGGCGAAGGATTTTTCCCTCCAGATCTGCAGGAGAGAAGTCTGCGTTTTCGAAGGGACAAAAACCGGGACACAAACGAAGAATTTTGAACGGAGAGTTGGGACGAGGATCTTGACTTCTGAGTCGAGGAAAGGCGGGTGAGCTGGAAGCGAGCGAGCCGTTTTCTGGGTCGGAGAGGACGGCGCTGGAGTCGGGAGCGGAGGCTGCTAAGCTAGGCTAGTGTGCATCACGATGGATCACATTGAGGCGAAGTAGTCGTGTTTTCTGTTGTCCTTGGATCCAACTGGAGTATTTCAACGTACTCAATGTTTTGCAAGAGAAGCAACAGGCCTGCCACGTTTTTTTTTCTTTTGCTTTTGAGGTGCCGGTACCGTGAGTATACTGAACTGTGTGTGTGTGAGCGCGCGCGCGCACGAGAAAAGGTTTCAAACAGGTAAAACTGTTAATGTTCCACAGTTGTTAATGGTATACAGTGACTTTGTTAACTAAAGAGTAGTAATATCTGGGAAACTTTTATTTTGTGACATTTATTTTGTAAATTGGGTTGAAAACCAGTGTTTACCTTTGTTTAGATTAGGCCAAAAGGGGACATTTTGAGTATATTTTAGAGTAAGTGCAGTAATTTAATTTTATACATTTTTTACTTAATTGGAGTGGTTTATATTTTTTGTTGGGGTATCAATTTATATTTTATTTACCAAATTATAATTTATTAAACAAAGCTTTTGCAAAATTTGGCTAAATATTGAAAGATCTCTGGAGTCTCTTTATTTTCTTATTAGGAGACACGCTTTGATTTATCAGGTTGCAAAAGTGACTCATCATCATGATAATCTCCGCAACTTTCCTCTTCATCTTTCTGTTCATCTGATGATAAATCGCTAATAGAGACGGTAGCATCACTCTGTGCTTTGCTATCGGTGCTAGCCATGTTGTCTGCCTTTCGTTACGTCACAAACATGGCGGCGCGAAGTCGGCGGAATGCGTGAAGCCGGCGGCCGTCCTCGTTGTTTATATCGCGTTTTTCGCTATTTATTCTTTTTCGAAAAATATTAAAAACAATCGCAACATGAAATAGAGACTATTTACTATATTTTGGCTTATTAAAATAGGCCATGTCACCCACACTTTAAATCACCTGTGTGGTCTAAAAGCAGATATAGCTCTACTGTAGGAGACCCATTTATCGGATTCTTTGAATCACCTTATGTGCTGCTTACAATTTCCAGTTATATACTCTGCCAGTTACAACTCCAAACAACGAGGAGTTGCTGTTTTAATTAATAAAAATCTTAATTTTACTCATAAGGATACAGTTACTGACCCAGAAGGCAGATTTGTAATGATTAATATATCCATTCAGAATAAGAACTTTTGTATAGCGAGTGTTTACGGCCCTAATGTTGACGACTCTTCCTTCTTTCACAGATTCTTCACCTCACTCTCAGCTCACTCTGACTCCACAATCATTATAGGAGGAGACGTCAACCTTGTTTTGGACCCTGAACTTGACAGAGTCAGCACAGCAGCAAACCAGCGTACATGGCGGTCTGCAAGTATTCTAAAGCAGTACATGAATGATTTGGGTCTCTGCGACGCATGGCACTCATGTCATCCAAGCACTAAAGGGTTCACCTTTTTCTCTCCAGTTCACCACTCACACTCCCGTTTAGACTATTTATTAATTAGTAACTCTCTTTTAAAAAATATTCAAAGTTCCAATATCCATCCAATTATTATCAGTGATCATGCACCAGTCTCTGTAAATATTTCTAGGGAAATATCCACACCCTCAGGTACAACCTGGAGGTTTAATACGTCTCTGTTAAAGGACCAGGAATTTCTTGAATTCTTTAAAAAAGAGTGGGAAACCTTCTTAGACTTCAACAATACTCCAGACATCTCACCGTGCATTCTTTGGGAAACAGCAAAGGTAGTCATGAGAGGGAAAATCATTTCTTATTCAACGCACAAAAAACGCAAAGAGAAAGCAGATTTATTAGAATTAGAAAATAAAATCAAAACCCTGGAGACTGCTTATGCTGCTTCTGCACAGGAACACATTCTGGGAGATCTTAAAAATTTAAAGCTGCAGTTAAATGACATCATTAATAAACAAACACAATTTCAAATACAAAGGCTACGACTTGAAAGATTTGAAAACTCTAATAAATCTGACAAATTTCTGGCTAATCAGCTTAAAATTAATAGAGAAAAATCATCAATCACCTCTATTACGGACCAAACAGGAAATGTCACTCACAACCCGGTCAAAATTAATAACGCATTTGAAAACTTTTATAAAAATTTGTACACATCACAGATCAATCGGTCAGCGCGAAGTATTGACTCTTTTCTTAATAATGTAAACCTACCCAGGCTAAATGAGGATCAAATCACAAACTTAGACTCTCCGCTCTCGTTGTCTAAACTTCATGAAGCTCTGTTACTAATGCCTAATGGTAAAGCACCAGGGCCTGATGGCTTTCCTGCTGAGTTTTATAAAGAATTCTGGGAACAACTGGCACCAACATTTTATAAAACCGTCACATCTATCAATGAGAGCCAATCAATGCCACCTAACATGAACTCAGACAACATAATTCTTCTTCTAAAACCAGACAAAGATCCCACTAGTCCTTCAAGCTATCGCCCTATTTCTCTAATCAATGCAGATGTAAAAATTATCTGCAAAGCACTAGCACAGAGAATAGAAAAAATCACTCCTCACATAATTCAGTTCGACCAAACTGGATTCATCAAAGGCAGACACTCGGATGATAATGTCCGTAGACTAGTTAATATAATAGACCTTGCCACCATTGAAAACCAGGAAATGACTATACTATCACTGGACGCTGAAAAAGCCTTTGACAGAGTAAATTGGAAGTTCCTTATTGCTGCCCTCCATAAGTTTGGTTTTGGAGAAGCATTAATCAACTGGATCAAAATATTATATCACAACCCCAATGCATCGGTTAGAACTAATAAACAGACTTCAAACAGGTTTTTTCTTGGAAGAGGAACCAGATAGGGTTGCCCACTCTCTCCTTCTCTTTTTGCTATACAGTAAACCCTTGTTTTTCGCGGGGGTTACGTTACAGAAAGAACCCGTGATAGGCAAAATCCGTGAAGTAGAAACCTCTATTTTTTTAAACAATTATTATACAATTAAATACTCTATTATACATTGAAAAGAAAGAACAAACCGTTTTACAGGCTCAAGCATTTGTTTCACAAATCAAAGTACTTTAAAAACGTTTTTTTTTTCAGCAAATAACTTCTGTACTGTACTGTCAAATAATAATTTGAATCATCGATGTAAACAGAAGGCTTCAAATCGCGGAGATTAGCCCCGCCCACCGCGACCCGAGAGTAATTGAATTAAACGGGAGAAAATTTAAAATGATCATGAAAAAAATACAAAGTACAAATGGACAAATAGTGGCTCAGGTGTATTTCAATGCTCTTCAGTCTGAGAAGCTGCAGTGTTTTCTCCTTCTCAAGCCGGCGGTGCAGCTGTGTGTGTTTGTTCGGGAGAAGAACATAGTGATTGACAGTTGGTGTTGCTCTTTTTCTATGGGTTTTAGAGAAACTTGAAATTGCAAGATGATTTGCATGTACTTAATTTGAAAAGCTGATTTACGTACGTGTACATATTAAACTGCAACATTATTGACGCACAGGTAGAGAAGAAGCGGAGTGACTTTTTTGCCAATCAGAATGCAGAACACAATGCATGATGCAAATCAATGAAGTAGCGAAACCGTGAAAAGTAAACCTCGTTATAGCAAGGGATCACTGTATTCATTGAGCGTCTAGCTGCAGCAATAAGACAGAATGAGAGCATTATAGGAATAAAAACCAAACACAGCCATCATAAAATTAGTCTCTATGCAGATGACATATTACTGTTTTTAAGGAATTTACATTCTGTAAATGAAACAACAATGATCATAAATGAATTCTCCTCCATATCAGACTATTCCATTAATTGGTATAATACTGTTTTATTACCACTCAACAGGAATATGGAACAAAGACTCACAATTCCAGTTAAAACAGGAAATATCAAATATCTGGGTATCTACTTTTCCCCCAAACTATCAGAACTGGTGCAGCTAAACCACACCCCATTACTGAAAAGCATACAGGACGAACTAACACGCTGGACCAACCTGCCTCTGTCCCTTATGGGCAAGGTAGCCATAGTAAAAATGAAAATCTTACCCAAAGTTAATTATCTCTTCTCAATGATTCCCACACAACTGCCATTAAAATGGTTCAAAACATTAGACTCATCCATATCAAGCTTTTTATGGAACAATAAACCTGCAAAAATCAGTCTAAAAACTTTAAAATCTGCAAAAAGCTGTGGAGGATTAGAATTACCTAATTTCCACAAATACTTTCTTGCAAATAGATTACAATACATCTTAAAATGGTTAAAAAATAATCCGGAAACCAACTCATGGTTAGACTTGGAACAGGCATTATGTGGAAAGATCAACCTGTCAGAGCTACCATTTATTAGCTAAACAGTTAAAAACAGGATTGTTTCAAAACTATTAATATAAACGCCACTTTAACAGCCTGGTGGGAATTTCTCAAAATATCAAAATCATCAATTCAACCGTGCAAAATGACACCCATCTGGAACAACCCGGACATCCTTATAAACAAAAAAATGATTCACTTCCCAGCTTGGCAAGCAGGGGGCATAAAACAACTAGAGCACGTAATTATTGATAGAAGATTCATAACTCCCCAGGAACTTCAAGACAAACATGGAATAAATAACTTCTTGGAATATCAGCAACTTAAATCAAGTATTACTAAAAGTATAAATATAAAAACAACGATTTAAAGCTACCAGATGTAGTTACCACTCTGATTAATTTTTCAATGAATAGAACTCTCTCCAAAATATACAAACTTTTATGTAATTTAGATAACAATATTTCCCTTCCAACAACAAAATGGGATGCAGATTTGAGCATCAGAACAGATGAAAGCTTCTGGTCAGAACTTTGTCTAAACACCTTTAAACTGACAAAAAGTCCAAATATGCAGCTTATCCATCTCAAAACTCTTAACAGAATTTACAACACTGGACAGAGGATGTTCAAGATGGCTCACAGTAACTCAGACATTTGCGAGCACTGTGACAGTAATCTACCCGACAGCTACATGCACGCACTGTGGTTCTGCACACCTGTCCAGGCTCTTTGGCAGCAGGTATGTGCCGATTTATCAGTATGGCTTAAGGTTTCAATCACGGCCTCACCGTCACTTTGTGTGCTTGGTGACATGAGTGCCATCGATATAGAAGAAGGATTAGCATCTATCATTTTCATAACTCTTTGTATTGCTAAAAAAAAAACTATTTTAATAAATTGGAAAAACAAGAAAAATATAAACATAAGTCAACACAGAAATCTGCTGTTTGATCATATCAGCTTGGAAAAAATGTCAGCCCAAAGTTCAAGTAACTTTGAAAGAATTCTGCCGCTGCTGCGGTGGGGGTCTTGGGGTGGGGACGGCTGGGCACTCTCCCTCCTTCTTTTCACGTTCCACCATCCATTTTAGAAGAACATAAACACTCACCTGTGCACAGGTGTTAGCTCACCTTTGGACTAACAGTTTGCATGACTGAATGACTGAAATATTTCACACTAGTTAGTTTTAAGGCATAAGTATGTGTGTGAACACTATCTGTTTTGTGTACATGTCGACAGGTGGACATTTTTGCAGCTAGCAGGTGTGTTGATAACATTTGAGTGTGTGTGTGGACAGGCTCTGCTTTTTTTTTTTTTTTACTACATTTGAACTTTACCATAATGATTAACAACCAGTAAACTTGTTGCTTTATGCTGCGTCATGGTCT
>CM074494.1:12281828-12297131 GCA_037389245.1 Oryzias sinensis | reverse complement strand
ATCAATAGTAATTCAATAATAATAATAAACGATAAGAATAAATCAATGATAAGTCAATAATAATTAAAAAATCAATAATAAGTCAAGAATAAGTCCAAAAGTCAATAACAGATTTACCCTTAAAAAAAAGAAGGGAAACAAAAGAAAAATAGATTTACACTACTGATTCATGTGAGTGATCAATTTGGTGTAACACAGATGGTATGGTGTCGGGGTTCAAGCAGTCTGACCAGTCTTATCAAAATCATTTTCCACAACCTTTTTTGAACATAGCCAGACTGTATATCTAGTTGGTAACCACAGTGATCCATCTGGTTTAGCTGTTTTTATTGCTAAGGCCCACTTTTTCCTGAAGTCTGAATCCATTGGAAACCTGCAAGAAAAGTTCAGTCACTGAGTCAGAAACGTATACCGTAATTTCTGGGTTATAGAGCGCACCTGACTACAAGCCGCACCTAATCAATTTAAGGAGGTTATGGAACAATTTACATACACAAGCCGCACCTGTATACAAGCCCCATGTTACCGACACTATCGGCCCGTCACTGAATGTCCTGACCCCACAGAATATGTGACTGACTTCACTCTCATTGAGGGAGGAGTTAACAGTGCGTCAACCCACTTATTTGAACACAGCCACATCTGCCAAACAGCATGGACCTCACTGCTCACAGCTCCCTTAGTAATGGTCGGGAAATTTACTCCCGCGATTCCCCACTTCCCATGAGTCTTAGGGGATTCAGGCGGGGCTAACCCCCAGCTCGCCACACTGTGTTGTAGATTAAGGATGTATATGTGCTGAAATTGGGTGTGTTTAAAAAGGAGCAGGGAGTGGCAGCGGAAGGAGGGGAGAACGGGAGAGCAGCTCTCCTCTCCGGCATGAATATTGTAGTAACAGGGCTGGAGAAAAAAAAACATACTAGTAAAAAAGAGCAGAAGTGACTTAAAGCGCGCGCTTCTGCGCAGCGCGTGTGCCAGAAGTTTCCTTCCACAACAGTGGCAAACTGTTGCTCTGCAGATGCCTCTGCGCTCCGCTCTTGCCCCGCGGGCTCCTTGTCTCTCCCTTCCTATCTTCTCCGACACCCCGTGTGGAGGGAACCGTGTCTCTGAGCAGAGCAACCGGACTTAAGTTTTGTGTTTGAGGGTCTGGGAGGATGCTTTGTTACGGCAGGGAGGCTTCAGACTGCTACCTATCCCGCAGTTGTATGTGAATGAGCAGCCAAATTCAGGAGGACCACGTCTCCAGCTCACACAGCGGCTTTGGGGCGGTGTGAGCTATATAAAGCAAAATGCCGCTCAGTCCTTAGAAACTGTCCAAACAATCACGTGGATTTGTGTTTCTAGTCGTGTCCTGACAAAATAAAGGCTGATGTTATTCCCACATATTTACTTACAGCCAAGCTGCAGATTGCGGGATTTCCTGAATCGATTGTACGTTCATCCAGGCTAAATGTTGTTGTTAACGCATGTTAGCCTTCACTTAACCGTTCTTCCGGCTTCGTTCTGCCACAAAAAAGCACCGACCACAAAATGATGAGTGAACAGGCGCTTCATAATAACCATAACAATAATAAAAGCACGTTTAAAAGTTCATCTCATTTATTTAGTTTTAGTTTTAAGATCGCTGCATTGGCTCCCTGTGCAATTCAGAATTGATTTTGAAGTTCTTTTATTGGTTTACAAATGTTTTTATGGTCTCAGGCCTTCATATTTATCTGACATGATTTTAAAGTTTGAGCCCTCGCGGACCCTGAGGTCCTCTGATGCAGGCCTTTTGGTTATTCCAAAAGTTAGAACAAAAACATACGGCGAGGTTGCGTGGTTTGAAAAACGACATGTGAAGACGTTTAGCCTTGTGGCTCCGCAGAAATACCCGATTTGTCGGTTAAATAATAAACATCTAACGTCCTGAACCGATCACCATCTCCAGAAACGCTCTCTTAGACCGAACTGAAGACGTTCATTTGTGATGTCTGGATCAAGAAATACCAAAAAGTCAGAGACTGCCAAAGCTACCGAGAGCAGCCCCGGGTCAACGGATATGGCTAAGCTAATGGATGCTATCACGAACTCGGAGAAAACAGTACTGGCTAAGATTGCTTCGATGGACACGAAAATTGAATCTAAATGCCAAATGCTGAACGAAAATATGGAGTCGCTCCGACGGGATTTCAAAGATCAACTTGAAGGTCTGAGAAGCGAATTCAGTATTGGAGTACTGAAGTACTGGAGGCTATTCACAGTATAGCCTCCAGTGAATTAAGTCAGTGAATTAAGTCAGTGAATTAAGTCCACTGGAGGCTAGCGTTGCTGACAATCGGGCCCAGATAGCTAGCTTGGAAAATGCTACAAACAACTACTCCGACAGAGTGGTGAACATGGAAGAAGAAATGTGCCGCTTAAAAGCTACTGTGACAACCCTGACGGAGAAGACAGAGGACCTGGAGGGAAGGCAACGCCGCTGCAATATTCGCATTCTCGGGGTAAAGGAGCAGTTTGAAGTTGGCACGCGGCCTGTTGACTCGGTGGCTAAGCTACTTCAGGATGTTTTGGGCATGGATTCGGCCCCCACGCTGGACAGAGCGCACCGCGGCCTGCAGTCCACCCCGGCTAAAGGAAAGCAACCCCGGCCACTTATAGTGAAGTTTCACTATTATCAAGAAAAGCTGGATGTGCTTCGCAGAGCAGCTAGGAAAGAGTCTTTGGAGTATGATGGCAACAAGATCCTTATTTTTCCCGATCTCCCAGCCACAGTGGCAAAGAGAAGAGGAGCCTTTAAAGAGGTTAAAGAGCTGCTGCGAGGATGCCAGGGCGTGAAATATGGGATGCTGTACCCTGCGAGGCTGAGAATTTCTTCAAGCTTGGGTGAGAAAATATTCCTGGACCCCGCTGCAGCCAAAGACTACACCCAGAAACATCT
The DNA here is from genome assembly GCA_037389245.1 of Oryzias sinensis. NCBI lineage: Eukaryota > Metazoa > Chordata > Actinopteri > Beloniformes > Adrianichthyidae > Oryzias > Oryzias sinensis. The sequence continues at coordinate 12,294,211 of CM074494.1, read as the reverse complement.
GGTGCACAACAACCAGCAGGAAGACTGAGACAAATGAAGGAGAGTGTTCTGGAGAGGGAGGTTTGTTACATTTTAGTTTAGATTCTGTTAGATGGGAATATTTTGTATCCTAGGTATTTTCTGTTATGAGCATTGTGGTTGGTGAGTATAGTGGTTGGACAGGTTTACATGGTACACCAGCTCATTGGGGGGGAGGGGGGAGATTCGGGTTTAATGTGTTTAGTCTGTGTAGGTTGTTGTTGTTTTTTTTGTTTGTTTTTTTTGTTTTTGTTTTCTTGATGCAGCTCCAAATATATACCTCATCCTTGTGTGGGTTTGCACCCTTATGAGAAGATGAAACCTAAGTAGACATGGCTGCCCGTATTAATCTAAGACAAACAGTGGGGCCCAACTCAGTGACATTTCTTACATGGAACGTTAAGGGGCTTAATAATCTGGTCAAACGGAGGAGAGTCTTTACACATTTGCTGAATTTCCAACCAGATATAGTCTTTCTCCAGGAAACACATCTGCGTGCCGCTGATGCTCATAAGTTATCTCATAGCTCTTTTTCACAGACATACCACTCTGCTTTTGACACAAAGGCAAGAGGGGTTGCCATACTTATTAAAAAAAACCTTTCCTTTGTCTGTACAAATGTGATTCAGGATGCTAATGGTCGTTTTGTTATTGTTGCTGGTAAATTGTATAACACCCCAGTTCTTTTGGTTAATGTCTATGCCCCTAATTGGGATAACCCACAATTTTTCACAAGCTTGATTGCAAAGTTAACGGGTTTAGACACTCATCACCTCATCATGGGTGGGGATCTAAACTTAGTTCTTGATCCGATTCTTGACAGATCAAGCACACGTCAGTCAGCAGCGACACCTAAATCAGTTTCTGTTCTCAACACATTCATTCAAAATTATGGTGTCTCTGACCCGCTGCGTATTACTGAGCCATCAGCAAAACATTACTCTTTCTTTTCTCCGGTACATCATTCATACTCAAGGATCGATTACTTTTTGGTGGATAATATTTTTACTTCTCGGATCAATAATTGTAAATACCATGCTATTGTTATTTCGGACCATGCTCCTGTGCAATTGGACCTTTCATTTCCCACGGCTCATGCCCCGCAACAACGGGTGTGGAGATTTGACTCAACCTTGTTATCAGATGAAGAATTTTGTAAATATATTTCCTCACACATTGATCTTTTTTTGGAAATAAACGACACACCTGATGTTTCTAAAACTCTAATATGGGAGTCTCTTAAAGCATATTTACGCGGGCAAATAATCTCTTTTACAGCTCAGAAGAACAAAAAGTGTGGTGAGAGACTTAGGGAATTAACCGAGCTCATAGCAAATCTAGACGTGCAATACGCCAGCAACCCAACACCTGATTTATATAAACAAAAGCTTTTGCTACAATCTGAATTTGAAACATTATCAATTAAAGCAACAGAGAAGTTACTGCTCAGAACAAGGCAAAAGGTATACGAGCATGGGGAAAAAGCAAGCAGATTGCTCTCCCACCAGCTGCGACAATCAATTTCTAATCATTCAATAACAGAGATTAAAACAGACTCAACTCAAGTAGTGACAGACCCCAAACAAATTAATACAACTTTCAAGAACTATTATCAAAATCTCTATGCCAGTCAAAGTACATGTAATTCCGATGAAATTGAGGCTTTTTTGGAAAAACTAAATATTCCTTCGATGGAATCAGATCAACAACAGACACTTGAGAGACATAATTCTGTGGCTGAAATATTGATGGCAATTGGTTCATTACAGAATGGCAAAGCTCCAGGTCCTGATGGATTTCCATCAGACTTTTACAAGGTCTTTGCTAACAAACTTGCCCCTCTACTCTGCATGGTGTTTGCAGAAATCCATGCAACTTCTAAACTGCCTCAAACATTATCCCAAGCCACGATTTCAGTAATCTTAAAAAAAGGCAGGGACCCCCAGAAGTGCGAATCATATCGACCAATTAGTCTACTTAATGTGGACTACAAGATTTTAACTAAAGTCCTAGCGCTTCGCCTGGAGAAAATAGCCCCCAGTGTTATTCACGAAGACCAGACAGGTTTTATTGCTGGCCGCCAGTCATATTTTAACACCAGGCGTTTGTTTAATATTTTATATTCCGACCACTCTGTTGATGTTCCAGAACTAATTGTCTCACTCGATGCTGAGAAGGCCTTCGACTGCGTGGAGTGGAGATATCTGCTAGCTGTACTGCGCAAGTTTGGCTTTGGCTCAGGGTTCATATCCTGGATTAAAACTTTGTATTCAATGCCCCTCTCATCTGTTCGCACCAATAGTACCGTCTCTGAATATTTTGCCTTGCATAGAGGCACCCGTCAGGGATGCCCGTTGAGCCCACTACTTTTTGATTTTGCAATAGAGCCGCTGGCAATAGCCCTACGAACAGACAAGGGAATTACTGGGATCAGTCGGGGTGGGGAGGTACATAAAACTTCATTGTATGCTGACGACTTACTTTTATACATCGCAAACCCAGAGGAGTCTATTCCGAGGATGTTAGAACTACTTAGCTCCTTTGGATCTTTATCAGGGTACAAACTGAATTTAGGAAAAAGTATCCTTTTTCCCATTAACCAACTGGCAAGAGACTGGGATTATTCAAAATTTCCACTTACAGTAGAAAAAAAATCATTTGCTTATCTTGGAATTAAAATTACAAATAATTATAATACTCTTTTTAGATACAACTTTTCCTCACTTTTGGAGAAAACAAAGGCAGATCTGGCCAGATGGTCAGCTTTACCAGTTTCTTTAGCGGGGCGAATAAACACGATCAAAATGGCAGTTCTGCCTAAATTTATGTATTTTTTCCAGATGATTCCCCTTTTTCTCCCTAAGGTATTCTTTACAAAGTTAGATGGACTCATATCTTCATTTATATGGAATAAAAAATGCCCAAGAATACGTAGGTCCAAATTGCAACGTTCTAAATCTGAAGGTGGTTTTGGCTTGCCAAATTTTAAATATTATTACTGGTCAGCAAATATTGTAAAACTTCCAATTTGGCTCCGCACTTTTAAAGAAAACAGAGGACCCCTCTGGTCCATTATGGAACTCACCGCTGATCTCCCCGCATCACCAGTGTCATTTATGTGTGCCTCGTTGCCAATCACTAAAAAAATGAGCTTCAGAAACCCAGTGATTATAAACACTCTTAAGATCTGGTTCCAATGCCGTCGCCACTTTGGGTTTCAGCGGACTCTCATTTATTCACCAATCTCCTCCAATCCATTTTTCCAACCTGCCCTAAATGATTTTGGTTTTAAACTATGGCAGAGAAAAGGAATAGTTCTTTTTACTGATTTATTTGTTGATGGTTCATTTATGTCTTTTGAAAGCATCTGTAAAAAATTTGATATCCCCAAGTCTCATTTTTTTAGATACTTACAGGTCCGTAGTTTTGCAGGGAAACACTTCACCACTTATCCAATACAACCACTCCCCAGTACTCTCGAAAACTGCTTGCAGTCTCAACCCACCACCAGAGGTCAGATCTCGCAAATATATAATCAACTACATCACATTGACCCTACATCGCTAAGTCAGTTGAAACACTCCTGGGAGCAAGACCTGAATTCTGAGATTCCAGAGGAAATCTGGAACACAAGTATTACCCTCATACATTCAACATCTATCTGCATTAGACACAGTTTGACACAATTCAAAGTTTTTCATCGCTCATACTTAACGAAGGCTAAGCTGGCAAGGATATACAACAGCAGTGACGATCGATGCCCAAGATGTAACCATTCACCGGCTACGATGAGTCACATGTTCTGGTCATGCACTGCCCTAGATAGGCTATGGGACTCTGTTTTTAAAACATTTTCATATTTGTGTGGGAGGAAAATTGATCCCAATTCATTCACAACAGTGTTTGGTGCTCTCCCGAACACAGAGGGACTAAACTCATATCAAACGAACGCAATAGCTTTTCTATCTCTCCTGGCACGTAGACTAATTCTAGTGAAGTGGAAGGATGACCGGCCCCCTTCCTTTGTCCAATGGGTGAGAGAAGCCATGATGTGTTTACAAATGGAATACCTCAGGTATAACATACAGGGCTCAACAGGCAAATATTATAAAATGTGGGCACCTTTCATAACATATATTGAGGGTCTGCCATTTACATGAGGTAAGGGGTTTTAAAGAATATATCAGTGGTTTTAAGAGGGAGCTGCAGTGTATGTGTATATAAATGTTTTTTTTTTTGTTTTTTTTTTTATGTTGTTTATTACCCTATAAGGGTATGTTTGGTCTACTTTAGTTGTCTCCTATTTGGGTTTCTGTCGGTGTTGTCTGTTTTATAAAAATTTGACTAAGGGAATCTATAAGTAAGCTGTGTTTCACATGCCACTGGTTGGCAGGTTTTATGTTACTCTCATTTGTATAGGCCTGTATATGTACGTATATATGTATATACTTGGTTCTTACTTATTTAATCTTCTACGACTGTACAGTTTTAAAGCTGTTTTTTATATGTATGTGTGTTTCTATAAAAAATTGAAAATCTTTAAATAAAGTGTTCAAAAAAAAAAAAAATTCTGGAGTAAATTTAACTCAAAATTGAGTAAAAATTTAACTCTGGCTGACACTGCACAGTGTTAATAAAATTTAACTCTTTGGATCATTTTACTCTGTATAGAGTAAATATAACTATTTGGAGAGTTGATATATTACTCTATGGAGGTGTGAAATTGACTCTGATTCTAATAATACTGAACACTGCACTGAGTTATTGGAGGCAACACTACACTTTCAATTGGCTCTGAAAGGTGTTACCTTTACTCTCAATTGGAGGTAATAATTTACTCTTTAGCTGAGTAAAACAAACTCTGATAAAAGCTGGTCTTGAAAGTTAAAACTAAGTTTCAGTTTATTATTTACATATTTCACAACATTGTTCACATTTTTAACAAACACAGTATCAGTGGGGTTGTGCAACTCCAAATTTTTGTCCATCACAGAACCCCAGGTAAATAGCAAAACATAAAATTACGAGGTAGATAGTTTCATGGGTACATGTTAAACCAATCCACTGAAATCAGGTTAACTTATCAGCTTAGCAACATCAGCTCTTTAGAACAATGACCTCAAGTCTCCATGAAATGACAATAGGGAACAATATATAAGCCGGTATCACTTGTACCGTACTTCATCTGAACATCAAAAGGTTTGAAATAAAAAAGATCATTTATGTAAAATAGTTTTACAACCTTTTCTGGATGGGGTTGGACCTTGAAAGCATGGTAGTGATAATCAAAACACAATGTTTCCATCAATTGTCCTCCAAGCAAAACAGCATCATCTTTTACAGCAATCATGTCAACTTTACAAAATACAGGCATCTCACACACTACCTCAGTACATACTATGAAATCACGACGGTATTCTGTACCATAATTTTTTATCCATTTGGCAAAAAACACAGAGGTTGACAAATCAGTTCCCAATTTTACAGCAATTTCTGCACCCTGTCCCAACTCGAAAAGTATCATCATCTTTCCAGGACCCAAAAGTAATTTTTCTTTGCCAAAAGATTCAAAATACATTGCCATGTAACTTTGGTGCTTTTTAGCTAATGTCATTGAGATGTTTTTAAAGTTTTTTAATTGTTGCTTGAAAAATTTGTGTTTTGCTTCGTAACGCATGCACCAAGTGTGCAAAATTGGACCAATGTGCCTAATACTTCGGGGGTAGTGGATCATAAAATGATGTTTTGGCAAGAGATTTATTTCAGGAAATAACTGCTTGAATAGCTGATGATGATCAATGACTAAATGTTTGAGGTATATGGTCATGCCCTCTGACAAAACTGGGGAAAAGACAATGTTAACTATTTGTAGAAGCAAAAGTAGGAGACGCCAGTGCTTATCATCTCTCTCAATCAAATCACCAAAAAGCATAGGCGTGTTCCGCAACAAGCACCAGGACTGTATGGCATTTAATCCCAAATCATTGGTTCCATCCATCAACTTATCTGTAGGCAGAGATGGACGGTTTCGCTGCTGATTAAAACCATAGTCATATGCATGTATTCTGCCAGCAACTTGTTCAGCACTTAAGAAGTTACTTTGAATGTATTTCAGAACCAGTTTCACTTCAAACTGACCAACTCCCTCTAGAATGTCATGCATAATATCTACAGAGAAGTTGTTGGCTGTGTTAAAATACTTCAGGGAATTCAATAGACAAAAGCGCTTCACACCATATACATGAGGAAGTCTGGGATCTGTTTGTACAGTTTGACAGTGCTGTGCATGCATTTCAACTGTTCTTAAAACAACCTCTGGATCATTTTCACAGAATACATTTTGAAAATTGTGTTTTTCAAGGAGGCAGAAACGACAGCAATATCGAGCTCCAAATGACTCCACAAAGCCAAACAGGCCATGCAAACCAAGATTGTCACCAGTGACTTGCACAACAGTACCACGAATCATGTGTTCAAAATTTGGAATTTTAAGTCCTTCAGTCTCAAGCACTTTCAGATCATTAATAAGCGGTTCAAGTACTAAGTTAAAGCTATATCGCTTGATGTCCTGAGCATGGAATAGAGCACACAAATGAATATTGTTCAAAGATGAATTAAAAGTGGGGGGGAAATTTCTTAGAGTAAAATATATGGCGCCCAATTTATGAAGACCCCTTTTGGGTCCCAATACATTTGCAGTTTCAAAATCGTCGTAAAACAGCTGGATCTGCAAGGCATCTTTTTCAATTGAAAACAGTGGAGTCTCTTTTAAATAGGATGCATCTCTCAAGTCTGCATACACACGTTCCTTAGACATATACCTGGGTTTGAACATGTCTTCAATGTTATCCTTTTGTAAAATACTCTTCAATGTCTCCAAAATGGGAACATATGCAAATGTATCAGTTACAATCACTTGATCATATGTCCCAGTAGTTTTATTTCTTCTGCTATCAAATCTTGTGCCAAGTACTTTTTGAACTGGCTGAATAACTCCCCATTTCTGTTTCAAGTGCTTATGGAGTTTTGCTTCAGAATTTAAAGATGAGAATGGATTTTCCAAATTTTTGAATGATTGTTCCAATTTGTTCCTACTTTCTGGTTCCTGTGTAATGCACTGTAACGCTACCTCCTTAGCCTGGTTGTGAAGCTCAAAAACTACTTCCTCCATTGAAGAGACAAATTTTGTGACGTTTGACTGACTTAATCCAGCTGCTTTGAGTTGTGCAATGGCAGTGGCACACATGTCTAAAGGACTGGACTTTGTTAATTGGGTAGCTGTTGATGCTGCTGCCTCCACATCAACAGTAACAAGGTCTCTTGCATCACCAAGGTTTGGCCTGCTTGAACTGACATCGTTCTGGCCTTGTTGCTCAATTGTGTCCATGTGTGTGGTGTTTAAATGTTTTCTAAATCCAGAAAAAGTCCCGAGTACACGACCAGTCTGAGCACATTTAAGTCGTAGATTTTTCCCATCTATGTAACCATGAACTACTCGTAAATGCCTAACAAGAGTATTTGAACAAGTTAACTCAGAGTGACAAACAAAACACCTCATCTTAAATAGACAAGTTCAAGTGCTAATGAAGCAGCCTGGCCCGAACTTCTGCAACACGGGGGCTCTCCTTCACTTTCCCAACATCTATGTTGTACACAGTTGTCTGGATGAATGTGAACATGTTGTGTAGCATTGGATTGTATTTCGTGGCAAAAACAAAATGTGCCTTGAATAGTTCATCAAAGGCACCGAGTGAGGAAGCCGACCTGCAAGCGATGGCATTTTTGTCAAGGATGATAAAGAACTGATGGATTTCTTTCCTACTTCGTCCAACAGCCAGGAGATAGGGTTGAGTGCTTGTCGTAATGGAATCAAGATGTTCTAGAATGTTGGTTCCTATCTGAAATAACATGAAAAATACATTGAGGCTTTTACAATGACACCATAGTTATATTTCATTCCAAAAAATTACATTTAGAGCTGGGAAATAATGTAACTGGGCATAAGAAAACTTTCTGGTGCTAATCATGGTATCTGCACATGTATTCCCAACATGACAGCACCAGGCGCAATGCTGAAAATAAAAACACACCTTCTTGAAGACCACCAAATGCTTTTCTGCTTGGGAAGCAGACACTTTTCCTGGTCTTTTACGACCTTGGGCAGAGGGAGGAATAAGGTGCAACAGCAGCAGAATCGATGAAAGGTCACTGTCCCACCCTGTAAATACACAAACATTTAATTCAAATGGAGCATCAGCAAAAGTCAGACATGCTTATAGAATATTTTCATTTAACCCTTTAACTATTGCCAACATGTCACACAGTAATAGGACAAAGTAAAAGAAAAAAATTGTAACTATTGCAACTATACTATTGTAACTGTAGTTTAAACTGTCAAGTTTATTTTAATTTACATAAAATTAGTAGAGTGTCAACTGCGTGTAACTCTTACCAATGCTGTCATCCACTTCGGCTCCACTGTCAGGGTTATCAGCTGCCAGGAGGAGATCTTCCAACTCACTGGTGGTTTGCAGCTTCCTGCATTGTTGGATGACTTTCTGCTTGAATGCAGTTGTCCATTTTTCCAGAAACTTGCCTGAGATTTCCTCCCCAAACATCAGCGCAAAATCTTGTTCCACCTACATTGAAGAGAAACTTAAATTTCACTGATGATTCTTTAAACCTTCTGAAATTATGAACTGTGTTCAAGAATAGGTTTATTTATTTACCAAGCCTTTGATGTCTTTAAAACGTGGAAAGACTGTCAGAACATTGCTTGACTGCTGCGGGTCAAGGACCATGTTGCGGCGGAAGTCAAATGTCAGCTTCATCTTCCTCTTGATTACATCTTCATCCGCTGAATGTTTAATCAATGCGATGGCCTCTTTACACTCATCATCACTCAGCACAGTTTCTGGAACTAACTGGGGTTCTCGCCTGGCAGCTGGTCCTCCAAGCTGATCATCATAAGATGTTCCTCCAGGTGATTCTTTACAACACAGGACATATTTTGATAGCCAAACATGCAAGAAAATTATATTTAATGAAAATTAATTCCAAAGTTTTTAAACTCTTTCAGAATAGTAGTGTTACCTCCATATGATGATCGCCTGTCTCTTGCAGCAGATCGCTGAATAGTTTTAATCCTCCATGCCAAGTAGCCTGTGCCACTCTCGCCATCGTAGTAATGATCCTGGTAAGACAGGGAACATCTCATTTGTAGTTCCACATTCACAATTTGGATAAACTTGGTATGCAAAGCATGTGTTACTATTTTATCTATTTAATTTGTAAAAAGTACCTTTCATAAATTTTATTGGTCAAATGTCTTAATAAACATTTAATGTAATCATTTTTGGTGTGACTTACATAACCGGTCCTGGAGAAAGGATCACTCAGATAGGGAAAGAAGCTCACAATTCCCCTGGCATACATTTCTTTCACCTGTCTTGGTGGTGATGTCCTGCAATACAAAAAAATAAAAAAAAATCTTAGTGTATGTAATGTAAGCTCTGCTTCATGCTTTGTTAAAGATGAGAATTACATGTTTATGATACACTGATTCTACTAAGCCATAATGATATATTACCCATTCTTCTCTGTCATGTCAGCAGCCAGTATGTTAACCATTTTTCTTCTGGTTTCATCTGATAAAGACTTGCTTCGATTATATTCATTTATTATGCGTTCTCCACCAGGTTTTTGGGTAAGAATGGATTCCACCAACTAAAAACACAGAAAAAAAGAACTTATGCATGTAACAAGGATAAGACAATAGACTAAATTCAATAAGCAAAATTTATTTTAGGGGTTCATATCCTTAAAAATAATCATTTGATTAGAATAATTCTTACGTGCTTGGCCTCTGAGTCCAGCCTTTGCCGTTTACTGGATGGACTCTCCGAAAGGATGACGGTGTCTTGAGAATCAGATGAATCAAGGGAGGATGGTTCTGATTGGTCAGAAGATTGTACCATAGGAACAGGATCTAAACATTGACAGAAGAAAATTAGAACGAAAGAAGACGTGAAACAAGTTCTTTTACGAAAAAATAGAAAATATAATTCGCACAAACCAGTGGCATATTGGATGGTTATCACTCCGACAGAGGGATCCTTAACTACATCCTGAAATACATCATCATCCAACTCAGTCCCAAAGCTGTCAACAACCTTTACACCTTCTGTCACAGCAGGCACACCAAATTTTGCGAATGCTGCAAGAAAAACAACAACATGATTGTTTAAACCAGATGTATGAAATAATATTCTTTAAATACCAACATATCTAAGAAGTCAGGGACAACAAACATTCATAAATCAACGCATGAAGGTTTACTTAATCGTTTTTTTTTTTTTACACAAAACACACGCTCAGTTACTCAACGTGAATAATAAGACTAAGGAGAAAAAAACTATCAATTACAATTCAAAGCTTTAAATTAAATGTTGTGTAATATCAATTTGTTACCTGCAATCAAAAACTCTTTTAGATCAAGCTCCGTTACTCTCACATATTTTTGGACATCACCAAGTCTGGTCTTAATCAACATGGTTCCTGCAGCACATAATTTCTCATAGTTAAAATGGTACAATGTTATGGCAATTATAAAAAGAGCAAACATGTTCTTTACAATAGAGCATGGCTGCTGGAAGAATATCATATGTTCAAAAAATGTATCAAAAAACTTCTAAACAAAGCTCACATCAAGAGAACCACAACAGCGACATCTGCCGGCCAAAAAAAATCCCATCACCTGAGTAAAGAAAATGTACCAATATTATAATGCACGCTTTGTTTCTCCTCACTAAATGAACAGCGAATTGCATAAACTAACGTAGTACATATGTTCCTTTATGGATGTGCGCGCAGCTGCAGCGACAGTCTCCCTTCGAACGAAAATAAGTTTATCGGGAGTTTTCCTAAAGTTGGAAAAATCTTTTAAAAAACACAATCGACGTATTTGTCTTTTACATCCTTCCCAAATTTTTTTAACCGTGCAGTATAACTACCGACATTTTTCCGGTGAAACATCGATGGTCAAAAACCAAAAGGGTTCTGATGCTGCATTCAATCACCGACCGTGCGTGTAGGCAGCGGTTTCATAAACGCGCCTTCAGCCGGTGAAGCCCGCGACCGGATTCAAAAAACGTGCATAGCGACGCGTGAACGGGAGATCTGAACGCGGAAGCCCGGAATTCGGGTTGGCATGCGTTCGCATAGAGTTTTCAATGAAAGTGGCTGCTTGAACGCGATTCTACCGTGGCTAGCCTGGTTCAATTCAAATGCAATACCGGCAAATCTTCCGCAACCGCAGGAGAACGACTGCTGAGTTAGCAAAATCGGCTACACTCATCCCCCGCCACGTGAAGACCAAAGCCCACAACAAAATACAATAAACTGAACAATCACTCACATTGCCAGTAATTCAGTATCGCAACGTCGGCGCCAAGAACCAAAGAATCTGCCAAGATCTTTACACCTCTTACAAGACGACCAGAATGAGAACCGGAACTAATACGACCAATCAAAACGACCGTGACGTCGCGTCCCACAATTCCCTGAAAACGGACATAACCTTTGTAACAAAACGGCTAAATTAGTTGAGTCAGAGTAAAAAAAAAAAAAGAAAAAAATTCCCATTACTGCAGTCTAGGAGTCTATGATAGCGGCAAGATAGCACTCAAAATTGAGTAAAACTATATACGAGCAACATTAGGGGGGAGGGGGTGACATTAAGCACAGCCACAAGGCACAAAAAATAGGTTAATTTTACCCGCTGTTTTTCCACAAACACAGGGATTTTATTCCTCAATCCACGACAGACCCAGAGTTGAACAGAGTTTTTAAGTTAGATTTATTAAATAAAGCTATAAATCCCCATTAAAATATATATATTTAAAAACGTATTCAAGTTTGACAGAGTTGGCGCGCATTTTAAGCTAGGTTTTCACTCGACCACGTCGGCCGTCTAGTGATTAGTGCCAAACTAGCTAAAATACTGCGGGGAACAACCAACAACACTGTTTATTTGACATCATATATTTTTGAAATAGGAAAAAAAAAGTTAATACAGAATAAATATTCTTACCGTAGTTTTCGATGGCAAATGAAACGTTGACCACAGAGTCCAGGAATGGTTTGGTTCAAATGTGAAGAGGTGGGCGGAGCTTCTGGAGTTACGTTAACTCTACGTCTTTTAACACCAGATTTTGTCACCAACACTAGGTGGCGTTTTACTCATTACATTGTTGGAACATTTCTAAAAGAGTAAATGAACTTTAACACTGCATATTTAACACTGCAAAATTTACTGTGTACAATTAGGCAAAGCCAAAAGTGGGGGACTGGATTATCCCCGACTC
>CM074494.1:12250872-12281328 GCA_037389245.1 Oryzias sinensis | reverse complement strand
GGCCACAGTGCTCCTAGTGAAAAAAGTTAGTCTGGAGCCCTGATATATATATATACATCATTTGTTGTTGTTAAAGAAGAGAAACAGTCAGCCTTAAAAGCTCAAACTTTAATGAAAATGCATTGTTGCAGGACTTCTTACAAATAAAAAAATTATTACAAAGAATTTAAAAAAATAATTAGTAAACATTTAGGAGTTTTAGACCTCTTTGACATGTAATTTAAATTATTTAGATAAACCCAGCAATAATAATAAGTAAATAATAAGTCAATAAATAATAAAAATAAGTCTATTAATAATAACAATAATAATAACATTAATATTTAAAATAAGTCCAAAAGTGAACAATAGATTTAACCTAAAAAAAACAACAACAACAAAGAAAAACAATAGATTTATACTGATTCATCTGAGTGATCAGTTTGTGTAACACAGATGTTATGGTGTCGGGTTTCAGGCAAACAGTCTGGCCTCTTATCTAAATGTGTTTCCACAAATGTTCTGAACATAGCCAGGCTGTATTGCTAGTTGGTAACCCCACTGATCCATCTGGGTTAGCTCTTTTTATTGCTAAAATTCACTTTTTCCTTAAGTCTAAATCCATTGGAAACCTGTAAGAAAAGTTCAGTCTCTGAGTCAGAAATGTATAAATCTATATTACTATAATAGCCTAGTATGCTGTATTCAGGTTTGGCAAAATAAAATGTACATTTATGCCGACAGCAATTTATCCGTACATCATGCAGCATGTTGAAAACAGCCCTGCAGCCTCATGCATGTCAACGTGTATGATTAATGAAGCCCCTGCAGCATTAAAAGAAAAAAATTATAGTACTTACCTGTGAAATGATATACTTTCCTCCTTCATGGACTCAGTTGTCTGATTTTGGCAGTTGAAACCTGTACAATGAACAGGTATTATGCAAAAATGTGTTCACATGCACTGCAGCAGTAACTTGACCTCACCAAGATTGCGGTGCTCTCCTCCCATGAGGAACCACGTGATGTCTCCTCTAGTGATATACCTCATTGGTCAAACAATTTCCTTAGACTTCACACTTCTCATTAGTGAACTGAACACCCACACAAACTACCCTGAATATCTAATTACTTCCTTTTTAACAGTCAGGATGCAAGCATGGATTCTGCAATGGGTGCGCAAGAAATCCGCACTAATCCCTTGAAGACCAATAACGGGTTTCTTGTGCAGTGTGCAGTTTTTTCTTCTTTTTTTTTAAGGCGCTGTCTTGAAAAATTGGAGAATTCATAATACAACATCCGTGCATCTCACCTACTTCTCCCGTACTTGCCCTTATGTGTTGTTCAAGTATTTGCTGTCACCAGTTGCCAACAAATGTCCGTAGAAACAAATTGGCATTAACACTTTTGGTCTACAGGCTCACCAAGTGACCTTGGTATTTTGTGCAGGCCACCTGCTTGCCCCGTACAGACTTGTCAATTTTTAGCCTGCAGTTGCATACCAGGATTAAACTAGTTGATTATGTTGACTTGCAGACAATACCAGGGTGGGGTACCTATAGTTTTCACGACATCAAGGGCTGAACAAGCCCACAGATAATGCCCGTCAAACCAAAAAACTGCAGAGAACCATTGTCAGCAATAAATCTTTAATTGTAGAATACCCCAGGACTAAGCACCGCCTGAGATCTCTTATTAGTTTTAGAACCTCCCAACGAAGCGAAAATGCCCTCGAACCTTTCTGCGTAACACTCTGAGAAGTGCCATACCATCCAACACAAAGGCTCTCACAGTCATGGAAAACAGACCGGAGAGAAACTACAGTTGTTAGAATCAGCCGGGCTAAAGGAGGACTGCAGGAGAATGTGACAAAGCCTGATTTGGCTCTGCTTAACTGGACGAGGAGGAGAGTAGCACACTTAGTTCCACAAAACAGTTACAGAAGAACTGTGTTACCTCGCAGATCCAACTGGCATTGACGCCATACGATCAGCTGACTGTTATAGAGAACAGAAAGCTGTCCTAAACAAGAGCAAAGAATCCTTCAGGCAAGGGGCCAACCTCTTTTTGTTATGCAACTTCATCACCACATCAGTCAGTGGCAGGAAGATTCCTGTGGTGGTGGGGGACCATAAAATTCTGGCTTTGGCCCATAAGAAAGACGCCGGTAACTGGGAATGAAAAAACAGTCCCTGAAGTATTGTTAGCAATGGGGACTTTTTGGAATGACATGCACCAGAGCAGAGAGGTGCACTTCCAACATGGTCATGCAATAACTCAAACTGTCTATATAAAATAAATAATAGGCATCAAGTTAAAAACAATGCATAAGTGAATATTAGATAGCACAAAAAATGCAATTTAAAAGATTTTTGAACAAGCAAGCTGCATCCCTGCAGGTGCTCAGAAAAAGGATTGCACAACAGAGATAACTCTTGAAGTACATGTTTATCTTCTTGCAAAAATCAAAATGAAAAAAGTTTTCCTAAATAAATCCGCTCATTTAAGAAAAACTCTAAAAGAGCTGAGGAAATTGCCAGATAAATATCAGAAGTAAGGAAGTTTGCTGATTTTGTTGATGTACATGGTGTTCCGATTTTCTTCTGAGTAGTTTCACAGTTACTAAAAGTAAAAAAAAAAAAATGCATTTGATTTGAAGATAAAATTCATTTATTCATTTATCTTCTTCCGTTTGTCCCTTTCAGGGTCACGTGCCTGCCGGAGCCTAGCCCGGCCACTTATGGGCGAAGGCAGGAGACACCCTGGACAAGTCGCCATACTGTCGCATGAAGATAAAATTATACCAAAAATAAATTTCTTTCTGAGGTTAAAAATTGGATAGACTGAACATCTGGTTTAGATAAGAAGGGGTTTTGGTGACATTGATCCCAGGGAAACAGTTTGTTAAATGTCAAAAAACGTCTTGCGAGCAAATAAAATCAGAGTAGTATTTGTATCTATTGCTGAGGCTTAAAGAGCTACAACCTTTGCTAAGTTTGCAACAAAATAAAAAGGCATTGATTACAAGAAAGGACAGCTGCTCCAAAGTTAAAGAAACAAATTAATGGGTTAGTTAGTTTCAACAGGGGCCCAAGTCCACAATTTTTCAAAATAGAGATATGTTCTATGGTATTTAAGGGAAAAGCTTTTTGATAATGTGCAAAAAAGTCCCAAGTCCGTTGTAATGTTTTGACTATGCTTGACATTTAAAATGCATTAAGTGCAAAATTCCTGGACTTGGGCCTCTCTTGCATGGGTTTTGCTTTATCCCATAGATGGCAGCACTAGTTATCCAATATGGCAGCACCCCTGTGAGCTATGAACTGGTGCTAAATCTAGGTAAAGAATTAATCATTTGGTGTAGCCTCCCTTTAAGCTATTCAATTAAAATATTTTCCTTGAAAAAACAAACCTCTTGGACTTTGGCCCCTTTTGAACTAACCAATTCAAGTAGAGTTGAGGGTCAAGCTTGACCTTTTTCCTGACAAATCTAAAAAATCTGCAAAATGTCTAACCGTATGAATTTGTATCTGGAAAGTATGTAAGAGGTGTAAAACTACGGTCACATTGCCCTCATTCCAGCAACGTGTGTTTAAGTGGTCACCTCCAATGAAAAGTCTATGTAAAGATGCATAAACTTGCATTTATGGCTTCCATAAATTCAGGGGTAGCAGGGGCAGAGCTACAGCTGCCCTCCTGCAAAAAACTTTGCCTCCCCACTATCATATTCAAATATGAGAAGGAAAATCATCAATACAAGCTACAGCAGGGAAAATAAGTTTTGAACACATCAACATTTCTCTCAAAAAACATATTTCTAATCGAGCTATTGACATGAAATTTTCACCAGATGTCGGCATCAACCCAAGTAATGCACACATAGAAAGAAATCCAAACATTTATGTCCATAAATGAAGTTATGTGTAATAAATCGAAATGGCACAGGGAGTAAGTATTGAACACGCTTACTGAAATTTATTTAATACTTAGTGCAAAAACCTTTGTTGGTGATTACAGCCTCAAGACGCCTCCTGTATGGAGAAACCAGTCGAATACATTGCTCAGGTGTGATTTTGGCCCATTCATCCACACAAACTGCCTTCAAATCTTCAAGGTTCCAGGGGTCTCTTCTGTGAACCCGGATCTTCAGTTCTTTCCAAAGATTTTCAATTGGATTCAAGTCTGGTGTTTGACTGGGCCATTCTAGCAGCTTTATTTTCTTTTTCTTCAACCAGTTGAGTGTTACCTTGGCTGTGTGCTTGGGATCATTGTCTTGCTGAAAGAGCCACCCTCTTTTCATCTTCAGCAGCCTGGCAGATGGCAGCAGATTCTGATCAAGAATGTCTCGATACTTTTCTCCATTCATTATTCCTTCAATGATATGAAGTCTACCAGTACCACATGCTGAAAAACAGCTCCATGCCATGATGCTCCCACCTCCAAACTTGACTGTTGGTATGGTGTTTTGGGGGTGATGTGCGGTGCCATTTTTCCTCCAAACATGTTGTGTCTTATGACATCCGAAGAGTTCAATTTTGGTCTCATCTGACCAGAGTATCTTCTCCCAGAATGTCATGGGTTTATCCAAATGTTGTGTGGCAAACTCCAAATGAGCTTCAACATGCTTCTTGGCGGTTGAGTGCATTACTTATTTACGGTGGCCCTGAAGTGCAAACCATTCAACAAATCACTTGATACAAAAACATTTTTAAGATCACAACAACAATTAAAAAAAAAAAAGTTATAAAGCAGCATTACATTTTAAAAAACAAAACACAATTTCAGAAACCAAAACTTAAAAAACAAAAATGAAAAAAAAAAAAATTTTCAGAAAACAAAATTAATTTCCAGAAAAAACATTAAATATTAAAAACTGAAAACATTTCAGAAAACAAAATTAATTTCCAGAAAACAAAATGAAATATTAAAAAATGAAAATATTTCAGGAAAAAAAAAAGAAATATTAAAAAATGAAAAACATTTCAGAACACAGAATTAATTTCCAGAAAACAAAACAAAATCTTCTAAAATGAAAAACATTTCCAAACCGGAAGAGGCAGGTACTATGGTACAACGCTGATTGGATGATGATGTCTGTCAATCATTTGAACTGAAAAGTATTTTAAATGAAGTGATGGCGGATTTTATCGTCCAAATAACAATGTACCATAATAATCCACGTATTTCCCATTTACATATTAAATCAAAAATGCAGCAAACGGATAATGAAGGTTTAAATTCTTTTTTCAACATTTCGTCTGAAGCGGAACGGTCACCCGGAAGTAGTTTGTGTGCACTTTACTATGAACGCTGTGCGCTAATTTCTACGGCTGCGAGGTTCATGCTGTCAATCATCTTCAGGTAAGACTCAATTCTGTGATATTTTCTTTTGTCAGTCACATGTCTCTAAGGATGTTAATTTTAGGATGTTAATTGAAGTGCTGCTTTGAAAAGATATATATTTTTTTTATTTTGCGCATGCGCAAAAGGAACCCAATGGAGACGAACCGTCTTCACATGATAGCCATTCCCGTTTTCGGTGACAACATGAGAGAAAAAGCTCCGAGCCAGCCTGATTCTGTGATTTATACAGAAATTACAGTAATTATATGGCATCAGTGTTGCTAAAAATCGACTTTAAGATTGAAATCAGTAAACAAGTTATTATGGGAAATAATATTAAAGTGCATTGTATATTTTTGAACCATGCATATACATATATACTGACACTTAAAAATTAACTTTAAAAATTAATAAAATACTTAATTGAATTAACATGTGATATTTCTACAGGTGAAGTTTCTCAAAGCGAAGTTCCAGAAAGGTTTGTGCTGCAGAAGAACAGATGGCAGCTCTACATGGGAATACAAAAAGACTAAAGTCATTCATATCATTGTGCAGTGCACAGGCAAGTTACTATGATTTATGTGCAATGTAATCAATAAATATCATTTAACCTTAATATCTATTTTTTTTTAAATTGCAGGTCCTTTAGAAAAAAGTCTTTAACCTGCTGCATAAGCCTGATTAGTTGTAAAGGATGCAGTGGGGAGTGAAAGACGAAGCACAATTCTGGCTTTAGCGTCGGGCTGATAATCTGGAAATCACATCTATGAGGAATCGCATAAAACACTTGTACAACTCCAAACAACTTAATGTTCCTTTAAGCAAAACTCCAGTTTAAAATGTTCATATTAGACTTGCTTCATTTAGGAGTTTTTCCATGTTTACCATTTTAGTTTTTAAAGCTTTATTAACAAAGTTGATGTTTGATTTTCAAAGCTGTTGTTTAGAAATGTTTCTTTGTCAATGAAAAAAATTGAATGCTGATGTGAGGATTGTAATAATGGATATGAAAATAAACAAAAATTGTTTCATAGCAATGCAGTATATTTATTGAAAACTTAACATGAATAAGTTTTTCAATAACAGAAACAAAGAAACAGTTGTGGATTTTCCTTTAGGGGCTTCTTCATGCAGTCAATCAAATGTTACATTTACATTCAGCATTTACTCAGCGTACCTGTCAGTCACATTTATTAGAGGAAAAGATGCATCTGGGAAAGGTCTGTGCTTAACAACTATATCAAAAAGAGTCATGTCAGGGAAGTTTTGTCCACATTGCTGCTCAGCATCACATCCAGAGGAAGATGCACAGGTAAGGGACGCCAGTTCCTGCTCGTACATGCTTGCAGCTTCCTCTGCACTAGACTCCAGCTCCACTGACATCCCTGACAGAAATAAATTAATAAATAAAAATCCCTGACAGAAAAACATCAGCTGCCGTTCAGGAAAAAGTTGAGTTCATCAAATTGAGGAGAAAATGGGTTAAACCACAAATTCATTACGGAGGGGTCAAAACACCAAACTCAGAATAAAATATATTATTTCAGTCTTATAACAATACATTCTAAAACACTTTGGTATTCCTCCTCTGCCTGAAAGACTAAAATGTTTTTTTTAATGATTTTTTTAGACTACAGACTTTGCCACCGTTAGTTACACACCTGGACGTGTCTGATGATGTTCACATCCAGTTATTTAGTGTCATGTTTCTGTGCACTGACACACTCTAAAGTCACAGATCTTAATAGTGTGAATAAGAAGCATTAATAAATGTTATTCTGAGACACAAACTGCTGCAGTTTACCTGACAGCTTTGCTGATTTATGCGGCTGGTACACCTGTCTGAGAATCCTGCCCACGTGACCCCCCCTCTCCAGCTGATGAGGTAACCTCTCATTAACGTATGAGTGAAGGATCTTGGATCTGTCTGTAAACACCCACCTAGAAATCACGTTTAACGCTACATTTATTAGATCAAACAAATGTGCCTCCATACCTTATTTGTGGATGACGGGACTGCATTTCCTGATGTGCGCCGTCTTTAACACCCGTTTCTTCGCAGCTGCTGCTTCAGACAGAATCCTCTAACGACATTTTGAAACATTTGTAAACCTGGTTGGTGTTGATATTCCTGCGTGCGTTCTGTCATCACATCCATTAAATATTCAAAGATTAACGTTTAAGTTAACGTTTTATCGTCCTTCCCTTTCATTGTATACCTGCAGAACGTACGTCATCCACACAAACTACTTCCGGGTGACCGTTCTGCTTCAGACGCAATATTAAAAAAAGAATTTAAACCTTCTTTATCCGTTTGCTGCATTTTTGATTTAATATGTAAATGGGAAATACGTGGATTATTATGGTACATTGTTATTTGGACGATAAAATCCGGCATCGCTTCATTTAAAATACTTTTCAGTTCAAATGATTGACAAACATCATCATCCAATCAGCGTTGTCCCATAGTACCTGCCTCTACCGGTTTGGAAATGTTTTTCATTTTTGAAGATTTTGTTTTGTTTTCTGGAAATTAATTCTGTGTTCTGAAATGTTTTTCATTTTTTAATATTTCATTTTTTTTCTGAAATGTTTTCATTTTTTTATATTTCATTTTGTTTTCTGGAAATTAATTTTGTTTTCTGAAATGTTTTCATTTTTTAATATTTCATTTTTTTTCTGGAAATTAATTTTGCTTTCTGAAATGTTTTTTTCTTTTTTGTTTTGGTTTCTGAAATTTTCTTTTGTTTTCTAAAATGTAATACAGTGATCCCTTGCTATAACGCGGTTTACTTTTCACGGTTTCGCTACTTCATGGATTTGCATCGTGCATTGTGTTCTGCATTCTGATTGGCTAAAAAAGTCACTCCGCTTCTTCTCTACCTGTGCGTCAATAATGTTGCAGTTTAATATGTACACCTACGTAAATCAGCTTTCCAAATTACGTACATGCAAATCATCTTGCAATTTCAAGTTTCTCTAAAACCCATAGAAAAAGAGCAACACCAACTGTCAATCACTATGTTCTTCTCCCGAACAAACAAACACAGCTGCACCGCGGGCTTGAGAAGGAGAAAACACTGCAGCTTCTCAGACTGAAGAGCATTGAAATACACCTGAGCCACTATTTGTCCGTTTGTACGAGTTTAAACGAGTGTGTTGAATTTAAAGTTCTCACCCCTCTGGAGCTGATAAAAAGCAACAAGTCTGATCTGATGAACCTCATTGATGACAGAAGTAAACTCCCTGATAATTCAGTTCTCTATTTGCGTCTTAAAACTATTGAAACAAATTTTTCAAATAATATGCAAGCTAGTTTACAAAATAAAAAGCCAATCAGAAAACTGCCTGTTCACTTTCTGGAGTCAGAAGTCTGTTGTGAGTCTCTATGTGGAATTGGTCTTCAGCTGAGGGAAGGTAGACAAACACAGGAAAATCTAAACCATTGCTATGGCTGGTTTTGTAATGTTTTGTATAAAGAATTGGATAAAAATAGACCAAAACAGAAATATAAAAGCAATAAAGGAATATGTAAAAGAAATCAGCCTTACTGGAACAATGAACTGCAGAGTCTATGGGAAAAACTGTGTTTATCAGAGAAAAAGTATTTAAAATGCAAAGAAATGGTTCTGAAAAGAGAGCTTCTTTCTGTTTTTTAAAACTGTAAGAGTCATTTTGATAAGAAGTTAAAATTATTTAAAAGACGTTTCAGGAGGGGTAAAGCTCTTCAACTACAACTGCATTTGCATAATAATAAATCAAAGTTATTTGGAGGGAAATAAATAAACTAGGACCTAAAAGTAGAAGGCCAATTCCGCATGACAAAAACAAGGGTTTACTGTACTGCTTTTTAAATTGTTGCTGTGATCTTAAAAATGTTTTTGTATCAAGTGATTTGTTGAATGGTTTGCACTTCAGGGCCACCGTACTTATTGTTTTCTTTGAAACAACGGTACCTGCTGATTCCAGGTCTTTCTGAAGCTCTCCACGAGTGGTCCTGGGGGGTATTCCAGGAAGCATGTTTAAACTAGCCTGACTTTAAGCCTGAACTCTGGCTGAAATCAGCCTGAACTTGCTTACTCGGGGTATGTCGGTTCCAAAAGACCGGATATGAGTTGGCGTAATTACGCTCATCTTGGTAACCCTGGGTTAATGCACGTGCACAGCAGATACATAAAGACATTCTAAATAGATCGCCGATTTCTGGAGTCACCATGGAAATGCGTGGGAAAAAAAAAAAGAAAGAGCTATACTTCAGTGAGACAGAGTCTGAGATTTTAATGACGGCGTATGAAGATTACACGTCCATCAAAAAAGTAATACAGCTGCATCATCACTAAAAGAAAGAGTTTCTGCATGTAGAAAAGGAGCAGACAAAGTAAGCGCACGAGTTTCTCATCTTGTTTCCATTTTCCTTGTGACATATACACAGTAAATTTTGCAGTGTTAAATATGCAGTGTTAAAGTTCATTTACTCTTTTAGAAATGTTCCAACAATGTAATGAGTAAAACGCCACCTAGTGTTGGTGACAAAATCTGGTGTTAAAAGACGTAGAGTTAACGTAACTCTAGAAGCTCCGCCCACCTCTTCACATTTGAACCAAACCATTCCTGGACTCTGTGGTCAACGTTTCATTTGCCATCGAAAACTACGGTAAGAATATTTATTCTGTATTAACTTTTTTTCCTATTTCAAAAATATATGATGTCAAATAAACAGTGTTGTTGGTTGTTCCCCGCAGTATTTTAGCTAGATTGGCACTAATCACTAGACGGCTGACGTGGTCGAGTGAAAACCTAGCTTAAAATGCGCGCCAACTCTGTCAAACTTGAATACGTTTTTAAATATATATATTTTAATGGGGATTTATAGCTTTATTTAATAAATCTAACTTAAAAACTCTGTTCAACTCTGGGTCTGTCGTGGATTGAGGAATAAAATCCCTGTGTTTGTGGAAAAACAGCGGGTAAAATTAACCTATTTTTTGTGCCTTGTGGCTGTGCTTAATCATGTCACCCCCTCCCCCCTAATGTTGCTCGTATATAGTTTTACTCAATTTTGAGTGCTATCTTGCCGCTATCATAGACTCCTAGACTACAGTAATGGTCATTTTTTTTGTTTTTATTTTTATTTTTTTTACTCTGACTCAACTAATTTAGCCGTTTTGTTACAAAGGTTATGTCCGTTTTCAGGGAATTGTGGGACGCGACGTCACGGTCGTTTTGATTGGTCGTATTAGTTCCGGTTCTCATTCTGGTCGTCTTGTAAGAGGTGTAAAGATCTTGGCAGATTCTTTGGTTCTTGGCGCCGACGTTGCGATACTGAATTACTGGCCATGTGAGTGATTGTTCAGGTTATTGTATTTTGTTGTGGGCTTTGGTCTTCACGTGGCGGGGGATGAGTGTAGCCGATTTTGCTAACTCAGCAGTCGTTCTCCTGCGGTTGCGGAAGATTTGCCGGTATTGCATTTGAATTGAACCAGGCTAGCCACGGTAGAATCGCGTTCAAGCAGCCACTTTCATTGAAAACTCTATGCGAACGCATGCCAACCCGAATTCCGGGCTTCCGCGTTCAGATCTCCCGTTCACGCGTCGCTATGCACGTTTTTTGAATCCAGTCGCGGGCTTCACCGGCTGAAGGCGCGTTTATGAAACCGCTGCCTACACGCACGGTCGGTGATTGAATGCAGCATCAGAACCCTTTTGGTTTTTGACCATCGATGTTTCACCGGAAAAATGTCGGTAGTTATACTGCACGGTTAAAAAAATTTGGGAAGGATGTAAAAGACAAATACGTCGATTGTGTTTTTTAAAAGATTTTTCCAACTTTAGGAAAACTCCCGATAAACTTATTTTCGTTCGAAGGGAGACTGTCGCTGCAGCTGCGCGCACATCCTTAAAGGAACATATGTACTACGTTAGTTTATGCAATTCGCTGTTCATTTAGTGAGGAGAAACAAAGCGTGCATTATAATATTGGTACATTTTCTTTACTCAGGTGATGGGATTTTTTTTGGCCGGCAGATGTCGCTGTTGTGGTTCTCTTGATGTGAGCTTTGTTTAGAAGTTTTTTGATACATTTTTTGAACATATGATATTCTTCCAGCAGCTATGCTCTATTGTAAAGAACATGTTTGCTCTTTTTATAATTGCCATAACATTGTACCATTTTAACTATGAGAAATTATGTGCTGCAGGAACCATGTTGATTAAGACCAGACTTGGTGATGTCCAAAAATATGTGAGAGTAACGGAGCTTGATCTAAAAGAGTTTTTGATTGCAGGTAACAAATTGATATTACACAACATTTAATTTAAAGCTTTGAATTGTAATTGATAGTTTTTTTCTCCTTAGTCTTATTATTCACGTTAAGTAACTGAAGATTAAGTAAACCTTCATGCGTTGATTTATGAATGTTTGTTGTCCCTGACTTCTTAGATATGTTGGTATTTAAAGAATATTATTTCATACATCTGGTTTAAACAATCATGTTGTTGTTTTTCTTGCAGCATTCGCAAAATTTGGTGTGCCTGCTGTGACAGAAGGTGTAAAGGTTGTTGACAGCTTTGGGACTGAGTTGGATGATGATGTATTTCAGGATGTAGTTAAGGATCCCTCTGTCGGAGTGATAACCATCCAATATGCCACTGGTTTGTGCGAATTATATTTTCTATTTTTTCGTAAAAGAACTTGTTTCACGTCTTCTTTCATTCTAATTTTCTTCTGTCAATGTTTAGATCCTGTTCCTATGGTACAATCTTCTGACCAATCGGAACCATCCTCCCTTGATTCATCTGATTCTCAAGACACCGTCATCCTTTCGGAGAGTCCATCCAGTAAACGGCTAAGGCTGGACTCAGAGGCCAAGCACGTAAGAATTATTCTAATCAAATGATTATTTTTAAGGATATGAACCCCTAAAATAAATTTTGCTTATTGAATTTAGTCTATTGTCTTATCCTTGTTACATGCATAAGTTCTTTTTTTCTGTGTTTTTAGTTGGTGGAATCCATTCTTACCCAAAAACCTGGTGGAGAACGCATAATAAATGAATATAATCGAAGCAAGTCTTTATCAGATGAAACCAGAAGAAAAATGGTTAACATACTGGCTGCTGACATGACAGAGAAGAATGGGTAATATATCATTATGGCTTAGTAGAATCAGTGTATCATAAACATGTAATTCTCATCTATAACAAAGCATGAAGCAGAGCTTACATTACATACACTAAGAATTTTTTTTATTTTTTTGTATTGCAGGACATCACCACCAAGACAGGTGAAAGAAATGTATGCCAGGGGAATTGTGAGCTTCTTTCCCTATCTGACTGATCCTTTCTCCAGGACCGGTTATGTAAGTCACACCAAAAATGATTACATTAAATATTTATGAAGACATTTGACCAATAAAAGTTTTGAAAGGTACTTTTTACAAATTAAATAGATAAAAAAAGTAACACATGCTTTGCATACCAAGTTTATCCAAATTGTGAATGTGGAACTACAAATGAGATGTTCCCTGTCTTACCAGGATCATTACTACGATGGCGAGAGTGGCACAGGCTACTTGGCATGGAGGATTAAAACTATTCAGCGATCCGCTGCAAGAGACAGGCGATCATCATATGGAGGTAACACTACTATTCTGAAAGAGTTTAAAAACTTTGGAATTAATTTTCATTAAATATAATTTTCGTGCATGTTTGGCTATCAAAATATGTCCTGTGTTGTAAAGAATCACCTGGAGGAACATCTTATGATGATCAGCTTGGAGGACCAGCTGCCAGGCGAGAACCCCAGTTAGTTCCAGAAACTGTGCTGAGTGATGATGAGTGTAAAGAGGCCATCGCATTGATTAAACATTCAGCGGATGAAGATGTAATCAAGAGGAAGATGAAGCTGACATTTGACTTCCGCCGCAACATGGTCCTTGACCCGCAGCAGTCAAGCAATGTTCTGACAGTCTTTCCACGTTTTAAAGACATCAAAGGCTTGGTAAATAAATAAACCTATTCTTGAACACAGTTCATAATTTCAGAAGGTTTAAAGAATCATCAGTGAAATTTAAGTTTCTCTTCAATGTAGGTGGAACAAGATTTTGCGCTGATGTTTGGGGAGGAAATCTCAGGCAAGTTTCTGGAAAAATGGACAACTGCATTCAAGCAGAAAGTCATCCAACAATGCAGGAAGCTGCAAACCACCAGTGAGTTGGAAGATCTCCTCCTGGCAGCTGATAACCCTGACAGTGGAGCCGAAGTGGATGACAGCATTGGTAAGAGTTACACGCAGTTGACACTCTACTAATTTTATGTAAATTAAAATAAACTTGACAGTTCAGGGCTCGACATAGCCATTTGTCCGCTGGCCCGGTCCTGTTTTTCGAGCAGTGCGGACCACAAGACTTTACTTTTCACTTGTCCGCTCGGGCCACATAAAATATCTAACGGTTTATATATTCTTCACCTTTTTCAATAAAGTAAATTTTGCGAAAACGTGTAGATTTACCTCGTCTTCATAATTTAGTTTTTCTGCTAGTCCTGTGTTCAGACTTCAAGGGTTTCTATGGGAAACCTTTGATCACTTCTCCTTCTCTCCCGCCTGCGCGCGCGCGGCTTTCACTGCCGAGCACCACGCGGCACGCGCTCACTACTTTTTTTTCCAAACTTTATTGAATGTAACAATTCAATACAAAACAATGTTAAACAGCAACAACGAAGGCACAAGCCAGTGGGTTATTATTACATTTGATTATAAATCCGACACAGTCACTGAAGAGAGACTGAAGCATGTCGGAGATGTGGAAGACATGGCAGGAATAGATAGGAATATGTTGGATGGAGTAGTGGGTATAATTAGTACTATGGACAGCAAGATATTTAATGAATGCATTGAAGATGAAACTGTATGCACTAAGCTTTAAGCTGAATGTCAAAGAATCAAAGGCAACTCCAAATACCTGAATCTCAGACTCAAATGCAGTAGAATGTTAAACTACTTAATTTTGTTTTTCTTTACAACACTGTAAGCAGTAAGTATTTCTAGTTAGCTGAATGATCTCAGTTAGACCTGCACAATATGAGGAAAACTCGCGATATCAGACATTAAAATTGCGATAACGATATAATTTGCGGTATATAAACAAACAGCAAAATAACCAAATAACCATTCCCACTTTAAAAATTATACTCCAAATGACCCTCGTTGACATAGGTTACAAACATCTAACATAACAGGGCTCCATCTGATTGGTCAACAATGTGAAGGCGTCCATCCGATTGGTCAAATGCATTAAGGGATTTATTTGATTCGTTAAATGGTTCAAGCTGCCATTAGATTGTTTTAACACATTTAAGGTTTATGATTTATTGCGATATTTGCCGTTAGAAGCACCATGAAAACTTCTGAAGTAGTGTTACCTACTACACTGCAGTGCTCCCTTCAAAACATCTGAAACAGACTAGAGCAGATTTAAGTTTGTTATGGTCTATTTTCAGTCATTGAAAAGTGTAGAAATAAGTGATGTCACCAGAATGCACCAAATTGCACCATATTAAAAGTTTCCGGGGGGGCATGCCCCCGGACCCCCCTAAAGTTGCAAGCACCTGCGGAGCGGCGGGTCCCGCTATGCGCGGTGTCGGGCCAGTAACTTTCAGGCAGGGCCAGTAAGTTTCAAAAACTACTGGCCCTGTGGGCCAGTGAAAATTTTTGGGCTATGTCAACCCCTGCAGTTTAAACTACAGTTACAATAGTATAGTTGCAATAGTTACAATTTTTTTCTTTTACTTTGTCCTATTACTGTGTGACATGTTGGCAATAGTTAAAGGGTTAAATGAAAATATTCTATAAGCATGTCCGACTTTTGCTGATGCTCCATTTGAATTAAATGTTTGTGTATTTACAGGGTGGGACAGTGACCTTTCATCGATTCTGCTGCTGTTGCACCTTATTCCTCCCTCTGCCCAAGGTCGTAAAAGACCAGGAAAAGTGTCTGCTTCCCAAGCAGAAAAGCATTTGGTGGTCTTCAAGAAGGTGTGTTTTTATTTTCAGCATTGCGCCTGGTGCTGTCATGTTGGGAATACATGTGCAGATACCATGATTAGCACCAGAAAGTTTTCTTATGCCCAGTTACATTATTTCCCAGCTCTAAATGTAATTTTTTGGAATGAAATATAACTATGGTGTCATTGTAAAAGCCTCAATGTATTTTTCATGTTATTTCAGATAGGAACCAACATTCTAGAACATCTTGATTCCATTACGACAAGCACTCAACCCTATCTCCTGGCTGTTGGACGAAGTAGGAAAGAAATCCATCAGTTCTTTATCATCCTTGACAAAAATGCCATCGCTTGCAGGTCGGCTTCCTCACTCGGTGCCTTTGATGAACTATTCAAGGCACATTTTGTTTTTGCCACGAAATACAATCCAATGCTACACAACATGTTCACATTCATCCAGACAACTGTGTACAACATAGATGTTGGGAAAGTGAAGGAGAGCCCCCGTGTTGCAGAAGTTCGGGCCAGGCTGCTTCATTAGCACTTGAACTTGTCTATTTAAGATGAGGTGTTTTGTTTGTCACTCTGAGTTAACTTGTTCAAATACTCTTGTTAGGCATTTACGAGTAGTTCATGGTTACATAGATGGGAAAAATCTACGACTTAAATGTGCTCAGACTGGATGTGGTCGTGTACTTGGGACTTTTTCTGGATTTAGAAAACATTTAAACACCAAACACATGGACACAATTGAGCAACAAGGCCAGAACGATGTCAGTTCAAGCAGGCCAAACCTTGGTGATGCAAGAGACCTTGTTACTGTTGATGTGGAGGCAGCAGCATCAACAGCTACCCAATTAACAAAGTCCAGTCCTGTAGACATGTGTGCCACTGCCATTGCACAACTCAAAGCAGCTGGATTAAGTCAGTCAAACGTCACAAAATTTGTCTCTTCAATGGAGGAAGTAGTTTTTGAGCTTCACAACCAGGCTAAGGAGGTAGCGTTACAGTGCATTACACAGGAACCAGAAAGTAGGAACAAATTGGAACAATCATTCAAAAATTTGGAAAATCCATTCTCATCTTTAAATTCTGAAGCAAAACTCCATAAGCACTTGAAACAGAAATGGGGAGTTATTCAGCCAGTTCAAAAAGTACTTGGCACAAGATTTGATAGCAGAAGAAATAAAACTACTGGGACATATGATCAAGTGATTGTAACTGATACATTTGCATATGTTCCCATTTTGGAGACATTGAAGAGTATTTTACAAAAGGATAACATTGAAGACATGTTCAAACCCAGGTATATGTCTAAGGAACGTGTATATGCAGACTTGAGAGATGCATCCTATTTAAAAGAGAATCCACTGTTTTCAATTGAAAAAGATGCCTTGCAGATCCAGCTGTTTTACGACGATTTTGAAACTGCAAATGTATTGGGACCCAAAAGGGGTCTTCATAAATTGGGCGCCATATATTTTACTCTAAGAAATTTCCCCCCTACTTTTAATTCATCTTTGAACAATATTCATTTGTGTGCTCTATTCCATGCTCAGGACATCAAGCGATATAGCTTTAACTTAGTACTTGAACCGCTTATTAATGATCTGAAAGTGCTTGAGACTGAAGGACTTAAAATTCCAAATTTTGAACACATGATTCGTGGTACTGTTGTGCAAGTCACTGGTGACAATCTTGGTTTGCATGGCCTGTTTGGCTTTGTGGAGTCATTTGGAGCTCGATATTGCTGTCGTTTCTGCTTCCTTGAAAAACACAATTTTCAAAATGTATTCTGTGAAAATGATCCAGAGGTTGTTTTAAGAACAGTTGAAATGCATGCACAGCACTGTCAAACTGTACAAGCAGATCCCAGACTTCCTCATGTATATGGTGTGAAACGCTTTTGTCTATTGAATTCCCTGAAGTATTTTAACACAGCCAACAACTTCTCTGTAGATATTATGCATGACATTCTAGAGGGAGTTGGTCAGTTTGAAGTGAAACTGGTTCTGAAATACATTCAAAGTAACTTCTTAAGTGCTGAACAAGTTGCTGGCAGAATACATGCATATGACTATGGTTTTAATCAGCAGCGAAACCGCCCATCTCTGCCTACAGATAAGTTGATGGATGGAACCAATGATTTGGGATTAAATGCCATACAGTCCTGGTGCTTGTTGCGGAACACGCCTATGCTTTTTGGTGATTTGATTGAGAGAGATGATAAGCACTGGCGTCTCCTACTTTTGCTTCTACAAATAGTTAACATTGTCTTTTCCCCAGTTTTGTCAGAGGGCATGACCATATACCTCAAACATTTAGTCATTGATCATCATCAGCTATTCAAGCAGTTATTTCCTGAAATAAATCTCTTGCCAAAACATCATTTTATGATCCACTACCCCCGAAGTATTAGGCACATTGGTCCAATTTTGCACACTTGGTGCATGCGTTACGAAGCAAAACACAAATTTTTCAAGCAACAATTAAAAAACTTTAAAAACATCTCAATGACATTAGCTAAAAAGCACCAAAGTTACATGGCAATGTATTTTGAATCTTTTGGCAAAGAAAAATTACTTTTGGGTCCTGGAAAGATGATGACACTTTTCGAGTTGGGACAGGGTGCAGAAATTGCTGTAAAATTGGGAACTGATTTGTCAACCTCTGTGTTTTTTGCCAAATGGATAAAAAATTATGGTACAGAATACCGTCGTGATTTCATAGTATGTACTGAGGTAGTGTGTAAGATGCCTGTATTTTGTAAAGTTGACATGATTGCTGTAAAAGATGATGCTGTTTTGCTTGGAGGACAATTGATGGAAACATTGTGTTTTGATTATCACTACCATGCTTTCAAGGTCCAACCCCATCCAGAAAAGGTTGTAAAACTATTTTACATAAATGATCTTTTTTATTTCAAACCTTTTGATGTTCAGATGAAGTATGGTACAAGTGATACCGGCTTATATATTGTTCCCTATTGTCATTTCATGGAGACTTGAGGTCATTGTTCTAAAGAGCTGATGTTGCTAAGCTGATAAGTTAACCTGATTTCAGTGGATTGGTTTAACATGTACCCCTGAAACTATCTACCTCGTAATTTTATGTTTTGCTATTTACCTGGGGTTCTGTGATGGACAAAAATTTGGAGTTGCACAACCCCACTGATACTGTGTTTGTTAAAAATGTGAACAATGTTGTGTACTGGGATACCTGGCACGGCAGGCGAATCTCATTTGGCAACTTTTCACTTTTTTTGCTTCACTATTTCTATTTTCCGTTGTTTGTACAGCTAGCGAGGAAAAGTAAATGCTACATGTTGCTTTTTTTTTTATTTGAAATGGTTTATTTCAAGCAATCAAATAGGAGTAATACACACAAAAGCAATATAATCATCAGTTATACATTCATACAGTAACTAATCAAACTTAGGCTAATTAGACATAATTAATAAAAATTGCTTGAAAGGGAGTGGAAAGAAGCGAACTTATATAATCCCACCCCGTTATACTATAACCATTTTATTACATGATTTATCAATATCCGGTTCCTAGGTTTTATCAGACAGAATTAAGAATCATAAGGTATCAATAAAGCGCGTGCCAAAGATGAAATTACTTAAGTACTACGTCAAAAATAACTTTAGAAATCAACATGGCAAATGCAGCATCTGAAATATATGCAAATTATGTTACTTTTAAAAGTAAAGAGTGATGTAGAATAAAGTTTTAAAAAACATGTTTTTGGTCCTTTTCTTTCCAATTATGTACTTTAGCAATGTTTTAATAAAATGTTATTTAACAATTGAAAAATGTAAATAATAAACTGAAACTTAGTTTTAACTTTCAAGACCAGCTTTTATCAGAGTTTGTTTTACTCAGCTAAAGAGTAAATTATTACCTCCAATTGAGAGTAAAGGTAACACCTTTCAGAGCCAATTGAAAGTGTAGTGTTGCCTCCAATAACTCAGTGCAGTGTTCAGTATTATTAGAATCAGAGTCAATTTCACACCTCAATAAAGTAATATATCAACTCTCCAAATAGTTATATTTACTCTATACAGAGTAAAATGATCCAAAGAGTTAAATTTTATTAACACTGTGCAGTGTCAGCCAGAGTTAAATTTTTACTCAATTTTGAGTTAAATTTACTACAGAATTTTAACACTTTAGAAAGAGTTGGTTTAACACCAAATCTGATAAGGACCAAATACACTCGGAAATGGTGTTAAATGTAACTCTTTTTGAGTTGATTTAACACTGCCAAATTTGCTGTGTATAACGTATCCAATTTTGCCAACTTAAATGAATTACTTCTATTGGTAACAAAAAATTGAGTTAAATTTATTCAACCTCATTTCTTATGTCTATAAAACTCAATAATTGTTTATACAACTCAAATTTATGTATTTATCTAACTAAATGTCATATTACTCCAATTCAATTAATCTTTTTTCCATCTTAATTAATTATATTTCTTAAACTCTCAAATGTCTAAGTTTGAGCCGGCAGATATACTCATTTTTATAAGAATAAAAAGACAAGGGGAAAATGCACGTAGTGCAAAAAATTGTTAAGGAATTTACCATCATTGCCATTACATCTCAAGTACTGTAGGGGGGATACTATATAAACTAATCATCCTCTCCTTGACTCTCACTCAAGGTAGTAGACGTAAGCTCAGTAGGGCAAAATAACTCGGCGAAACATGGCAAAACACAGTAAAACAGCTAAACAACTAAACACATTTGGTCAAAAACCCACACTTAAACCCAAATCTGTCCAGAAAGACAAAGGGAATGATATCCCAGAATCCTTTGCGGTTCCGACCTAACAGCAGCACCAAAGTTACACCTACTCTTTGATTGGAAGTAAAATAACTGTCTGAAAACTGTGTAATTTTTAAACCGACTTACGAAAAAATGATTTATTTTAACTGAAACAAATAATTAAGTTAGATCAAAGTAAAAAAAAACTATTTTTCCAACATCCATATGTGGTCTTATCACCCTCTCACTGTGGAAAAAGTATTTTCTGAGCTTCTTCCTCCACTAAATCATCTTCAAATGGACATGTCATGCTGCTTCATCTCTCTGTAAACAAACTGACCTCCTACTAAACCTGCTCCAGACCAGGTTATGTTCAGAGCATGAGTTGCTTTGGCAACTTGTCCTACCCTGAAACATACCTCCATTTCTGGAACTGAAAGCTGAGGTTATCAACTTCCTTAGCCTCAAACTTACCGTGACAGCTAGCATAACCTGCTTTCTGGAATACCCCCCTGGGCTGTTAGAGAACCCTTCTGATGATTGTTCTGACTCCTCTGTCTGAAATCTTGCGAGGAGCACCTGGCCGTGGCAGGTTTATGGTAATGCCGTGTTCTTTCCACTTCCGGATGATGGCCCCAATGGTACTCACTGGAACTTTAAGAAGTTTAGAAATGCGCCTGTAACCAATGCCTTCACTGTGTTTTGCAACAATAAGGTTGCGTAGGTCTTTGGACAGCTCTTTGCTTTTACCCATCATGCAATGCTTCTGGTCTAACACCTTGCTGGTGAGAAACCTTTTTAAAAGGCATCAATCAGGACTATACCAGCTGATATTACTTTGCACTAATAGGGGGCAGGTTAACCTTCTGAATACTGACACACTCCAGCTGCTTTCTAGGCTTGCCAGACCTTTTTACCCCTCCTTTTCTTCATGTGTTCAATACTTACTCCCTGTGCCATTTCACTTTAATACACATTACTTCATTTATGGACATAAATGTTTGGATTTCTTTCTATGTGTGCATTACTTGGGTTGATGCCGACATCTGGTGAAAATTTCGTTTCAATAGCTCGATTAGAAATGTGTTTTTTGAGAGAAATGTTGACGTGTTCAATACTTATTTTCCCCGCTGTATTTTAAACATTAGTGATAGCAACTCAGCTAAAATAACAGCTTTTTGAATAATGATAATAACAATATTGATAATGTTAATAATATTTTTTAAATACGTCTTTTTTAATCTTTTCTTTTTGTAATGGTCATCCACTCAGCTCTTCTTATTTTCTACCCTCCCAAACCCTCCCACAAATAAAATGTTGTTGCTCCGCCACTGATGAGTAGCCACTTAAGTTTCATTTTTTGACTCTATGTACCAAAACCTGTGGCTAGTGAAAGCGCGATGAAAGTTTTACTAGGTTAAATCAGGGACTCTGATTTGGCAGACATATGAATCCCGTCAACTTTGAAATCACAGAAGTGCCAACTATTTGAAAATTGTTCAACGAGAAGAAATTAATACATTCTATGACACTAATTCTTTCATCTATCACAATAGGCCTATGAAAGAAAAAGCCTGCAGTATGATTCACAATATTTGCACCTCTTTGATATTTCATACCAAGCCTTTTCCAACTGTAGGTGATAGACATGTGCTAAAAACAGTTGAAAAAGAAAAAGAAGAAGCCTCTCCCTGCTCATACAGTGTGAATTTTATTAGCCAAACACATGTTTAAGAATGTGAATGTAATGTAATCTTCTTGTTTCGTTCTCTACAAATATTGAAATAAAAACAACTTTTTCATAGCTGACATACAGTGTAACCCTTGTGCTATCCTAGGCACTCTAACATTGGAAGTTGGTTAATCTAGACCAGGGGTCGGCAACCCATGGCTCCGGAGCCACATGTGGCTCATTCATCCTTCTGTTGTGGCTCCCAGTGACTTTGGAATATAATAAGTATTTTATAATAATTAAATTTTATTTTATTTTGTTCATTTTTATGGCATTTCAA
Organism: Oryzias sinensis; assembly: GCA_037389245.1. Classification (NCBI taxonomy): domain Eukaryota; kingdom Metazoa; phylum Chordata; class Actinopteri; order Beloniformes; family Adrianichthyidae; genus Oryzias; species Oryzias sinensis. The sequence continues at coordinate 12,259,216 of CM074494.1, read as the reverse complement.
AGGCGCTGCTGGCTTTGCACGAAGCGCATGCCACGTAAAAAACAGCTTCGTAATGAGCTCATATTTATCGGGCGAGACCTGCAGAGCTGATAGCAGGAAGAGACACGCGAGGCGGCTTCATTAAACACTCCGATCTTCTGCCGGGAACTTGACGAGCTGCGGGGCAGAGAGCAACTCACTGATGACAGAGAGTTCGCGCCAGTGTTGCCAGATAGAGTCACAGGTTTCCAGCCCAAAAGTCATCTGAAAACTGCCAGACCAAGCCAAAAACCGCCCAACACAGCTTTTGTTGATGTTTTTTTCCGTACTGGACTGATAAAATAAAAGATTTTTCTAAATAAAAGAAAGTTCAGACTAGAGGGCTGCATTGGGATCGGGTCCCGCCGGGTCCCGCGGGACCCAACCCAAATCTCGCGGGATTGGGCGGTTTGAATTGTGCTGCGGGCGGGAGCGGGCGGCAGAAAAAAACCCCGCGGGACTAGTGCTGCCATGAATATCTCATGAATATATATTAGCAGACTACGTTAGGCTGTGCGGCTGTTGGATTCTTATGTACTGAAGCTCCGTGAAGGCACCAGTGGCCTCTGTCATCTAACCTGTTGTTGGGGGTGCGCCCCGCCCCGCCTCTTACTAGGAGCGCGCTTCAGGCCGTCTGTCTGCGCGCGCACGCACGCACACTTTTAACCGAACAGGATTTGTAAAAATATATTTAATAATTAAGTTGTACATTACACAAAGAGGAATGCATGAAAAGATGAGGCTGGAGGAGGGACATGAATCTCAATATCAATACAAATACGTGTTTTTTTTCCTGCGGGACGGGAGACGATACAAAATCAATGCATCTCTATTACTGTGCGGGACTAAATTCTATGAGTTTTGCGGGTGCGGGCGGGAGTGGACATACATATTGCGGGAGCGGGCGGGAGTGTAACGCTTACGTTGCGGGAGCGGGCGGGATTGGTCAAAAATTCAGCGGGCGCGGGCGGGAGCGGGATGAAGAAAATAGTCCCGCGCAGGGCTCTAGTTCAGACTAATAATAGAATGTGTACAATATTGAATATTTCTTCAGCGGGCCGCCAATTTCCATTCATTTGCTTAACCCACTCTATCCCTGCTATAACCTGCGTCCGGCTCTTTCATCCTTCTGCTGCACTGGAGCGCCCCGACTATCGGTGTCATCCTGCTATGACCGTATTTTGCACTCTCTGTGTATAATACACTGAGGAGCGTGGGGGAAACAAATCTCAGCTGCAGAGGGTGTGAACAGGTAGAGAGGAAAAGCAGGTGGAGAGGCGGAGGAGGGGCTTTAGCTTCAAACTCGGTCAGAGAGATGAAAACACAGGCGTCAGATTGAGACGCAGCTTTCACTGCAGGAATTAAAGCAGAGACTTTCTCTGGGATGATTTTATAAACCCAAACATGGAAACATGATTACCAAGTAGAACTCTTCTCTCCACATTTTCAGTGTCTACCATGCATTGATAAACACATCGCTCCATGCAGTAATCAGACCAGAACCAGTAGCTCCTCCCACACGCGGCCACGGTATCATCCTTTAAAGAACATAATGTGCATTTGCAGCGACGTATGCTTCAGACGATGTCCGATTGGCCAATCTACATGTCAATCAAGTCCCGTGTTTCTCAGTCAGGATTTTGATTGGCTGGTGGATTTTAAAGAAGTCCTTTTTTTTTTTTTTTTTTCTGGCCCGCGATCTACACTCATGTCATTCAAGATCGACCGGTCGATCGCGATAGATGTAATGAGCACCTTTGAATAATATATACATGCATATAATGATATCAAAACGGGTTGTGGCTCCGAGTGCTTTCTATTTTATTAGGGGCGGTCCCAAATGGCTCTTTGAGTAAAAAAGGTTGCCAACCCCTGATCTAGACCCACTAGACAGTGCGCTGAACCCTTTTTCTTCAATCATTTGTGATCTTCACTGGTGTCCATGGATTACATGAAATCTTTCCACCTTTATCCACCTTTGTCATAGTAGAAAGAACACGTCAATGTAAGGGTGCACTGCAAAAAAAGAAAAGTTGGTAGAACTTAAAATTGTAAGGCAACAAACTTCGGTAAAATTTTGAGTTAAGGACCTAAACTCAATATTTTAAGTTTTGTGTTGGAGTTTTCAAACTCATTTATCTAAGTTCTTCTAACTCAGTTGTAAGTTGTATGAACTTAAAAGTTCAAGTTGGATTAACTTTGAATCGTAATTTTGACCAACTCAGATGTAAATTACAGTGACCCAAAATGTCACGTAATCCTAACTCTGAATCTTAATTTTTCACAACTCAGGCTTAGATGTACAAACTTAATTTTTTAGTCTGTAACAACTGTAAATCCTGATAATTGGTGACTTCACCAAAGGATGAAATATCTTAAATTTGAGTTTTAAGAGCACCTCTGTTCTTGACTTTGAATACAGCTTCATAATTACACATACTTTTTTAACCTGCCACATTTCCATATTTCCATGTGCAATCCAGATCTTTTCAAGATCATTGGGGCACAGGTGAGCAGTTGCAGCTCACCTGCATGTGTGCAGCTGGTCAAATATTTAAATTTGTCTATACTCTATAACTGCAACAACATGAGGGTCACTTCTCTTCACAGCTCTCTAACTCAAGGTGTGGGAATCGACACTTCCCATGAGTCTTAGTTGCCATGGGCGGGGCTAAGGCCCGGTTCACCAAAACGTTGTTTACAAAATGGCTGAAGCCCTGGGGGTGTTCCAGACAGCAGGTTACAGTTATAACGGTAAGTTTGAGGCTAAGGAAGTTGATAACCTCAGCTTTCAGTTCCAGTGTTTCAGGATATGCCAAGTTGCCATAGCAACTCATGCTCTGAACATAACCTGGTCTGGAGCATGTTTAGTTGAAGCTTACTTTGTTTACAGAGAGGTGAAGCAGCATGGCGTGTCCATTTGAAGAGGATTTAGTGGATGAAGAAGCTCAGATAATACTTTTTCCACCATGAGAGGGTGATAAGACCACGTATGGATGTTTGAAAGATAAACTTTTTTACTTTGATCTAACTTAATTATTTGCTTCAGCTAAGATAAATATATTTTTTGTTTAGTCATCTTAAAAATAACATGTAGTTTTAATTAATTCAATTAAGTAGGTGTAACTTTGATGCTGCTGTTAGATCGGCACCGCAAGGAATTGTGGGATACAACGTACTTTATGTACTTGCTAATACTTATGTCATTAAATAAGCGTTAAAACTTCTGCAGACACTTCTTAACAAACCACTCAATCAGTGGACATTGCCAACTCCAAAAGTTGGCATTCCCGCATTTCACAATTAAAAAAGATAAGTTCACAGAACTTTATCACACTGTAATGAAATGCAACTTAGATATATAAGTACAGACAACTCAATAAATAATGTTGAACTGTACGACTACCTTAACTTGCTGAACTGCCTTAAATTGTTGAATTGATTAGTAGAACTTAGATTATTTAGTTATTACAACATAAAAGATTTTGTTAAGTCAAAAAATTTAAGTTGGATTTATTACAGTGTGGGGTCATCTAAGATAGCACAAGGGTTAAATATAATTCCATCCAATTAGGTTAAATTGTGGAAAATTAAATTACAATTCCCCTTTTTTACTTTGGACCCAAATTCCTTGTAGATATTCATAGTGTCAGGCTCGACGCGTGGATGCAAAAGCAGGAACACAGAGGTACGTTGAATCAAGGTTTCTTTATCTTTTCTTTAATTTCGAAGCAGCTACTCGAAGTACAAAGAATGCAAAACGATCCCGTGACAGACACTGGGTGGAGGAACTTAAATACACAGCAATGATGAACAACAGGTGTGCGAACAGGTGCAATTCATAAACAGAAGTAAAGGTAGAGGCAAAACAAACGGGAGAAACCGGAAGTAACCAAAATAAAGGCCCAAAGAACCCGGAAACCCCACAACCAATCTAGAAAGCGAAACAAACTAACCCACCCTGGCCCCTGAACCTCACAGTACCCTCCCCTCAAGGGGCGCCTCTGGGCGCACCGCCGGGCAGGTGAGGGTGCCGCCGATGGTACTCCCTGATCATGTCCTTATCCAGGATCCGGGAAGAAGGTTCCCAGGACCGCTCCTCAGGGCCATGACCCCGCCAATCAACCAGATACTGAAAACCTCGTCCCCGCCGTCTGCTGTCCATGATGCGCCGCACGGTCCACGCAGGTTTCCCGTCAATGATGCGAGGCGGCGGAGGTGGTGAGGGAGATGGGTGAAGGGGACTCGTGACATGAGGCTTCAGTTGGGAAACGTGGAAGACCGGGTGGACACGCATCGTCCGAGGTAGGCGTAGCCTGACAGCAACGGGGTTGATCACCCTCTCCACCACGAAGGGGCCAATGAACCTGGGGGAGAGCTTCCTAGACTCTGTCCGCAGCTTGATGTTGGTTGTAGAGAGCAGAACCGACTGACCTGGCGCATAGGTGGGAGCCGGACGGCGATGCCGGTCAGCCAGTCTCTTGTTGCCAGCGGACGAGCGTTGAAGCGCGGCCCGTGCCTCCCTCCAGATACGTCTACAGCGGCGGAACAGGTGCTGGACGGACGGAACCGCTGCCTCTCTCTCCTGCTCGGGAAACAATGGAGGTTGGTAGCCCAGAGAACACTCGAATGGGGACATACCCAAAGCAGAGGAGGTCATGGTGTTGTGGGCGTACTCAACCCAGGGTAGCATGGAGCTCCAAGTGTTCTGATTACGGGAGCAGACACACCGGAGAGCTGCTTCCAGGTCCTGGTTAGTCCTCTCGGCCTGCCCGTTGGACTGGGGATGGAACCCTGAGGAGAGACTAGCTGAAGCACCGAAAGCCGCACAGAAAGCTCTCCACACCTGGGAGACGAATTGTGGTCCCCGATCAGAAACTAGGTCCACTGGTATCCCGTGCAGCCTAAAAACGTGTTCTATTACTAGCTGAGCCGTCTCAGCGGCAGAAGGCAGTCTCTTGAGGGCCACGAAGTGAGCGGCCTTGGAAAACCTGTCCACCACGGTCATGATCACGGTCTTGCCGGCGGAGAGAGGCAGGCCGGTCACAAAATCTAAGGCGATGTGGGACCAAGGACGACTCGGAACTGGCAGAGGATGCAGGAGCCCAGCAGGCGGTTGGTTACTGACCTTGTTCTGGGCACAGACAGTACAGGCAGCGACAAACTCCTGAGCGTCACGCGCCAGACTGGGCCACCAGAACCGTCGCCGCAGGAAGGTGATAGTCCTGCGAACACCGGGGTGGCAGGTCAGACGTGTCGCATGGGCCCACTGAAGAACCTGACTCCTACAGGTCCTAGGAACAAAAAGTCTGTTGGGCGGACCCCCTCCCGGGTCCGGCTCCTGGACCTGGGCCTCCCTGATGTCCTTCTCCAGCCTCCAGGTGAGGGCACCCAGGACACGAGACACAGGAATTACCGTCGTGGGTGTCTGGTCCCCCATGACCGGATCGTGTTGCCGAGAGAGCGCATCTGGCTTGGTGTTCTTGGAGCCAGGGCGGTACGAGACGACAAAATCGAAACGATTAAAGAATAAAGACCACCTTGCCTGTCTTGGGTTCAGCCGTTTAGCGGTCCGGATATAAGACAGGTTCTTGTGGTCAGTCCAAACCACAAACGGCTGAACCGCCCCCTCTAACCAGTGCCTCCATTCCTCCAGAGCTAGTTTTATAGCCAGGAGTTCCTTATCCCCCACGTCATACCTGGCCTCAGCTGGTGTAAGCCTTCTGGAAAAAAAAGCGCAGGGATGAAGCTTATTACCTTCACCAGACCGTTGAGACAGCACCGCTCCCACCCCCGTATCAGAAGCATCAACTTCTACCACAAACTGATTGGAAGGATCAGGTTGAGCCAAGACAGGAGCAGTGGTGAACAACCGCTTGAGCTTATTAAACGCTGAGTCAGCCGCCTCTGTCCAACAAAAGGGCGTGGAGGTGGAGGTTAGACCTGTGAGGGGCGCAGCAACGGAGCTGTAGTTACGGATGAAACGCCGCAGAAAATTGGCAAACCCCAGAAAACGCTGGAGCTGTTTTCTGTTGTTAGGGGCAGGCCAATTAACCACTGCACTCACCTTGGCCGGATCAGGCCGCAACTCCCCCCCTGCGATAACAAACCCCAAAAAGGAAACACAAGGAGAATGAAACACACATTTCTCCGCTTTAACAAATAATCTGTTCTCCAACAACCGCTGGAGGACCAGACGAACATGCCGCCTATGTTCGCTGGGATCCCTGGAAAAAATAAGGATATCATCCAAGTAAACAAAAACAAAATGCTGGAGGAAATCCCGGAGTACATCATTGATTAACCCCTGAAACACCGCAGGAGCATTAGCCAAGCCAAAAGGCATGACCAAGTACTCGTAATGTCCGAGCGGCGTGTTGAACGCCGTCTTCCACTCGTCCCCAGCCTTGATGCGCACCAGATGATAAGCGTTCCGCAGGTCCAGCTTGGTGAAGATTCTAGCTTCCTGCAATGACTCAAACGCAGAGTTCATTAGGGGAAGAGGATACCGGTTCTTTACAGTGATGGCGTTCAAACCCCGATAGTCTATACACGGCCGTAAGGAACCATCCTTCTTCCCCACAAAAAAGAAGCCAGCCCCCAAAGGAGACGAGGAGGGTCTAATGAGGCCGGCCCTCAGTGAATCAGCAACGTACTGTTCCATAGCCTCTCTCTCCGACCTAGACAGATTATACAGGTGGCTCTTAGGTAATGGAGCTCCAGGCTGCAAGTTAATGGAACAGTCATAAGGTCTGTGGGGTGGCAGAGAAAGAGCCTGAGACTTTGAAAAGACCTCCCCCAAGTCATGGTACTCCGGTGGCACCGCGGAGAGGTCTGGTGAGGGCGGCTGCCCAACTGAGGCTGCGGGGTCAGGCTCTGGATGTCGAGCTGAGCGCAAACAGGTCTCATGGCAATGGTTACTCCAACTAGTAATACTACTAGCGGACCAATCAATGACCGGATTATGTTTCAATAGCCAGGGGAACCCCAACACCACCGGGTTCTGCGGAGATGAAAACAGAAAAAAACGGGTGTACTCATGATGATTACCAGATAAAATGAGGTGGACGGGGTCAGTCACCTTGGAAATGGTTGCAATGACCTCGCCGTTAAGCGAAACAACCTGTAATGGACGAGGAAGCAACCTGGTTACGAACCCGGCCTGTGTGGCCAGCTCGGCATCCATGAGATTCTGCTCAGAACCTGAGTCTAACAAAGCCCTGATGGGTACCCCCCCTTTCTGAAAAACTAGGTGCCCCTCCAAAAAGCAAGCATTGGAAATAGCTCTAGTGGGCGTTTCTCCGCCGCTCGTCAGTGTGCCCACTCTTAGTGACGAGCGGTGGCTTTTGGGCAGTCCCGGCAGAAATGACCCCGCTTCCCGCAGTAAAGGCACTCACCAGCCGTCATCCGTCGTCTGCGTTCGGAGGTGGTGAGGGACCCTCGACCCAATAACATCGGTTCCTTAGTAGAAGGAGCTGGGGTGTCTGTGGAAACAGGATAGTCATGAGGAGATTGTGGCGCTACTCCTCCTGCTGGGGAGAATGAGCCCACGCGTCGCTCTCGCCGGCGATCCTGCAGCCGGTTATCAATTCGGATTGCCAGCGCGATGAGGGCATCTAGGGATGACGGCAAGTCCAGCGGCGCCAGCTGGTCCTTCAGCTCATCTGACAGGCCCTCCAGGAAGGCATCTGTAAGCGCTGCGGGGTTCCATGCGCTCTCTGAGGCGAGAGTCCGGAAGTCGATTGCGTAATCTGCCACTCTGCGTCCTCCCTGACGCAGCCGCATCAGCGCTCGAGCAGCCTCCCGGCCTGGTCTCGTATGCTGGAAGACCTGTGTAAAGGCTTCTAGGAAAACCGGGAGGGAATCACAGGTGGCGGCCCCACGTTGCCATTCTGCCGTAGCCCACGCTCCGGCCCTGTCCGTAAGGTGGGAGATGATGAACGCCACCTTGGCGCGATCCGTAGGGTACGTGGCTGCCTGGAGCTCAAAATGCAGTTCGCATTGCGTAATGAATGCCCGACAGTCCCCCGAAGCACCGGAAAACCTCTCAGGTCGGGCCAGCGGAACCGCAGGAGTGAGGAGCGCCGGAGCCAAAGGTATGGACGCCGAGGAAGACGGCTGAGGCGGATGGGATGGCGAAGACGATCGGATCTCTCCTGCCAGCTGATCAAGCCGATCGCAGACAATTGTTGCTCTTGGCGGGCGGACATCTCCAGCATACCCCTCCGAAGGAAGTTTAGCTGTTCATCTTGCTGGCGGATGACCCACTCCTGGGCGTTGGAATCAGAAAGCGGACCCTCTGCTCCCGCTGCATCCATGATTGACG
>CM074494.1:12234285-12250372 GCA_037389245.1 Oryzias sinensis | reverse complement strand
TACACACACACACACAAACACACACACACACACACACACACACACACACACACACACACACACACACACATACTTGCATTCCCCCTTTGAGGGGCCCAACAGTTTTTTAGCAAGTTGTGGGGTCCACCATTTGTAAAGGTGCTACAAGTGTGAAAAAAATCAGGAGGCACTATAAAAAAATACCAAACATAAAAACCATTTTTGTTTTAACGAATTTGAATTTTAAAAAGTTTATGTTAGTTTTTTGGTCACTTATGGGGTTCATTTCCAACATTCAGTTGTTGTGAGGTCCACTTGCTGCATACACAAATATTCTAAGCTTTTGTATCTAACTAGGGTCCAAAATCTTTTTTTTTTGTTTCTTAATTAGATTTATTGTTCCTTTCAGACCAGCTGTAAAGGCAAACTGTCAGAAACACATAGCATACATTTTACTTACTTTCCACTTGCTTGCAGCCTTATGTGTACATCTAAACAGACTTTAACCAAACATTTTTACAGTTACTTTATAGCCAGATTTTTACATCGTTATTTACTGTAACTCATACAAGATTAGTAATTTTTAAAGAAAATAATAAGTATAAAAAATATACTTAAAAATAATAAGAATAATATAAAAACCCAAGTGTAATAATATTGTTTCTGTGCCTCAGGTCTGGTGTCTTCAGCTTTGAGTACCACCACCTATAGGAAAAAAGAAAAGGAAAGGAGATTAAGAACCTTATGGTGACTAACTATAGTGACTGTCTATAGTGACCTGATTTTACCTTAATACAAAGGTTTTGGAAAACTTTATAATTAAGTCTAGATATTAAGTCCAAGAATGTTTAATGTGACAAAATAGTTTTTTTTCTAAGGAATTGCGTGCATTGAAAAGCATTTTTTTAAATAATTTTTTTTGAGAAAAACTCTGTTACTTTTTGGCGGGCCAAGACATGACTTGATGTTTGATCAAGTGAAAGATTCTTTGTCTTATGTCTGGTGTCTCCTAGTTTGAGTGCCACCACCTATAGTAAAAAAAAAAAAATGAAAACAGAGATCAATCACCTTGTAATTGCATGACTTTACCTTAATACAAAAGTTTTTGTAAACACTTTATAATTAAAGCTAGATAAATAGTCTAAGAACATTTAATATGACAATTTAGCATTTTTTTAAAGGAGTAGTGTGCATTAAAAAAGCGTTTACATGAAAATACTCTGAAAAAGAGTTAAGAAAAGTCTGTGAAACTAAACAGAGGATGATGAGACAGTTTTAAGAAGTGAATCCATAAAGTTCTAAGAAAGACATGTTAACTTTAGAGACAACACCAAGATAAAAGATCATTAGCAGACGGGAGGGCCCCATAAAGAGAAGCTAGAAACCTGTGTGTGTAAAAGTCAAACCAGTCAGGAAAACGTTGGTTGGAGGGTTTCACAAAAGGACCCCACAAAGTTCAGGTTTGTAATTTGTGTGTAAGGCATCAAGTGCAAAAATAAAGGACTGTAAATAAAAATACATGCAATGACTGCGAAATATACAACCTCTACTAAAGGTTACTGAACTAAAGTATTACTACACTAAATTCAATTGAGTCATTGTTAAAAACATCTTCACTTTTCTTTGAAAACATTGCCAAGTTGTATTATAAGTAATAACACAAATGACTACAACAAGTATTTTCCACCTTACCTCTGTTGTCATTTTTTGACGGGCCGAGAATTGACTTGATGTTTGATCAGGTGAAAGTTTCTTTGCCAAAGGTCTGGTGTCTCCAGGTTTGAGTGCCACGACCTATAGAAACAAAAATGAAAACAGAGATTAAGCACTTTATAGTTGCCTGACTTCACCATAATACAAAGGTTTTTGTAAACACTTTATAATTAGGTTAGATATGTAGACCAAAACCGTTTAATATGATAATATATCCTTTTTTAAAGGAATTGCGTGGATTGAAAAAGCGTTTCTCTGAAAATACTCTGAAAAAGAGTTAAGAAAAGTCTGTGAAACCAAACAGATAAAAAATAAACAATTTTAAGAAGAGAATCCATAAAGTTCTAAGAAACACATGTCAACTTTAGAGATAACACCAAGATAAAATATCATTAGCAGACGGGAGGGCCCCATAAAGAGCAGCTAGAAACTTGTGTGTGTAAAAGTCAAACCAGTCAGGAAAAAGTTGGGGGGAGGTTTTCACAAAAGGAACCCACAAAGTTCAGGTTTTTAATTTGTGTGTATGTGCAAAAATAAAGGAATGTAAATAAAAATACATGTAATGACTGCAAAATACAAAACCTGTACTAAAGGTTACTAAAGTACAGTATTACTACACTAAATTTAATTGAGTCATTGTTGAAAATATTATCACTTTTCTTTGATAACATTGCCAAGTTGCAGTATAACTACTAGGGGTGTCACGATTTCGACTTTAAATCGAAATCGATCGAAATTAAGTCAAAGTCTCGAACTTCGAATGAAAAAATGGAATCGCCAATGCTGCCAAGCCCCCATGCTGCGTCTGGTTACTTGCCAAGCGGAAAAAGGGCTGCGAGTCTATTTGTTAATGAAGTTTAAAAAAGAAAAAAAAGAAGTGCTGCGAGTCAACCTCCTCTAACAGCCACTCAAAAGATAGCATGGTAACTGCAGATGCAGGAGACCCATCGACAGAACTTTAATCCCCTCCTCTTTCACCGAAGTCGCTGGAGTGGAGGCATTTTGGATTTCCAGTGAGTTATGTTGACAACGTTCGCGTTGTTGACAAAAAATTAATAAAACAGTTTGCAAGCTCCGCTGTATGTGTGTGTGGCGTATTCTCTCACGGACAGCACGACTAACATGCAGGGCATCACGCAGGCACAACAAAAACATAGATTCATCTGTAAACCAACAACTACACAAACTACTCTTCCGTCTTCATTTGGAATTAAACTTCCAAGCAACTCAACTCGTGCAAATGTGATTAGGCTTGCGGTTGGAGTATTCATAGGGGCGGACATGCAACCTTATTCGGTGGTGGAAAGCTGCGGTTTTACGCATTTAATTAGCGTGTTAGAGCCCCGCTACGAAATCCCCAGTAGAACACACCTCTCAGCTACGGTGATTCCCTCCGTGTACAATAATGTAAAAGAGAAAGTTATTGAAGGTCTGAGCAGACCTTGTAAACATATGGAAGAATACACTCATCATTTTGAGGGGATAAAAAGTAGTTATCAGTGTGGTACATGTTTATCTGTTCACAAAAAGTTTAAGACACTTCATTGTTCAGAGACTATGGACATGTCTCTGTTTTATTGTTTTTGTTTGTTTTGTTGTGAACTTGAATGTCATCTTTTTTGAAGAAGGCTGCACTTACAAAATAGAAACTGGAAGCCAGTTTATTTTAACAATTTTAACTGACTAAAGATATAAGTTATTGTTTCCTTATGTTGTTAATAAAAGTTTTAAATTTGACAGTGTAGTGTGTTACATTGCAAACAAAGGTCAGAATTTCTATTGTATTACAGTCTAGTTTTTAAAAAATGACGATCTGTGCTTAAAAAAGAACAAATGTAAAAATCGAGAAGCGAATCGAACCGTGACCTTAGAATCGAAAATGCAATCGAATCGAGGATTTGGAGAATCGTGACACCCCTAATAACTACTAACACAAATTACTACAACAAGTATTGTCCACCTTACCTCTGTTGTCATCTTTTGACGGGCCAAGACATAACTAGGTTTTTTATCAGGTGAAAGTTTCTTTGCCCCAGGTTTGGTGTCTCCAGGTTTGAGTACCACCACCTACAGAAAAAAAAAGGAAAACAGGGATTAAGCACTCTATAGTTGCATGACTTTAACTTAATACTAAAATTTTTGTAAACACTATATAATTAAGGTTAGATATATAGTCTAAGAACATTTAATATGACAATATAGCATTTTTTTAAAGGAAAAGTATGTATTGAAAAAGTGTTTCTATGAAAATTCTCTGAAAAAGAGTTAAGAAAAGTCTGTGAAATGTGATGAAGAGACAGTTTTAAGAAGAGTATCCATGAAGTTCTAAGAAGACATGTTAACTTTAGAGATAACACCAAGACAAAAGACAATTAGCAGACGGGAGGGCCCCATAAAGAGCAGCTAGAAACTTGTGTGTGTAAAAGCCAGTCAGAAAAAAGTTGGGGGAAGGTTTTCACAAAAGGACCCCACAAAGCTCGGGTTTGTAATTTGTGTGTAAGGCATCAAGTACAAAAATAAAGGAATCTAAATAAAAATACACGCAGTAACTGCAAAATACAAAACTTCTACTAAAGGTTACTTAAGTACAGTATTACTACAAGATATGAATGTCAGTCATTGCTATCTATGTCAACTCTTTTCTTTGAAATCATTGCTACGTTGCAGCTACTAACTACTAACACAAATGACTACAACAAGTACTGTCCATCTTACCTCTGTTGCCTTTTTTTGATGGGCCAAGACATAACTAGGTTTTTTATCAGGTGAAAGTTTCTTTGCCCCAGGTCTGGTGTCTCCGGGCTTGAGTGCCACCACCTACAGAACAAAAAGGAAAACAGAGACTAAGCACTTTATAGTTGCATGACTTTACCTTAATAGACAAGTTTTTGTAAACACTTTATAATTAAGGCTAGATAAATAGTCTAAGAACATTTAATATGACAATATAGCATTTTTTTAAAGGAATAGTGTGCATTAAAAAAGCGTTTCCATGAAAATACTCTGAAAAAGAGTTAAGAAAAGTCTGTGAAACCAAACAGATGATGAAGAAACAGTTTTAAGAAGAGTATACATGAAGTTCTAAGAAGACATGTTAACTTTAGAGATAACACCAAGACAAAAGGTAATCAGCAGACGGGAGGGCCCCATAAAGAGCAGCTAGAAACTTGTGTGTGTAAAGTCAAGCCAGTCAGGAAAAAGTTGGGGGAAGGTTTTCACAAAAGGACCCCACAAAGGTCGGGTTTGTAATTTGTGTGTAAGGCATCAAGTACAAAAATAAAGGAATTTAAATAAAAATACATGCAGTAACTGCAAAATACAAAACCTCTACTAAAGGTTACTTAAGTACAGTATTACTACACTATATGAATGTCAGTCATTGCTAACTATGTCAACTCTTTTCTGTAAAAACATTGCCAAGTTGCAGTATGATTACTAGAACAAATGATTACAACACATACTGTCCATCTTACCTCTGTTGTCAACTCTTCAGGGGCCGAGACGTGACTTGATGTATGATCAGGGGTTGTTTGAATCCTTGTTTTTTTCTTTCTCATCCTTTGTTTTTTTCTTTCCGTTTTTGGCTCTATCACAACAAATGTAAAGTCATAAGTTTTAGTTGATCACACTTATGTATAAGTAAATTTATGTATTCAAATATCTTAAAATAAAATCAATATTATAATAGTGCATGCATAAAATTTAGTAATGATCAGGATGAGACTGTAAGAAAAGTACAAATATTTATATTTGTGTATAGAAAATAGGGTTATATTGAATAACAAAGAAATCAAGAAAACATTTTTTTTAATAACATTAAGCCTTAATTTCTTTTATAAATGCTGAACTATGCGCATGGAAATAAAGTCAGTTCCTTCAAGTACAAATTCAACACCTGTCCCATAGCTACCACAGGAAAATCCCTCATGAACATTTAATCCTTTGCTGCAGAGCTGAATATGACACTATCAGCCAATATGCAGTTAGGCTAGAAAGAGCAGTGAGGGCTTCAGGCTTCATGGATTATCTTTTTAAAACTTTCAGGTCTCAGTCATGATGTACTGCTATTTTAGCATTAGCGCTAGCATTAGCGCTAGCATTAGCGCTAGCATTAGCAACATGTGCTCAATGTTAACTACTGTATTTCCTTTATGTGAACGTTCTTGCATTTGATTCTGAGTGCATGTAGTTGTCATTGCAAAAAAACAGAGGCAGAGACAGACTTAAGAAACATCAACACCCCACCAAAAAAAGGAAAAACCTACCTGTTGCTTTGCTTGCTACCAAGGCCCTTTCTCCAAGCTTAGGCAATCATGCCTGTAAGAGGTCCAAGAAGTGGGCGTGGTGTACATGTGATGACTTAATCATGTAAATGAGTTCTCATTGGGTAGAATATACACACTTTCAGCATTTAGTTCTTGAGAGGTCCACCTGGCTCCCTATACAAATATTAAAAGATCCACACAAATGAAAATCTTGTTTTTGTGTTTTTAACTTGTTCTTGCAGAAATGTTTTTCATAATAAAGGACACATAAAATAATACATGAATAAAAATATGTTTTTCCTAATTAAAATTGCGTTGGATCAGGAGCAGATCTAAACCAGATGCTTTAAAATGCTCAGACTCGTGACATAGCTACTGAAATGACTGCGCCAAAGTCTCCCATATCCTCTTCTGCTGTCCCTGCCCTCCCTGATCCGGTTAGGGTTAGATGTGTGAGAAAGGATGGGCATTGAACGTTTGTGTTGTGGCAAATTGCAATTCTTGCTCAACCTGCGGCTCCGGAGCCACAGGTTGCTATTTCATCTCTGTGCTGCGGCTCTCTGTGGTTTTATAAAATAACTATTATGTTTTAAGATTGTTGTGGTGCCCTTATCACTGTTGGTATGTGTGAGTGGGCAGGAGGAGGAGAGCAGCGTGAATGTGCGGAGGGGGTGTGTCTTCGGTTGTGGACAAGAGACTGTAATGGGATGGAAAGTTCTTCCAAAAAGACAGTCAGTGGTAATCTCGTTGTGGGAACACGAGCACCCAAAAAAAAAAAAAAAAAATTATAATAATTGACAGTCCCCAACCCCTGCAGTTTTCTACACTTGAACTCCTCATTTCCACGTAAAATTAACTTAATTTGTGCTAGGGTATCCCTACTATCCTGTCACCTTTCTGCTACGACAACTGTGTTTAGCCCTCTCTGTGTAGAGTACACTGGAGGAGCGCATGGGGGGTTGCAAGTGGGAAAACGACTCGCACCTGCAGAGGACATGAACAAGTAGAGAGGCGGGGGAGGGGCTGAGGCTCACTGCTTATGATTCAAGAACCTGCAACAAACCAACAGCTGGTTCCTAATAAAAAATAGTTGTCATCCATAAAATTTATATTCTATGTTTGCTTTACTGGATTTTATGAAAAGAGAAAGAACAAAAAGAAGTCTGCATTAAAGGGAATTTGTTTCCATCACCTCACTCATCTTAAGTCTGGATGTTTGAGAGATTTAAAAGTCTATTTTAAGTTTTGGAAAATGGACAAAAGATCAAAAGTTCAGCGTCCAGTTTAGAAAGAAGAAAAACACTCCAAGGGTAAAGAATGCATGCGAGGTCCAAAGTTAAAACTTGCTAGGCACCAAATACGTCCAAATTTACTGATGGAGGAGTAAGATTTGGAGCAACATTTGGCTAATGAAGGTTTACACTTAATTAGACCAGTCTTGTTAATTATTTTATTGATGCATTTCATCTAAGCTTCTTTGCCATTATCATATACAGTCAATGCTTCACATGTAATGAACACAATCATTTGTCTTTTTTTTAGTAAGTTTTATGCAACACTTAAGCACAAAAAACAGAAGAATATGTCCTCTAGTTTCCATTGTTCATTCATGAAGCCAACTGAAATTACTTGACTTATTAATTCATAATTGGTGTCAAGGTTGTATTCAGCTCAAGAAAAAAAAATAGAGAAATTTGTCAGTTTTTACCAAAAAACACGCAGCCTTCAGAAAGAAAACACAAACAGATGCGTGTTAGATGTAACTACACACTATATATTGATTGTGAATTCAACTATACAAGCATGTTTTACTTATGTTTAATAATACAGTAAAAAAATATATATTTTTGTTTTGCCCAAGGTGTCAAACTAGCCAGGACTGCCTCTGAAGACAATACATTTTGAATGAAATTGAATGAGAAGTGAATAGCGATTGAAATGTTTCAAAACCAGTTAAATTATGCCGTTCACTGGAAACACTGGGTTTTCCAAAGTCTGTTGTGGCTCTCTGTGTTTTAATATATGTGGAAACTGATCCAAATGGCTCTTTGAGTAGTTAAGGTTGCAGACCCCTGCCTTAGACCCTCCTTCTCTTTTAGGAAACCTCCTGAAAAAAAAAACAGATTCCAGGAAAAAAAGAAGAAACCTCAGGGGTGTCCACATAAAGGAGGGATCCCCCCAGGATGGTCAGTTACCAGATGTCTTAGAGAAGAATTAGCTTATCTAACCCTACAACTACATGTCTAAATAGTCCAGCAGATGGGGTTCATCCAGATGGAGTTGGGGGACGGCTAGGGGCGTGAGACGAGCCAGAGGCGAGGTACACGTTGAAATGAGGAGCACAACTGGAATCTGGAATCACTCGGAGAGTGGGAAAAGGGGGACAATGCATGAATCACACTGCACCAAACAGAGATATGGAGAACTGAATGATAAATAAATGATCGAGAATAGAGGACAGAACCCCAGTGCACCATAGCTACCCCAGCTTCTAAATTCTAGCAGCCTATTAACAACTATTACTGTTATTAAGTTTAATTCAAACATGTTCATAGTAACTTAAACATTCTCTGATTACTAGCTAGTCTGCCAATAAACCTGTCAAAAAAGGAATGTTCTGAGCCTATCTTTGAATGTAGAAACTGTTTCGGCCTCTCTTCCAAAGGCTGGTAGTTTATCCCATAAGACAGGGGCTTGGTGGCTAAAGGCTTTGCCTCCAACTATGCTTAAACAAATAATAGGACCCACAAGCAGTCCTGCAATGCTACTACTCAAGTAATTCCACCCAGAGGGGTTACATGCAGAGAATGTGGAATGAATAGATGCTTTGAAACCCACAATCAAGGATAACTGCCAACAACTGGTAGCCCAATGCTCTAACATCTAAAATCGGCAACTCCTATCACAATTTGAGATTGAAGCGATACAATATAATACCACGGGAGAGCCAGAACAGCAGGTCAGACAGGAGGCTATACCACACTCCCACCTTGAGCTTGGGTACACAGCCCCAACAACTACAGATATGCTGAGCGAGGCAGCAACTGGCCTGAAAGACAAGATCATGTCTAGAATGAACACTAGGCAACCCCGATACCAGCTACAACAGTTAAGTGATGTACCACCTGAAAGTCTCCTGGAAACTGTGAATGAAGCATTGAGGGCAATTCCTACCACAACCATCACAGAAAACATTGAGCTGGTTTATACTTCAGCAACAGTGATCCTTGAGATGCTTGGCTATAAGAGCAACCATGGGAGAAAACAACAATACCCACCATGGAACGGTTAGAGGCCAAAATCAAGGCAACTCAGAAGGATGTTAGTAAGCTGACAGAGGCTTAAAGAGGTACAATAAGAAAGCAAGTATCTAAGAGATACAGCTAGATGCCCATACTTGAAGCACTGGAAACTGCCAAACAAAGGCTCCTAGCCTTGAGCAGCCGCCTAAAGAGGTACACAAGAAACAATGAAGCCAGACAAATAAACAGGCTGTTCGCAACTCAGCGAAAGTGTACGCTCAGTGGCAGGGTCAAAACAGCCGAGCAGACCCACCAAGGCTGGAAACTGAACAGTACTGGAAAAGCATATGGGAGAAAGAGGCAGCACATAATAGCAATGCCCAATGGCTGGTCTCTCTGAGAAATGAACATAGCAACCTCCCTGAACAGAATCTGGTATCCATCACAGTGGCAGACATCCAAGGAAGAGTCTCAGGTATGAAGAACTGGACTGCACCGGGCCCTGTCATTATACATGCCTACTGGCTAAAGAAACACACCGCACTCCACGAGCGCCTACCAGCACAAATGAACAAGCTGCTAAGAGATGGGACTCACCCCTAATGGCTAACGGAAGGGCGAACAATCCTGATCCAGAAGGATCCCTCAAAGGGTGCAGTCCCATCCAACTACCGCCCAATAACCTGTCTTTCCACAACATGGAAGCTCATGTCAGGCATCATTGCAACCAAGATAAATATGCACATGGATCAATACATGAGGAACACACAGAAGGGCATTGGCAGAGACTCCAGAGGAGCCAAACACCAACTCCTGGTTGACAGAACAGTCGCTCAATACTGCAGGTCACGAAACACCAACCTGTGCACAGCCTGGATTGACTACAAGAAAGCTTATGACTCAATGCCACACATGTGGATCACTGAATGGTTGGAGCTGTACAACATCAACAGGACTCTAAGAGCCTTAATAGGAAACTAAATTAAGCTGTGGAAAACCACCCTTGAAGCCAATGGGAAGCCACTTGCACAAGTGTCCATCAAATGTTGGATATACCAAAGTGATGCTCTGTCCCCACTTCTGCTCCGGCTGCACGGTGGCGCAGTGGTAAGTGCTCTTTCCTCACAGCAAGAAGGCCCCTGGTTCAAGTCCTGGCTGGGGGACATGAAAAATACATCAATTGGGGACCTTTCTGTGTGGAGTTTGCATGTTCTCCCCGTGTATGCGTGGGTTCTCTCCGGGATCTCCGGCTTCCTCCCACTGTCCAAAAACATGCTTCATAGGTTAATTGGCAACTCTAAATTGTCCATAGGTGTGAGTGTGAGAGTGCATGGGTGTGTGATTGTGGACATTTTACCCTGCGACAGACTGGCGACCTGTCCAGGGCATCCCCTGCCTACGCCCAAGTAGCCGGGATAGGCTCCGGCAGCCCCGTGACCCCGAAAGGGACAAAGTGGTACAGAATGAATGTGTGCACAATATGAACTGGAAACCCCAAGGTCAAAACAATGGGAAACTCCTCCGAAGGTGGTAGAGAATGAGAGGGCAAAGATTCTGTGGGACTTCCAGATCCAGACTGATAGGACGGTAATGGCGAACCAACCAGACATTGTAGTGGTGGACAAAGAACAGAGAAAAGCCGTTGTGGTGGATGTGGCAGTGCCAAGCGATGGGAACATCAGGAAGAAGGAACATGAGAAACTGGAGAAATACCAGGGACTCAAAGAGGAACTGAAGAAAGCATGGAAAGTGAACGTGACAGTTGTAATTGCAGCACTTGGAGCAGTAACCCCCAAGCTGGAGGAGTGGCTGCAACAGATACCTGGAAAGACCTCAGGCCTCTCAGTCCAGAGAAGTGCAATGCTAGGAACAGCTTAGATACTGCAGGACCCTCAAGCTCCCAGGCCTCTGGTAGAGGACCCAAGCTTGGAGGAGAAATCACCCACGGATATTCAATTTCAATATTTCATTTCAAAATAGTTTTTTAAGGAATTCTCTGTGGTGAGACTGTCTTTTGTGAAAATTGTCTGTATAACAATTGGAAAAACTTGAAAATAGTTGATTAAGAGAAAGTTTAAAGCTAGAACACAGTGAGTTTTAATGAAGACAATTTAACCTTTGAGTAAAAACTAAAACAAAAGACAATTAGCATATGGAAGGATCCTATAAAGACTCGTTTGAAATCAACAGTCCTTACAC
The DNA here is from genome assembly GCA_037389245.1 of Oryzias sinensis. Classification (NCBI taxonomy): domain Eukaryota; kingdom Metazoa; phylum Chordata; class Actinopteri; order Beloniformes; family Adrianichthyidae; genus Oryzias; species Oryzias sinensis. The sequence continues at coordinate 12,238,974 of CM074494.1, read as the reverse complement.
AAATAACAAATGACATTGAACCATATAGTTGTTACCTAGAAGGACTTTTGTTTGGTATTTTCATTCCTTGTGGGAAGCAATAGTCTTCAGGAACTCTTTTCCTTCGGTTTTCTCAGAACATTTTTGCTTTTGCTTCTTCTGAATCTATGATAAAACAAATGGACAGTTTTAGGACATTTTAAATGTTTGGACATTTGAGATAGACATTTTCCTAATTTAATATTTGTATTTATTTACTCACCGTTTCGCTTTGAATTACCAAAGTTAGATTCTATTTCAGCTCCAGTCTCTATTCCTTTAACTGCAAATAAGTGCAAATGTGGTTTATTATTTGCAACAATTATTTGTATAGTGTGGTTTGGTGATTCTTGATGATCATTCACTAATCTCTAAAGGGAGATTAAAATAAAGAGGAATCCAACTATTTTTTATTCCTTTTTATTACACTTTTTGAATATACAACACGAAGATAAAAACAAATCCTCAAAACTCCATATTTATTTTGCACTTACCACAAGGAAATTGCACTTCATCACTAGGGTTTATCCTAGGATTTTGTTCTTGCCCCTTTTGGATCTGTTACAGCAAATGGGATAACGCTTAATTTGACATCAGCTAACAGTGTAAGGCAATGTATTTATTTAAACATCTCAAAGTGTCATTATCAACTTTAGAATAGTGCAAGCTTAAGCTTATGATAAAATAAAAACATCTATATTGTGCTATTTATAAAGACCTATCATGCTATCAATACTTAATGCATTCTTTGTATGTGTTCCTTTTGACTTTACACTCAGTCTATAATTAAAGATATGATTCGTCAAGGTGGGAAGCTTTTTTTTTCTATTTTAGCAATAGCACTGACAAGATTAATTTATTAGTTGTCTTTCATTTTAAAATTTTTAACTTGCAATGCTAGAAAATTAATCTGCAGTAAATTGAATTAATTTTCAGTGATAAGCAGTGGAGATTCATGTAATTAGGTCACTAGTCTCTTATCAATTCTTGTCATTTCAAATACTTTATATCTTGTTTCAACTTTTTTCAAACATAACTCAACATGCTTTAGATCTTCTTTAAAAAAAAAAAAGGTAAAAAAGCAGTGTTAGGGTCCCAGCCATGATAGATAGCCTACCTAGCATAAGCATTAGTAATATCCGCTGTTTACTTCTGTATTTAATTGATAAAGATTTTTCCCCCATTTTTTTACTGCATGTAGCTGTCATTGCAAACAAAGTCAAAAGAGATAAAAAGCACACTAACTTGTAAAATTTAAGTCAAAAGAACCATACCTGTTGCTTCCAAAACTCTTGCATCAACCATCAGGTTGTCCTTTAAAAGGCCTTTAAAAAGATCCAGGAAGTGGGCGTGGTCGAAGTATGATGACGCAAAAATGCAAACATTTCCTCATAGGCTAATGGGATACACACTTCCGGGAGTGTGTATCATCTGCAATACCGGGTCTGTGACACTAGGGGGCGCTACATTAAAAAAATTTCACACACATTTTTTACCCACGTTTTCAATTTTTGTCACTTCATGGGGCAACCCCTAAAAACGAAACAGGAGCATCAGGGGGCCCTCCTAAGCCTGTTAAATAGCTCAAACTTTGAGGGGTCCACGATTTTGGGCCCCACAAGGACGTTGGGCCCCACACTGTTGGTGGGCTCCAAGTGATTGGACCCTACAAAGTAATAAATGTAAGACCACACACACACACACACACACACACACACACACACACACACACACACACACACACACNCACACACACACACACACACACACACACACACACACACACACACACACCTACCTGTCGGAGCCGCTCCAGCTCCACTTTGTTCTGGCTGAGCAGCAGCTCCATCTCCTGCAGCTTTTCCTTCAGCGTGTAGTTCTCCTGCAGCGTGTTGATGTACAGCTGCATGGAAACACACAGAAAGCAAAGAACATTTTACACCAGATCCAGCTCCCTGTCATCCAGAAACATGTCGGCGCGCAGACACGCGTGGAAAAATAACTAGGCTCTTTATGTATGTCGAGGCATGTCAGGGGTTCGCGTTCGTTTTTCAGAGCCTGTTGGGCATCATTCCTGTCCCAGATTCGTCTGCCTGCACCTGAGCTCTTTGCCCTCAGGAGGGTTTCTCAGGTATGTGTGTGTGTGTGTGTGTGTGTGTGTGGGGGGGGGGGGGTGTGTGGGCACGCGCCTTTTTATAGTCTGCAGACAAATCTTCCAGTTGACTCCCCCTGGAGAGACAAGAAGTTGAAGTGGTGAGAAGAGCAGCAGAGACAGTCGTGTCGTCTTCAAGCACTTCCATTTAAAGACCCACTCTGGTGAAAATGGTGTTTTTGGTGTTTTCATTTGTTCTTGAGGCATTTTTTTGATGACGTAGAGAGGGAACATTATGCAGTTTGGAGTATTTCTTTCTTCAAGTTGTTGTGAATCAGGAGCAGATGGAAAAAGCTCTTATTTGTGACGTAGAAAACACGCTGCTCTAAGCTCTCCACAACTGGAAGGGGAAGGGGGGCGGGGTTGCTCCGCGCAACGGTCCCGCCCACAATTTAAGAGGCCAATTTCTGCAGAAAGCACGTCACAGAAAAGAACAGGTTTTTCTGATTTTACCTAAAATAAAACGGCATAATTATAAATAAGAGACCACTGGGAACGCTTTGAAAATGGATGAAAACAGGATCAGAGTGGGACTTTAAACGACCGAATCAGCTTACAAACTACATTCATTTCACGTCCAAAAATTTAATCCATTTAATTTTCAAATGTACCTTTTGGTTGTATATCATAAGTAAAAATTATTTTAATTTGAATTTGGAAATCCTGCATTTAAACCAAACAAATGATGCTTTTTGCCACAAAAATAGCTTCTTCTTTTTTTTTGGTAAAAGACAAAACCCATCATGACAATCCAAACAAATGAGACTCACCCTGAAGTGCTGTTTTCATTCTCCAGCTGACTGCTGTCGCTCTGAAAGGTGAGGTGGTTCACATCATCATTTCAACAAAAACAAACATTTTCTTCAACAAACAAGCATGACCTAAATGTGTAAACTGCGCGTGGCCGCTCACACGCTCCCGGCTCGTCTGAATACGCCCTGAGCAAATACTTTAGATCACTGCGATGTGGAGGCGGACGCATCCTGTGGGCCTTTGGTGAAGCAGGTTCAGTTGCTTCAGACCCTAACGGTGCGTCTCGTTCTTTATTGCAGGGATGGAAACCCTGAACGCGTCATGAATCTTTACCGATACCATCGACTGTATCTGAGACCTGGACTGAGCGAGCGTCACCTCACCCAGAGAAAACGCTTTACCTCCAGCTCCAACCAAATCATGTCGCCTCAGTGGCCGTTTTCTTCTGCGGTACAGACGTCAACATGTTAGAGACAGGAAGCTGTGATGGGTCCGAGTCGGACTGAGTCAACGTTTCTATGGCAACCCCTCTCACTAATAATCAGGATCGAGAATCACGTGAAAGAGGGCTACAAGAAATCTGTCAAATCAACGTTTTTGACGTGGGACCACCTACTTTTATTGAGGTCAGTTTATAACTTGAATAACTAATATTACAGAAAAATCTGAAAAAGAATTTTGCATTCACAAATAGAAAGACTGAGTAACAGCTGTTTGTTTCTCTATAGAAGTCTATAAGATTTTTGCTTCTTGGAGCCAGAAAGTACTTCCTGTTTGGAACACCAAGTGGGGGGGAGTCACTGAGTCCAGGTCTCATATACAGTCGATGGCAAATATTTTTCAAATAATATCCTTATTTTTTTAAATACCAACACTCAAAAATCTGAGTTTACGACTGCAGAATCAAAGGCAGAGTTCATCCTAAAATCCTGCTGACGTAACTGGAGGACACACTGCTGTTAAAACCGAGCAAAGGCCAACAGCAGCACAACAGCTTTCAAACTTCCTCTGGTTAGTCAGACAGTCTGTTCATAAACAAAGACGCTCCTGTGGCATGTGGGCGGAGCTAAAGCCAAACCTTTATAGCCTCTTCACCAAATGGGAGTGTGCATCTCATATTCCAATTTATAACGATCAGATTCTCCTCCATGTTGGTCTCCTCTATCATCAACACGATTGGTTGACGTGACTCAAGTTCAGCAAAGTTCAGATATTTAACTTTGGAAACATTGCGCTACGATGCCAGACCAACGCAAATGGATCTCTGATGGCGTCTGTTCATTGACTCAACATTGAAACCGACAGGCCCCTGATGTCCGAATCGTGTTCGGTGTGAACGCAGCCCAACTCAGACTCTCCATCATGGCAGGACTTCCCCTGCAAAGACAGCTGAAATCTGCTGCTTACTTCCTCCAGCTTCACGACCCCGGTGGAGCGTCTTTCCCTCCTGATTCGCCTCCTGTCCCTCTCTGCCAGGTGCTTGTTGCTGTCCGTCTCCACCTGCTTCAACGGGTCGGTGTCTGAAAGGGTAACGAGAAAACGGGCGGCGTAAAACATGCTGGGAAGGAAGAATGCTGTCAAAGAAGGAAACGTGGACAATTAAACGACCGAATACAGAGAAGGAACATAATTTACCTTAGATCAATATTTGATGTGACAACACTTTGCCTTCAAAATAGCATCAGTTTTTTTCATTTTTGTCTTGTAGGTTGACCTCAGAACTAACCGCAGATCTTCTGTGGATGTCTGCTCTCACACATCCTTCT
>CM074494.1:12212950-12233785 GCA_037389245.1 Oryzias sinensis | reverse complement strand
GCGTGTGTCAAGATGTCGCAATAATGCAGCTGCAGACCAGGATGCTGAATATAGAAAGATCGCACTAAACATTAAAGACATTCACAAAAAAAACATAAATATTCAACAAATTTAATATTTTCTATCACAAAGTTTGCTGTTAAAAATGACAGAAAATTAGGTAAAATCAAATTAGTTGGTAAAAAAATGACACAGCAAAATAAAAGCTTAATAAAAAACAAACCAAATAAAATCATTATAAACAAATAGTTGCAGACAAAGTTTATGCTCGACCCATTTATTTTGAGAAAAACAAAGCAAAACCATAAATTTCACAGATCATAATCAATTATTACAGATTATTTTCTAGGCTTTATTTTTCTTGATCATGTTTGGGATCCACAGTGGCCGGTCTTCTGTTCGATTCTCTGGGTCTGTTCGAAGAATGAGAACTCAGCCACTGATCCGGGTCATTGAGAAAGCTGGCTCTGAGCTGCGGCAGTCATCCTCTCCATTCTTCAGCTTTCAGTTTATTCATGTCATGTCTCCTTGTTTTGATCTTACATTTTTGTGCACACATGCCAGCGCAAACAGAAGCAACACAACACAAAACACAAACTGTGAATGTTTACATTTTAGCTCAGTAAATTGTACTAACCTCATAGGCAAAGAAAAACCCAGATCTCAAATAAATTAACTTAAAATAGCCCAAACTTAGGTTACTAAGTCTTCATTGAACAAAAGTCCGGTTAGTCTTTACAGGAAAAAAAAGGAAGACAAATCTTAAAGTGCAAAAAGGGTGAAGTGCACCATCTAATTCCATGATTACTCTTGGACAAACTTGTCTCTTCGATTGATATGCATTTTTTTCTCTCTTGTCTTGTTACTGTTATTTTGGGATTTATTTTTTTCAGTTTTGCAGGGAGACCTCATTCACACATTTAGAGCTGCTCCACATTTATCTGGGACCACTGAACAGCTCCAGCTGGACCAACGGCACCACGGGGGATCACGCAAAGGACTTGAACCAGCAACCCTCCAGCTGGAAGTCAATGACACTAATGACAGACTGCTCCATCCTTTGCATTTGATCTTACTATTGATTTTTGAGCAGCCTTGTGTATTTTTTATACATGCTGGCACTTTAGGAAGATAATAGATCACAGCATTTCTAACATCTATAAGTTACCGAATGGTTAGTTACTACATTAAAATGAATTCTTTTTGGACACATGATGAACCCTAACATCAGTTATTGGCCAGTTTTAGGCAGTACATGTGCTGGGTTCTTCATTTTTAACAGAACAACTAATGTGACTATCGAAGAGTTACTTGTTTTTGAGAACTATCTTTTTAATGAAGTAAATTAGTTGATGGTAAAATGTCTGCACTTGTATTCCAATGACCTTCCACCCACCCCTTTGTACACATACGTATGTGGGGGCTTTCATGCTACTCAACCACACATCTCACCCTTTCTTCCACATGGGGCTGCAATAAGCAAGGAATTGAACTCCTTCCTCAGGAACATGATTGCTCTGCCACAGCCACCAAATTCAAACACTAAATGTTTAATAAGCTATATAGTCATTAGTTATTCCTTTGACCAAAATCCTGCCCCCTGTTGTGCATGTCCCTTATTACTTGCTGTTGTTCTGAAGTAATCCATTTCCTAACAATACTACTGTCTTAGAATTGTAGTACCTTACATGTCTTACTTTTAAGATTTATAATACCTGCGGAAGTAGAAAATAATTTAATGTGACAAATGTACCACTAACTATTTGATTTGGGGCAATATGACATGAAAAATCAACACTAATAGCGTGCGTTATTTATTTTTAGCAATATGACAGAGCAGGGGGCAAGTTTGCAGGATTAACCCAAAGCTTTAATCAGTTTGGTCCATAAAAATAAAAATGCAGGCTGTTTCAGAAACTATTCATTTTTCTAAAAGCCTTGACAGTTAATTATTAGTGAATATTATTGACATTCATGGAAAATGCACAATTTTCTGTTATATCATTTAATTATATTCAAAAAATATTAGCGACATCATTTACTGTGTGTTGAGTTTTATTAACATGTTTTGATTTGGAAGTATTTTCTTTAATTTAACTATTTTAAAATTTGATTCACAATAAGTGACTTTTTAACAAGTTTATGACATATTAATAAATGCAGGCTATTCTCATATAATTAGTAGTACAGGTAATTTTACATAATGAATGTCTAGAGGTGCATTTTAGTACAAACTGAAAATTCCAAATTTCAGTCAATGTAGGGAATAACCATTCTGTTTTATGAATCATTATACTATTCATATTTATTCATTTTAGGTCAAAGTTATCCCTCACATATAAATACTTTTTGTTGTTGTGAGTATAAAGATGGAAGCGACCCAACCACCATATCTGAAGCTCACAGCAGAAGTGAGAGGCAACTTCCGGATTTTCATGCCTCTTAAACGTGAATGAAGCAAATCATGGAACATCAAGCTGACCAATGGAAATATCTTGGTGAAAGTGCGTCATTGTTCACGTTCACTAGGCAAAAGTGTTGCATTGCCTGCTATGGGAAAATAAAAATTCAAATCATGCATTTTATTCCGAAATTCTTTAGGTTCAAGTTCAATAAAGCTTTTGTTTTAACAACAACATTTATCATTGTTGTTATGAGGGGGGTGGGGTGGGTCTAAGGGCCCAGTTTTGTTTGGTCTGTTTAGTTTTGTTTAGCCATTTCCTATTGAATTCTATGACTTTATGTTCTTTGTGATTTAGGTTTATTACACAGTTACCAGTATGAAGCCCATTGAAACGACTGTTGTTGTAAATACTGAGCTATATAAATGAAATTTAATTGAATAATAATTTTATTTTGAAAGTTGATAGCAAGTATACAGGATATTGTACAAACGGCGAAACTGTCAATTTATATTATTTACATCCCTAAATAGATTTACTGTAATTCTGGAGATAATTATTTTCATATAATCTCAACAGTTGCAGTGACATACTTCTGAGCGCTGTTGCATCGGCCGTTTGTCAAATAAACACCCACGGACCGTGAACGCATCACAGCCTAGTTTAAAAGGGAGGAACATGCGCACTGGAACCAACTGTTATGAAACAAAGTAGTGCAGCGGCGTAAAGCTGGTTCAGGGACACAGCACGGATTCTCGGACAGGAGCTGCTGGCACGTAGCCCGCGTGCATCTTTTCCCTGTTCACCGGTACCGGGGGCGAAGAAATGCTTCTTTCTCTGGGCTTGACATAGTCTTCACACCAAAGGGTGCCAGCGCGAGGTAAGAATGGTCCCGTTGGGAAGTTTTTCTGTGCAGTGGAGTGAGTTAAAGTTATAAACAGCGCCACCGCTTACATAAACGGCGCTCCAGTGACCCCGTTTTGGTTTGCGTTCATATTTCTCGCCTCCTTTGAGTTTGTTTAAATTCGGAATCAGATAGAGCTGTGCTGTCCACGCGCACAGGCGGGATCCCCACCGTCCGCGTGAATTATAACACCCCGATATTCTTTTTTTTTTTTTTTTAAATCGCCTTGATCACTCAGGCCCCATTGATTCAGGAGAGAGACACCGTGACCCAATTTCGTTTTGTCCAAACGTGAAAAAGCAACAACTGAGATTGAAACGGTCTTAAACAACAATATAATTGGTGTAAAATCCTTACATAAGTACTTTTATGTGGTTCTGCTGTATGGAGGAGGTGTTAGAGGCTTATGGTTAATTCCTCATAGGTACAGGTGGTGTGTTTGCTTGGATGACCTGCTGAAGCTTGAACTAACTGGATCCTTCCTGCATGAGGGTTATTTTCAGGAATATATATTTATTTTATTTATATATATTTGAGAAATACCTTAAGTGTATGGCTTCTGGGGGGGTTTGTGATTAAAGTAGGCCTGCACAGACAATAAATCGCAAATTTACGGTTATCGCGATATCAAATCTGTGCAATACGCATATCTCAAAAGTCAGCAAACATTGCAATAACGGGTTGCCTAAAATGTGCAAAAGCAATCTTAAGTATTTAACGAATCAATTTATGCATTTGACCAATCGGATGCACGCCTTCACGTTGTTGACCAATCAGATGGAGCCCTTTTCTGTTAGATGTTCCTTCCTATGTAGACCAGGGTCATTTGGAGTTTAATTTAAGGGATGTTGACTCTTATTTAAACTGCTGCAGAACAGAAATGATCTTTTTGGCTGATTTGCTGTTTGTTCATGAATGCCAAGGTATATCGTCATCACTATTGATGTTATCAGGAGTTTTCCCTCATATCGTGCCAGCCCTAGCTTAAAATATAATAAACATGTCTATGTATTTATTTTTTGTATGTTTGTTTTTGATGTTACATATTGATTCTATGATAACGACAAACCTTCAGACTTTGCTGGTCATTCTTTTATAACGCTGTCCTGTGTTATTACTCATCGTTTAGGCACGTTTTAAGTGTGAATCTGGAATCAGGCGACTCATTCAGAGCAGAAACTTGACCTGCTGCCCTTTTAAAGGTTTGGAGCGGTTCAAACCCCCTGCCTGCCTGTGGCTCAGGTGGTGGAGTGGTTGACTGCTTGTTGGGTTTCCTGTTTGATGGCCTTACGGCGAGCTTTGCAAACCTCAGTAAAGTGGAGGCGTAAAGGTGTTTCTTCTACAAATGAAACCGTGCTTTTGTGCCGCATTTGGGTTTCTAACGGTTCTCATTTTTCTTCTTTTTTTTAGTGCTGATTCTTTACACAAACCCTCAAATATGACAGTGTTAAGGAAAACAACGCATTTTAAAAACTACCCAAATAAAAAGCTTTGTGGTTGTTTGCTGGTAATTGTGTGGTTTAGTTATATTCTTCATATTAAGCACGAAAACACTGACCAAAGTGTGAAATAACAGCTTGCAGATGAGCAGATGCAGTTTGTTTACTCCTTGAAAAATGCCACAAACCGATGCGTGAAGCTTCCGTTCAGTCATTGAGGCGACACATCTGACAGTTTCAGGCTGCGTGCCATCCATCGCTTATCTTGGTGTCTGGACATGCTGTGAATAAAAGTACGTCCGTGCTTTCTGTTGATCCAAAACACTCGTGTTTAGCAAAAAAAAAAACTTTTTTTTTATCATATGAGGAAACCGTTGTTCACATGGAGCTCAGTGAGAATGTAAAGTAATTCCACGCTTTCGTCATCCCTGAATGAGGTCTCCCTGCCAAGTGGGCGTCCGGCAGTTGAAGTCTGATTCATTCAGACTCTGTAGTCGGAGGGGCTGCAGGCAAGCCAGGAAACGTCAGCTTGGCGTTTGACCAGTTTGAATTTGGTCCTGCGCGTCTGTCGGGTCCTTCTGCTGATCATCCCCGTCTGCCCACCCGCCAGATTCTGGATCTGCCGCGTTCCCGCTTCGGCTTCCAACACTGAATGAGTTGTGAACTGCAGAAACGGGCTGGGCTGAGAAACATGAGAATATTTTTGGACGGAAATTCTGATCCACAATCCAAATCCTTTATTTTCATCTCAAGTTTCCATGGAGTATTTTTTTTTTTTTATGCTAAACCATAATAAAACAGACAGAAATAGCACACTACCTTCAGAATTAGGACCTTCATGGCAAAGAGGAGGAAAGAAATCAAATGTACAACAAAACAATGATTTTATACCAAAAGAGAAAAAGGTGTGAACAGATTGTTAAGCAAAGAGTCTGAGAGTGGTGATAAATTCAATAGCAGTCATCGTCTCCCTTCAAGTCTTCTGGCAGTAAAAGTGTAAAAGTTCTGTTTTTTTTTGTCTTTTCTGCTGTTTGTAAGAGAAACTGAAACAATCAGGAAACCCATTGAGCATAAAGGCATCTTAATGTTTATTTCATTTGGGGATACGGTTGATCATCTGTGTCAAAATTAACAGTTCTCAGTCTTGCATGTAAAGTTCAGCGTTCCGGACAACCTGCCAAGTAAACTTGGCTGTCCTCCCCAATTTTTGGTTGTCCTTCAATACAAATATTCAACAGCAACGAAACCTGCTCAGATGTCAGTACTTGCATCTCTACAAACTCTTTAAATATTAAAAATAAACATTTTACTAAATATTCAAGCATCTGGTTACACAAAGTATTGCCAAAAACTTGAAACTAATATCTTTATAACTAGTATCTTTACACAGATTTAAATATATTGGTTCTTTTTTTTTTCTTTGGTTTTGATAAATGTTGCTTAAAGAATATAAAATACAAATACTGTTGTAAAATTTTAGAATATCATATCAATCCCATGGAAAATGTTTTTTTTTCAGCTCATGTCAGTCTGTTATGAGTGAAAGTTATAGTGTTTTATGAATGTGTTTTTAAATCTTTTTGCGTGTTTTTAGAGACCTCTAGCGGTCGCGCCAGGTACTGTCGTTCAACACCTTCACCTCATTTGAATAACCTTTATTGAAAAGTGCAAATGTAGAAACAGGATTCGCTAGCATGCACGCACTTCGTTTGTCAGTGGAAAGAATTTGCTGCATACGTCTCAATTCAGAGGTTGCCAAAAAGTAACCCTATAAACTTGAAAAATAGTCGAAAAATACCAAAATGTTGAATAAAAGACCAGGTTGTCACACGGACAATCATCAGGTTCGTTTGGTTGTCCTCCGTGAAATCTGGTCGTCTCGGACAACAGGATAACCGCTTATTTCGAACTCTGTAAAGTGTTGGTGCTGGTTTGAAGGAAATACAGCTTTAAGTCCCACCCAGATTATCTTTTGTTCTATTTTAAAAGCGTTCCCAGTGGCCTATTAACTGAGATTATGCTGTTTTTCACCAAAATGTTAAAAAGCTGTGTCATTTTCCAGGATACGGTTTTTGCAGAGCAGCAGTAATTCTCTAGGAATCTGAGTTGTGGGCGAGGACTAATGGCACAGAGCAAGCCCACCTCCACTTCCCATCACCCAACTGTTCACCTTCTCTCCTGATAGCTTACAGCCCCTCACACCCCAACCTAACCCTAGCGGTGCAACCCAAATGTTAAGGAGTATTGGAGCTATCCAGCCGTACAGTTTAGATCCAGTTCCAGTTCAGACGAGGAAAACAAAGATCTGCAAGTGGATGCATCAGAATGGAGCAGAGCAGGGAGCGTGTGGTCTGCAAATTGTTGTTTCTATCAATGCCACGACAAGTTTTTTCAAGCAGTGTCTGCTCCTGATTCACAACAGTTTGAATGCAGAAATACTCAGCAACACAATTTTATACTTATTGTTTTACGTACATGTCCTCTATCATCAGAAAAATGCAGAACAGGGCTGCACGATACGATGAAAACATGCGATATGTGATTAATATTGTGATAACGAAATATATAAACAAAGAGCAAAACGACCAAAAACACGAGACCCATTTCATTGCAACAGTTTAAAAATGATTCTCCAAATGACCCTCGTCCACATAGGAGGCGAACATCTAACATAATAGGGCTCCATCTGATTGGTCAAATGCAAAAAGGGATTGATTTGATTCGTTAATTGCTTTAAGTTGCCATAAGATTGTTTTAGCACATTTAAGGTAACCAGTTATTGCAATTTTCGCTGTCTTTTGCAATAAGCATACTGCACAGCGGTATATTGTGCAGGCCTAATGCAGGAACATGTTACAAACACAATTTTCATCAGAGTGGGTCTATGAATAGAGAAGTAGGATTGTTCTCTGAATTAAATGTGGTCTTTTCAGTCTAATCTACAGAAAAGATGGAGTTCAATCGTTTGATGGTCTTTTATCAAACACTGCACACTTTTTTACTGTTAAATCCAGTCAAGACAGAGACTCTGATTATTGCTTTTTGAACCAAAATCTCATTGATCTTTATGTAATTTCTTTGCTACCTTTGACTCTTCGACGTCTTTTGAGCAGCTAATGAAACTATCAGGCACAGATGGCTCCTTTTCAGATGAGAAACTCAAAGATACGAGGTCTGGTGTGAGAGCTTCAGTGATTATTGACCTTGTTATTCTGTAGTGATTAGATTACTGTAGGCTGCAGGCTTTGGATGTGTCTTAGTCAGAAGAAACTCCACCACTGTGAGGCCTGGAGAAGAGCTGGCCTCACATCAGCTTTAAGGCCTGTTCACACCGGGACGAATTTCGCTAGCGATTTTCGCCGATGTTTAACACCTCGTGACTAAACAAAGGGCACCAATGTGAGTGTGCACACCGACGCGAAAAAACGCCACGCGTAAAAGCGTCATTTTTAAAAAAAAAACCTCCGGTTCGTTTTTTTGGTTTGATGCGCCGCGTCAAAACTATTCGACCAATGAGAATGGCGCTTTTGCACACGTGTCTGGAGCTTCTGAAGTTACTGTAAAACACAGCTTTGGCGCGCTCAAACACAAAACTGCCTTGCTGAGCACACATACCAGCGAAGAAGATAGACGCCAAGTAGCGTCTACACTGCCGCGAAGAAATAATGACGGACATTCTAAAATATCCCCGAACCAATCACAAGTTGGAGCAACTGGTGCTTGAAATATTCATGTTTTCTTTTTTTGATTCTGACAATCGCGTAAATACTTTCTCTCTTCTTCTGAGTGAAAAGCGACTTTAAGAAGCATAAAGTTGCGCAGCGCCACCTTGTGTACAGGAGTATTTCTGTTTTACATTATGCGCCATCTAATGTCAGGGAATGAAATTGCATGTTCGCTCGGCTCATCGTTAGCGAAAATCGCCTGGGTGTGAACACAAAAAACGTGGCAAAAAACGCTGGCGAATATTCGTCCCGGTGTGTACGGGCCTTAAGGCTGTGATCACACAGCTCTCGTTCAGGCGAGCTCTTCCAGTGAAAAGTTTCCGCTAGAGCGTGAAAATGCGTGTCTTGGGCTTATGCGTTCATGTTCACGTGTAGCTACACAAGCTTTTGCATCCATTTTTACTCTTTACGCTGATGTGCGCTGTCAGCTAAACCAGGTAGAGCGTTGACCAGTCAGGGACACTGATTTAGCAGCGGATGGAGCAGGCGGTGACACTCGCCAAAACTCGAAGCGTGACTGGTTCATGTGGTGACCCCTGACAACGTTTGCATTCGTTTTTTAACATGAAGATAAACCAAGACGGTTCTCCTGAAATGATGGTCATCCATATTCGGCATAGCAACGAACCGAACGGTTTCCGTTTTTCGTGCCCACTTCGAGAGATTTGCACCGCTTCACCAAACCATTTCTAGCTGTAGGTGGCGGTCATGTAGTCGTATACAGTGGAAAGGAAGCCCCTCCCTGCATCGGTAGCGGTGTGTATGTAGCTTTAGAAGCTCAGCACTGGCTCAGTTATTTTTTAACCTTTTCTTCAAACTTTTGGTCTTATTTTAAAAGGTCCAGCTCATAATGTTTGAGCTTCTTGCAGCCACAGCCGCCTACTTCAACACTCCAACTTCCACACGGCCATCGGTTTTTCTGCTGGGGTCGAGTGAACAGCTTTTACAGCGTGGTAACACAGGGGTGTAAGACAAAACAGCCTGGAGTTCAACCAGAAACCCAGTATGGTTGTTTTTGTAAAACAACACCTGTGGACATCAACCTGACCCCCCCACCCAGACTGTTTACGCAGCTAAACCCAGTTAAAAGCAGATTTTTTTGTTTCCACATCATTTTTGTTTGTAAATTGTTACAATTATTTTATTTTAAAGCACTTTTATATATATTTAATGAGCAACCCTTACTTTTCACATGTCTAAATAGGAAAGTTTAGTGCTGTAGAGGTTCACATTCATACAGAAACCGCTGTTGTTGTGTTAGTCTGTAGTCGTAGTAGCATGTTATTTTTACCAAAGGCAAAGGGCTTACCGTGTGGTAAGAGGACATTTTCCAACCTGGAAGGTGCAGTAAAAACAACAGAAAAGTGAAGTTGAGGTCAAAGCAGGTGAAATGGTAAAATGATGTTTTGCATTTCATTGTAGTCTCTGCTCTGGGCTGAATGTTGAACATGAAACTGTCTTAACTTTAGTGACTCAGCCATGTTTTGTTCTGAGGTTTCTTTGGCTTTCATTTGCTCTTTTTGAGTTTTTGAGGTCTTTATAAATAATAGAATCTGGAGAAGCTCAGTAAAATCCAGTCAACACCCAGAAAAGCCTTTTTAAAGGGAGCTAGTTTCCTGACGTCTACATTTGTTTGATTTTTCAGTGTTGTAATAATAGAAAATCTTTACTTTCTCTGCTGATTGGATGTGAGATTTAGAGCAGAATTTGTCCAAATCTCTCAAACTGCCGACATCAAAGCATGTTGTTGTATTTCAGGGCCCTCCCACACCTATTGGCAGCAGATAGAAGGCGTTCACACTCGCTATCAGTCCTGCTGAGACCGTCATTTCTGTTCAGGGGGCCGATAGTTCTGCAGGGAGGAAAACGTCCAGCAGCACACTCCCATTTCCAGATTGGCTGGACTGACCCTGTGGATGCTCTTCAATTGTCTCTTTCAGACTAACATGGCCCCAAATTCCATCCACTGGTTCCGGAAAGGTCTCCGTCTCCACGATAACCCGGCTCTGCGGGAGGCGGTGCGCGGGGCGGGCACGGTGCGATGCGTTTACTTTCTGGACCCGTGGTTCGCAGGCTCCTCTAATGTGGGGGTCAACAGGTGGAGGTAAGAAGACGGATTCATCCTGTTCTGAACCTTCATGTTGAATTTGTTCAGCAGTTATCTTCTGTGGAAATGGTTGTAGTTAAATCAAGTTTGAATTCAAACTTAGTTTTTATTGTTTGCTACAATTAGAACAGAAAGTATTCATATTTATTCAAAATACTTTCTTGCTGGTATTTTTTTTTTTTTTTTAAATAAAGGGGCAAAAAGTTAAAAATGAGATGCTAATGTTGAGTTCATTTTTGAAAGACCGAACAAACCAATGTGTTTATTCAATGATTGGGATTTAACTTCCCCTACACTAAATACACTTTTTTCTTCATATTACGTCTATAAAACCACAGATTTTACAATTCTTTTAGCATTCACCTATAAAGTGCAAAAGTACTTCTTATTAAAAACATACACAGCAAAATAGTGAAGTGCAAATCGGTAGAGTTTTGTCCATGTAACACATGGGAACAAAACGAGATCACGCCAGTTTGATCATAATGCATTTCTCACAATTTTTTTTTCCAAACCTTTTGTTCTGCATGTTCAAAGTTTGTTTTCACAGAACTAAAGCTTGAACAACGACAGTTAGTTTGTCATGAACGTTTTGTGCACAAAAACCCCGATGTCAGTCAGGTCTAGATGCCTTTCTCAAAGACAAATTTCTGCTTGTTTTAGAGATGATCTTTGTTTTCTCTAAAGTGATGCAGTTAAAGTAACCCATGTCAAGAATTGGTCATGTCCCTTTTTATTGTCATGTAAAGTAAGAGGGTTTTACCCCAAAAAGATTATATTTGCCTTAAAACATGTTTTGAATAATGAAATGTCTAAATTTGTCAGAAAAACACTTTTTTAGTTCATATTAAGAAATATGAATCCACAGATGCCATTCATCATATAAAATCTAATATGTACAAAAAATAATTAGAAATTAGAATTAAAAAGGTATTTTTAACCAATCCTCAAGAATACAAATCAGAACAAATTAAGTACGATAATGAAAATGTAAAAAATAAAACAAGTAAAAATAAACTTCAATCCCTTCAAAGCCTTGCAGTTTTTTAATTTAAAAATATTGAAAATAAACTAATATAATTACATGACAACGTATAATTTATGCAGATTTTTTTAAGCCTTTATAGTCCTTGTAAGACATTTAAGATTTTTCTGTCAATAAAGGGTTAAAGAGGAGTTCTGTTGCAGTTCTTTAAAGTGCAACCTGATGTCAGCATTGCTCTGTATTTCTAGTTTGTAGTCCGCTGTGTCATTTAAGTAAAACTTTGGTGTTTGCTCAGATTCAAGGTGCCCCGTTTCAAGCCTGCTCTCATAATCCCCTTCATGCAGGGTGGGCTGCAGGTAGATTTAGGGCTCAGTGATGGTGACTGGCTAAACAGAAAAGTAGGTCAACAGGTTTCCCTACTTCAGAAAAAGCTGGTGGTGTGTTACAGCAGACTAAAGGCTTCACGTGAGTCTAAAAAGTGTTACTCTAGACTGCACGGGGGAGGCAGGGGATCAAAAGCGCACTGACCCGATCACATCCAGGAGATCGGCCTCTAAAAATGAAAATCTGGCAAGCAGGGAGGCCGGAAATGCACCTCAGTGGTGCACGTCAGTTAGCTAACCCCTATGATGACCTAACAAGATGCATGGGTCACTTATGAATCAAATGCTAAAAGGGAAGGGAGGAAGGCAGCTGGTGGAGCACATGGTGAGCTCAGGGATCGAACACGGCGCCATCGAAACAGGAACTCCAGCGACGGGTCTCACTTTCTGCCCCAGAATCTTTCCAAAGGCTTGTAGCTCGCCCAGCTACAAGGTTTTCTCTATGTCACATATAAGCTTTTCCTTTTTTTTCCCTTGGTCCCCAGACGATCAGGATCACGGTGAACCAAAGGGAATAAATGATGTAGAGGCTGTGGGTTCAAGCAAGTTGTCCCACACCTTAGCAACCTCGCTGAGGGAAGTGTAGTCACCGCTACGTTCAGGGACCAATTGGCAGTTTAAAAACGCAATCCAACTCCTGCCGCTACGAGGGACGCAGAGGGGCTTCAGCTCTCATTTTCCTAGTTTTGGTTTAATCCAGTTGTGGATTCAAACCAGCAATCTCCCAGCGTCAGATCATTAAGCTGCTCGGCTGGTTTCACTAGTAATGGGGGAAAAACTGCTCAAGTTATGGAAAAGCTGAAAAATGTTTCTCACGTGGAAAGAGGTTAAAGCAGAGGACTAGTAATGTTTTTAGTGCTTTTCTACTCATCACGATGAGAGCTTGTTTCAGTGAACACCCCCCCCCCATCACACTTTTCCACTTCACTCTTTGTTCTGCTTCTGAGAGTCAGTATCTAAGAGCCTATTGAAGATGTTTAAGCGCCTTTCATTCATTCAGACCAAACCCTTAAAATAGCTCCAGGACTTTTCTATTTGTCATCTGAATGTGTCCAGAGTTGTTTTTGTGTTGCAGGTTAGGAATTTAACATCCCCTTCATCTCTGTACCTTTTCTTACCAAGCCGTCTGTGTTTGAAACTCGGGTACAGGTCAGTGGTAAATAAAGGCATGTTGGAGAACCAGATGCTGACATTTGAGACACCTCCCCAAGATAGGGGCGCTGCTCATTCTCTAATCTCCGATAATCCCAAACTAACACCTCCTGTGAATGCTCAGCAGATGGACTGTTGGTTTGGTGTAATATCTTTGAATGTTTTGATGCAAAAAGACTGATAATCAATAAAGTTTGCACATTTATCTTTTTTTTGTTATTATTAAGGCAGAAACGCAAAGGCAATCTCCAAGCAAAGTAGGTTAGCGTGTCAGCCCGTGAACGTTACGTGTTTGTGGCCCACTTGTGGCTGGTTACTCAACGGATGCCTGCTCCCTCAAGACACTGGAGCTGCAGGCCAAGACGAGTGCATTCATGACAGACACGTGTGCTTGTAAACAAAAGCAGGCTGTCATCACACGTGAAAATGGACACGTTGTGAGGAGAGTTTCTCCATCAGCTGTGCTAACTCTGACACAGCTGTGAGGTCTCTGCACGGAGCGGTGAGGCTGCTGGATTTATTAACCACATCCGTGCTAAAGAAAAATGAACCTCAAGGAGCATTGCACACTTCATTTTTACAATTTATAAAAATCGTCCATTTGAGATCGCTTAATCCCCAGTTCATGGAAGAAGACAAAACCAAAGGTTATTTGATTCCAGTAGATTTGATCAAACACTTGCCTTTTTGTTTGACACTTGTTAGTGTCACATGGCTTCCTTTGTGCTGGAAAAAACCTGACCCAAACAGATTTACCGAATGCGTCTTAATGGGGCCAGTTCAGTTATGTGATTTTTAGAATCAATCTGCTGTTGGGTCTCAGTGTGACTGCTCTGACACCGTTCCAGATGCTGCTTACGAAAGCCTCTGTCTGTAACATCAGAAACAGACCATGATAGTGATACACATGACACAATATCCATGGCCGACTTTTGGAATGACTTGAAGAAATATAACAAAAACATCAGTTTTTGGTTTCTTTGCCACAATAATGAGTCATAGAAAATACAGACCTTAAGTTTTGTGTTCTCAACATTTAAGAAGTGATGGTCAAAAACTAACTGTACTTTAATTTTACTCTTTACTTTTTCACTTGTTTGTTCTCCTACTTCAGTTTAAAGCTGACAAAAAATATATATCTATTGCAAAATTACATTTCCAGCATTGTGGATTAAAACCAAGAATTCTTCAGTGTAACCTAGTAGTCACTTTGGGTTCGTGTACACCAGGACATCTTTACTGAATAACGCTGAAGCACTGTTACATTGTTGCCTTGGGATGCTAGGTCAGAGGATCTGTGACCAGAGCTAAGATTTATTTTTACAATCTGGGGCTGGGGAGGGATACTTTTTCTTGCACAAGGGCTGATATAGTCTATAATGTCTAAATCCCCTTAGCAGAAAGTAGTCTATTTAAGTGTATACAAGTATAATTAGTCTATACTAAAATTAAGGCAGTATACTTTAGGTCTACACTAGGCCTGGGCGATAAATCGATCAAATGAATTAATTCGAATTTTTTGTTACAGGCGATTTCAAAAATAACTAAATCGAGTTTTTATGTGGCGCATTTTTGGCTCCCCAGAGCTTCCGTAGCGTTAGTGTCACACGTCGACACGCGACGCAACAATCGACGCACGAAGCAGCTAGCGACAGCATTGCTACCGGTGACAGTGGGACGTTTGTTCCCATCAAAGGAATCAAATCATCTGTTGTTTGGAACTAGTCTGGGTTAACTGCGACACACGTGGAGGAAAAGAGAGACCCCACGCTGCCTAAAGCCCATCGGAGTCAACGGCTCTCTCGCGCGCTCGCGTGGCACGCGCTCAGTCCTCTTAACCCTCTATGGCATGAATTTTTATTTTATGAAGAAAAAAATATTTCACCCCAGTTTTGGGACCTTGGGGGGGTTCTTGTAATATATCAATCAGAAAATGTGCCCCCCCACCAGATTTTGGTTTGTTGCCTCAGAGCAACAAGATGCTATGAAGGTACTAAAACGCCAAGGTTTTCTATATTATTTAATAAGTGGAATGAGGAACAAACAAGCATTAAATACATTACAAGAAGTTTTTTTTTCAACAACAATTTCAGAAGTTTTCTTTCAGTAACAACAATTTGAAAGTTTCTTTCAACAACAATTTCAAAGTTTTCTTTCAACAAACAGCCACAAATGGTTTATCAATGAGTACATTAGAGATTAGCCGCAGTGTGTGTTTATGTTTATGAACGTGTGTTCCTGTGGGGTACTGATTTTTGACAAAACACAGTCTGCATTATTCTGTATGGAACCTCAGGAAGCAGTTGCTGGTGGATGTGAAACAGAGGCTGACGTCACATTTTTGGCACCTGGCTTTTGGTGTACCTTTGCATCCTGGTACCTTGCATCTCCCTTTCTTTTCATCCATGACCATCCAGTGGGCTGTGGCATCCAGACGCACATCAGGGACTGGAATAGGGGTAGCGGGTCCTCTTCTCCTCTTTTCTTTGTACTCCCCAGCAATTGTGGAACTGGGACGACCTCTCTTATGCTCCAGATTCTTGCCACTTTTGCATAAGCTTTCTCCAATATATGACTTGAACGTATAAAGCCTGATCTGTTCCTCTTTACTCATCCCACTGCTCCTGCAGTCTCTCTTGTAGAGCAGCCAGGCAGTCACGGTGGTCATGTCAATAAAGTGGAACATCAGTCGGTGGTACCACTTCTTTGACCTGATTTTGGTGCGGTACAGTGCAATGAGAGAGTCCAGCAGATCCACTCCACCCATATTCTTGTTGTACTCTCTCACCACAGCAGGGCAGGGAACTCTGATGACTTTTTTTTGCTTGCCATCCCACCTATCAACATCAGTGACCGGGTGTGCTCCAATGTAATCACTGAGAAGACTGACTGAACGGTTATCATACCACTTCACAGCATGCAAGGTGGTTTCTCCAACCATGGCCGTCTTCTGGTCAAAAGATCCACGTCCAGTTCTCTTCAACTCAGCATCACACATCAAGCTCACACCTGGTAGTCTGTTGCTACGGACAGTGCCAGCACAGTGAATTCCCTGCTGAGCAAGTGTGAGAATGAGAGGAACACTCGTGAACCAGTTGTCAAAGAAAAGCTTATGTTTCTGGTGTTTAGGTATTGGCTGGGCCAGGCGGAGGACAACGTTGCCACTTGCTCCTACATCTGGCAGCTCAGGGGGTTGCGCAACTCTCCCTGTATAGATCTCAAAATTGTGCGGGACACCATCAGAGCCAGCCAAGACAAGTATCTTGTAGCCCCATTTTTTTGGTTTTGCTGGCAGGTATTGCTTGAGTCTGTTTCTTCCCTTGAAAGGGACCATCTGCTCATCTACAGCCAACTTCTCACCCATTGGGATTGTCTGCAGCTTTGTGGTGAGATGAGTGACCAGTGGTCTGATTTTGTGGAGAAAATCAACATTTTCTCCGTGTCTCACTTCATTGTTGTTGAAGTGCAGACATTTTTTGATGAACTCCCATCTGTTCAATGACATGGTGTCAGCTACCTGGGAAACTCGGGTGGCTTTGTTCCAAAACATCCGGGTGCCTGGTAATCCAAACAATGACATGTACACTGCTGTACCCATGAATTGCTCCAGCTCTTTAGTCGTGAGGTTAAGGGGCTTGTTGGTGTTACACTGAATGGCATATAAATTTGACTGCTGTACAACTACTTCCAGAATGTCTTCAGAAAAAAAAATCTTGAAGTATTCGTAGGGGGACTTGATATCGTCTGATTTTGGAAGGCCGGCCTGCCATTCTGGGTAATTAGTGATGTTGGCATTGTGGGGTGTTCTCCAACGGGGTAAGCGTGGAACATCTTCCTGTGATGCTTCATCCTCATTTTCCTCTTCATCCAGTGACTCATTGTCATCAGGCATGCCAGCTATATGTTTTCAAAAGAAACCAGTAAGCATAAAATTAGAATAAGTCAAATATACCTCTCTAAACGCACAAATAAACACACGCGCACACACACGCACACATATGTTCATTCCATACAGTATATTACTCTGCTGACTGAATCCTGATCTCCTAACTCTCCCTCAAACCTGATTCTGGAGTCCACTCTTCCTCACTGTCAATCTCCTCGAGCTCACTATCCTCACTGTCGGAAGGGATGAGCCTAACCTCTTGATCATGTTTCTTAGACCGATAAAATGTTTGTGCATCCATTTCCTGTGAATAATAGTGGATAGTACAGCAAAAAAATGATTATGTTGATAACTATGCATCCTTGCACATCTCCATCCATTAGCATGGTATAGTTCACACAAAAGTGATCTAACTGCACAATGTTGCCCTGAGGCAACGAATGAAAAACTGCCATTTTAGTGTATAAATGAAGACAAAAAGTATCTTTACTCAATCAAATATGGTTCTCTACTTATTCATGCACATCATAGATATTTTTTATACAAAGTAATTTAAATGTAAACATGTTAAAAAGTGAAATTTATCTTACCTTCTGCTAGCAGTGTGTCCAAGTCGGCTGTGTTCCCAAAAAGGACTGTTTCACCCCAAGACGAAAGGTCAAAGCCACACCCAGCGCAAATTTCATTGGTCACAGATATATCAGCAGACTTTCAGTGTAGTGTTTTGATTTAAAAAAATTAAAGGGGTGGAGTGTGGGCCAAAATAGTGGTTTGTTGCCTGAGGGCAACGCCATGCCATAGAGGGTTAAACACGCGCCCTGACACACACACATATTGATTCTACAACGCCTGTATAGTTAGTTAGTTGTCACTGCGTTGTAATTATTACTTTTACCGATATATTCATTTGCGACGCGGCGGCGTAGGATTTTGTTTTCGGAGGAGGCGGGGGGGGGGGACCTGCTTCATCATCGTCTCCGTGGGGAAGATGGGGTTTATTAATTTAATTAAAACCTTAGAGCCCAGATATGAGCTGTATTGTTAATTCTTTAGAAAATGGTGCTACTCTCAAGGTAAGGTCTGTCCTTTTAGTCTAGACTACAAAGTGGGACTTAAAACATAGCTGGGACTTTAAGTAAGGAAGTAACCTTTTTATTTTGGATAAGTGAAAACAAGTTTAGAATAACAAAATTAGACAAAAACAAGAAAAAAATTATATAAAACAAGACAAAATTATTTAAACACAAGTCCAAAAAGGGAGTAAGAAGAAAAATTTTATACTTAACTTGGATTCCAAGAGTGTTTTCATTTATTTATTATTTATCCCAGAAATGGGGGTTACATTTGTCTTGGGTTTGATTAAATAAAAGCAACATTTGCTTGAACTTGTTTGCCGTTTGTACTTATTGCTTTCCTTAAGTAGGGTGGGGGGGGAAAAAAAATCGGGAAAAAATCGGAAATCGAATTAAAAAAATAAAATCGGAGATTTTAGGCCATATCGCCCAGCCCTAGTCTACACTAGTGCTGCATGATATGAGGAAAACTTGCGATATGCGATATTAGTGATCAATTGTGATGACGATATAACTTGCGATGAATGAACAAATAGCAAAAACAGCAAAAACATTTCCATTTCACTGCAAAAGTATAATTTAAATAAGTCAAAATGCTTTCAATTATTATCCAAATGACCCTCGTCTAATTAGAAGGTCAACAATTGTAATTTTCATCATAGGTATACCTCAAGCAAGATCTCTGACTCTCACAGACCTGCAACTTCCTCTGTAAGAGGATCCTCTGTCCTCCACTGGTTACCTGTATTAATGAGACCTGTTTGGACTTGTTATCTCTATTAAAGACATCTGTCCACAACCTCAAACACACTCCAAACTTCCACTATGTCCAAGACCAAAGAGCTGTCTAAGGACACCAGGAACCAAATTGTTGACCTTCACCAGGCTGGGAAGACTTGATCTGCAATGGTGTGAATGTAGGGTGTGAAAAAAATCAACTGTGGGAGTAATTATTAGCAAATGAAAGACATACAAGACCACTGATAATCTCCCTCCATCTGGGGCTCCCTGCAAGGTCCCACCCCGTGGGGTAGAAATGAGCACAAGAACGGTGAGCAAAAATCCCGGAACCACACGGGGGACCTGGTGAATGACCTGCAGAGAGCTGGGACCAAAGTAACAAAGACTGCCATCAGTAACACACGATGCTGCCAGGGACTTAAACCCTGCAGTGCCAGACGTGTCCTCCTGCTAAAGCCAGTACACGTGTGGGCCGGTCTAAAGTTTGCTAAAGAACATTTGGATGATCCAGAAGAGGATTGGAAGAATGTCCTGTGGTCAGATGAAACCAAAGCAGAACTTTTTAGTAAGAATTCTACTCGTCATGTTTGGAGGAGAAAGACTGCCGAGTTAAATCCAAAGAACACCATTCCTACTCTAAAGCGTGGTGGTAGAAACGTCATGCTTTGTGGCTGTTTTTCCGCAAGGGGGCCAGGACGACTGATCCAGAGTCTCCAGATCTCAACCCCATAGAAAACCTTTGGAGGGAGTTGAAAGTCAGTGTTGCCCAGCAACAGCCCCAAAGCATCACTGCTCTAGAGGAGATCTGCATGGAGGAATGGGCCAAAATACCAGCAACAGTTTGTGAAAACGTTATGAAGACTTATACAAAATATTTGACTACTGCCATTGTCAACAATTGGTATATAACAAAGTATTCAGTTGAACTTTTGTTATTGACCAAATTCTTATTTTCCACCATTATTTAAAAATCAATTCTTTAAAATTCAGTGTGATTTTCCGTAGTTTTTTTTCTCATTTTATCTCTCATAGTTCTAGTATAGCTAAGATGCAAATTACAGGTCTTTCTCTTCTTTTTAAGTGGGAGAACTTGTTCAATTGGTGGCTGACTCAATACTTTTTCCCCTGCTGTATTGTAAATTCAAAGGACCTTTAGAACATGCTTTTTTATGCCTTTCAAAGGAAACAATATCCATATATATGATAAAATATTACCTTTGGCAAAGTAAAGGAAAAAAATAATTTTGAAAAACTGAGTTATTTTCTTGAATCCTTCTTCTATTCTGAAGTAAAACGAGTCCATCTCTAAGGCACCGCCTTTCGCTACTTGTGGGTACCGCCTATGACATCATCCTAGAGTCAGCCTCAGCAGCATGTCTGCATTTTTCCCATTAAAGCAACATCCAAACTTTTAAGATAAATGTGAATGCAAAGCTCCTGAGTCCTGCATTCTGTATAACTGCCATTAGTAACCTCAGCGTTTCTTCCATCACAGACAGAACGGTATTGGCTAATGGGTTCATTTTGCTGTTAAATTCTATCATAAAATGCAGACAACACCACCAGATAAACATTTCAGGATTTATCGAAATGATGAGAACATTGTATTATGTTCAAATTAGTACTGGCTGTGAACGTTTCTTTTCTCTTTCAAGAATCAACCTCCGTATCAAAAATCTACTTTGCTTTTATTCGGATCATTGTCTTTTTGGGATACATGTGCAGCTTTCTGGCTTTGCTCAATGCTCCACGTTCTAACCAGTTTTTCTAATTCGTCTTTCTGCAGTATCTTCTCAGTATCTCAACCATCTGCTTGCGCCATATTCTGAAACGTTTAGGATCCATTCCTATATGTTGTACACATTCCTCACCAAAAAGTTCTTTGCCGTCTTCCCCCACGCAAAGTTTCAACTCAAAATGGAATGAATGTTTCTTGGCCATCGCTACACTGGCTGACAACACAAATGCCACAGACACCCGGTATCTGCACAAGTGTGCACGACCCAGAGGGCGACTTTTGTTTTACTCTTGACAGGTG
>CM074494.1:12194000-12212450 GCA_037389245.1 Oryzias sinensis | reverse complement strand
ACAGCTGAAGGTTTCTTGATCCAGATCAACTCCTTTCTGCGCCATTTTTCCTCTCAGACTCAAAGACTGTGAGAGTTTCACTTCCGCAGAAATCAGTTTAACTCTGATCCTCCCATCAGGTGTTTTCACAGTGAGTTCAGCCAATCAGCTTCTCTCTTCTCTTCCTGTTGGTTACGCCCACAATGACAAAGGAGGAGCTGCAGATCAGGAAGAGGAGAACTTTAGTGAAGATGGCTTTTAAACCTTTTAGAAAGACATCAAATGTCTTCTCAATCATCAGTGTGATGGCTGCCTACGCTGCCACACTGTCAGGGCAGTCACCTCCTGCACCACACCCTACATAAATCTGTTCACTTGATTTGTTTGCATATACTTTTAGATTTCTTTTTTAAATAACACACACATTTGATCATAAAATGTATCAACATGTTTCAGTTTACTTTATTATAATTTGATGTTTTGTTTGAGTTACCAGTGCTAAAGGGAACCATTGTTGCTGCTGCTGCCATCTGCTGCTGGAACAATCAAGTCAGGCCTGACACAACAATGCATGCTAGTCAGCAGAGGCCTTATATTCAGCAGGCAGCTAATTGGACTGAACCATCACCCAGTGGACAAGGAACTCTGTTTCTGTTTCTTTACTTTCGTTTCCATTTTGATGGCCCCTATTTCATTCATTGTGTATGTTAATTTATCCCATGTTGGACATTAGTTTAGTTTGTTCTCTGTATTTTGTCTTAGTCTTTTTAAGTTCCCCCTTGTGTGTCTAGTTGTTTTGATCAGCCATTATATATGTTCCCTTGTGTTTGCAATTAGGGAGGTCAGTTTAATTATGTTGGTTTGTGCAATTGCAGATTATTATGTAAAAGCCAATAATTTCTTTTAGAACCTCATGCATTATCCATCCATCCATCTTCCTCCGCTTATCCGGAACCAGGTCACGGGGGCAGCAGACTGAGCAGAGATGCCCAGACTTCCCTCGCCCCAGCTACTTCCTCCAGCTCCTCTGGGGGAACCCCAAGGCGTTCCCAGACCAGTCGAGAGATGTAACTCTCCAGCGTGTCCTGCATTATGATAATCCAATTAACATCTGACACTGAACACAAACGTAAGGTTTAACATTTGTATTGTTTACACTTGAAAAATATGTTTACAGCAAAGCAAAAAGTACAAATCAATAAAAGAGGGTCTTGCTATTTTTATTAAACAGCAGATAACAGAGAGCCAACCTAAGCAGATGGATTTCACTTTTAGGAAAATCTTCAAATACTTTAAGGCAGGGGTGCTCAGACTTTTTCGGCATGGGAGCTACCTATGAAATGACCCAGCCGAAGTGATCTATCCATTACATTTATTGAGAAATATATTGACAATTATTACAACTTTAATTTAACTTTAACGTAAACTTGTATTGCATAACCACACATATTGCACAATACAACATAACTATGTAGATTTTTTGCCATTACCCGAGTTCACTCTGATGACTTGCACTGAATTGAATCAGTCAGGGCTGCATAGTCCGGACAGTAGCTGCTTACAGCCAGCCTCAAGCATGCTTCCAAATGCTCATCAGTCATAGTGGAGCGGTACTTGGACTTAATTATCTTCATATGGGAAAAGGCAGACTCACATAAATAAGTAGAGCCGAAAAATGCAGTCAAGGACAAAGCACATTTCCTCAGATTGGGGTACTTTCCATCTGCTAGCAAGTTCCAGAATTGCCCATGAGCTCTGGACTTCAGCTCAATGTCTGCTTATAGTGTGAGCATCTCATCTTCCACTCCAGAAGAGTTCAGGTGAAACAGTGTTGCAATTTGTGATGAGAGTGAATCAACCTCCACATCTTCCCGAAAAGGAAAACACATGAACGTAGCAACTGGCTCAAGCAAAGAAAAGTCTTGAAAGCGTTTGTCAAATTCTGACAGACATTTGTCAATCTGCTCTGTGTAGCGTGCACTGTCAAGCTGCACACAGGCCCCCCCTTGCATCTCTAGCTCTGATGCCAGGTTCTGGAAGTTAGCCAAATCATGGCGCTGCAGCTTTGATGACAGATGTTGCAGTTTGCGTCTGAAAGCATTAACTGAGCTGATCATATTGATCACTGTTTTGCCTTTTCCTTGCAGCTCTAGACTGAAGTCATTCAACGTGTTTGTCAGATTCGTTAAAAATGCCAAGTCTAACAGCCACTCACCGTCATGTAGTTGCTTGTATTCTGCATGCCGCGTTGCATGAAAAAACTCCTTAATCTCTGGGCAGAGGTCTGGAAATCTTTGCAGGAATTTCCCCTGGCTTAGCCACCTCACGTCAGTGTGCAGCAACAAGTCAGAGTGGTCGCTGTCAGCCTGCTCCAGATGTGCGCGGAATAACCCTCTTTGAAGACATCGGGCTCGAATACCACAGGCGATCTTCAGTGCAACATCCATGATCTCTTTCATGTTGAGCATTTTAGCGCATAACGCTTGTTGGTGGATGATGCAATGGTAATTCAAAAAGTCTGGGAAAGCATCGTCCTGCCTACACTTTGCAACAAATCCATTCACGTGGCCAATCATTGCAGGTGCGCCATCTGTGGTGATAGACACCAATTTGTGTTTGGGAGCTGTGTTTTTTCAGTGAAGTTTTTGAATGACTGAAATATGTCCTCTCCTCGCGTCTTTTCTTTCATGAGCAGTACTGTTAACAGTTCCTCTTTTGCAGTCATATCACGAAACACCATACGAATCAAAACGCACATCTGGGCTGTGTCACTCACGTCCGTAGATTCATCCAGCTGCAGGGAAAAACACTCGCAAACTTCGATATCTTTCCACAATTGCTGGGTTAAGTCCTCAGCCATGGCTTCACAGCGCTGTGCAACTGTACTTCTTGACAGCTGGAGAGCTTTGATCAAAGAAAATATTTCTGATTTATTTTTAAAGTCCCGGAATAATGAATCAGCTGCTTCAACGAAGGCCTCTTTTACCATCTCTCCGTCTTGGAAGGACTTCTGTTTCTTAACGATTATGTGACTGACTCGGAATGATGCTTCAGTGGCAGCTTTTGCTTTTGAAGTAACTTGTGTAAAAAAAGACTGCTGTCCCAACAACTGGGATTTTAGCTCCTTCACTTTTGTCTTTCTCAGCTCGCTTTTTGGTGGGAATTCGGTGTCGTATTTTCCATGAAGAGTCCGAAAATGCTGCTCCATATTTCCCTTCTTTGGTATTGCGACGATACACTGGCAGATGAGACAGACGCACTTTGAAAATGTCATTGTGAAAAAAAAGTCCTCCTCCCATTCCAAATGAAAGTGATACGTTTTTTTCTTCTTACTTGGTCCTGCTTCCCCACTCATTTTTATTCCTTGTCTGACTTTAAGTTTAAGAGGAAAAGCCGCAAGAGAAAAATTGGGAGGTAATGAACCGCACTTTGCAGCACTAGGGGTGTTGTTTGATTGGCCTAACTGTACGTTAAAAAACAATCAGAGGTCATCTAACTGGTTGACCTATATATCAATCAAGTGAAGGGATGGATGTTACCTGAGGGCGCTTAACGGACAACCAATTACATAACAGCCTAGCCAAGGAAGAAAAAAAAATACTGGATGACATGTTATTGACATGCGATCTACCAATAGTGGCTTGGCGATCGACTGTTAGATCGCGATCGACGTATTGAGCACCTTTGCTTTAAGGTAAAAAATGTATTTAAAGAGTCGGATCTTAAAGCCCTTTACCCTTTTAGACAGAACTTTGCCCTCCAACTCCATGATAATTTTCTGGATTACCTTAAAAATTATCTGAGATGAGGAGCGTAATCCAAATTTAGGACGTAAATGAGGCCAAACAGCACTGCTACTGAAACTTGGTAGGTCGACCACCACAGCCTGGGAGCTGTGGACCACGAGAATGTCTTCTTCCTCACCACTGCCATTCTTTATTATGAGGAAAATTCCCACCATGGTGTCCTCGATTGCCTCCTGGACTGCTGCGTGGTCTTCACTCTACAAAACACAAAAATATTTTCAATAAAAATGTAAAGATCCACTAAAGCTGCTAACACGGTGCTTTTCACCAGAACAGGCCTCGGTGTGAAGGTCTTCCTGCACTGAGGACAGCTGTGGATTTTCTCCTCTTTATCCCAGAATCCTTGAATACATTTCATTCAGTAGCTGTGTCCAGGTTTTTTGATCAAGGTCATTCGTGGTCATTTTGCTTTAGAGTTCCAGTTAAAGAAGCTTTTAATAAAATTTTAATTGAAAAATCAAACTGCAAAAATAGATTATTCTTTAGAAGTCAATATTTTCGTTTAGGATCTTCTGCATTAGGAAAATCCAATAGGCATATAATACTAAACACAAAACACAAAATTAAGGTTTTTATGATTTCAACTTGAAAAATATGTTTACAGCAAAGCAAAAAGTAAAAATCAATATAACAGGGGCTTGCTATTTTTCATTAAAAAGCAGATAACAGAAAGAGCCAAAGGAACAGTTTCAAATATTTTAAGGTAACATTTTTATTCAAAGAGCCAGATCTTAAAGGCCTGAACTCTTTTAGACAGAACTTTGCCCTCCAAGTCCATTACAATTTTTTAGATTCCTTAAAAGGTGTATCTGATATGAGGAGGCCAAACAGCATAGCAACTGCCACTCCAACACTTGGTAGATCAACTACCACAGTTTGGGAGCTGCGGACCACAAGAATATCCTCTTCTTCACCACTGCCACTTTCCATTGGAAGGAAAATTACCACAGCAGTGTCCTCGATTGCCTCATGGGTTGTTGGTCTTCATTCTACAGAACACATAAAATATTTTCAAAAAAGATTTCGTCGGCTGTCCGTCTCGAGAGACAATGGTGTATTTCCTTGTGAATCTGCATGGCCAGGAATGGCAGTCCCTCCCATACTTGGTGCAGGTGCAGGCTGATTGCTTTTGCAGCTGCTGCTGCTTCCTCCTGGTTCGTTTCTTTGAGCATTCTCGTTCCGTGTCTGTTGTACCTTACCCGACTGCGAGTCTTCAGATGGGGTGATCGTCTGTTTGGCTTTCCCATTAGCTGGGGTCGATTGAGCACTGTCTCATGTCCTTCTTGCAGACGTCTTTGAAGCACAGTTTTAGACATCCTCTTGTTCTATGGCCTTTAATTAGTTGCCATAGAGAAGGTCTTTGGAGATGTGGCCTGTGTCCATTCTCATGACATGGCCAAGCTACCTCAGACGCCTCTCACTGGGTGCTGCGTGCATGCTGCTCATGTTGGCTCATTCCAGCACCTCTATGTTTGGGACCTTGTCCTGCCACTTGATCTGCAGCATACACCGCAAGCACCTCAAGTGGAAGGTGTTGAGCTTTTTTTCATGCCTCATGTAGGTGGTATACATCTTGCTTCTGTAGAGGAGAGTACTGAGCACGTAGGCTTGGTAGACGCGCAGTCTGGTCTTGTCAGCGAGGCTGGAAATGTTCCACACTTGCTGGATTAGTTTGGCCATGACTGCAGCTACCTTTGCGATTCTGCTGTTGATCTCTGAGTCAATGGACAGTGAACTGGAGCTTGTGGACCTGACGTAGGTGATGTTCTCCACAACATCCAGGATGTATCCATCAATGGCGATTGTGGGGGGGTCTCAGTGCCCTGGGCCATGACATTGGTCTTGTTCAGACTGGTGGTGAGTCCAAACTCCTTGCAGGCGTGGGAGACGCAACTGACAAACTGCTGAAGTCCGCCTTCAGTGTGTGATTTCAAGGCTGCGTCATCAGCAAAGAGCAACTCATGGATGAGTACTTCTGTGACTTTAGTCTTGGCACAAAGACGGGCCATTTTATAGAGCTTGCCATCTGACCTGGTGTGGATGTAGACACTTTCGTTGCAGTCCTTGAAGGCATATTGAAAGAGCATGGAGAAGAATATGCTGAAGAGTGTAGGCGCAAGGACGCAGCGCTGCTTTACTCCACTGCTGACCGGGAAGACCTCAGATGTTGCACTGTTGTAGCAGACTGTGCTGTGAATGTTCTCTTGAAAGGACATGACCACTGTGAGCAGGTGTGGGGGGCAATTGATCTTCCGCAGCAAACTGAAGAGTCCGCTTCAGCTGACCAAATAGAATACCTTTTTGACGTCATTCAAGGCGATGTAGAGTGGCATGTGTTGCTCCTGGGACTTCTACTGTAGCTCGCGTAGAGAGAAGATCATGTCTACTGTAGATTGGCCAGCCCTGAAGCAACACTGGGACTCTGGTTAAACACGGGAGACAAGGGCCTGCAGAGGGACTAGTACAACATGGGCAAACACTTTGCTTACAATGCTGAGGAGGGAAATGCCCCAGTAGTTGTTGCAGTCACTCCGATCAACTTTGTTCTTGTACAAAGTGATCACACTGGCATCTCACATCCCTTGGGGGATGCATCCCTGATCCCAGCAGAGGCAGAGGAGGTCATGGAGTGGGTGAAACAGGGCTTGTGTCACTCTTTTTAGGACCTCTGGGGGGATACCGTCGCTCCTAGGTTCCCTTCCACAGGCAAGGCAGTCAATAGCTTTGCTGAGTTCTTCCACAGTAGGTGAGATCTCTAGCTCCTCCATGAATGACAGGTACAGGATGGCGTTGAGAGCTGCAACCGTTACTGTGTTTAGTATTGTGTACTGCTCGAGATAGTTCTTAATCCATTGCTCAATCTGCTTTGCCTGATCGGTGATCACCTGGCCCATTTAGGACTTGAGGGGGGCGGTCTTGGAGAGGATTGGGCCTATTTGACCCCTTTATGCCCTCGTACATTTCTCTTGCATTGCCTGTCTCTGCAGCTGAGTGTATACTGCTGCAGAGGTTTAGCCAGTAGGTGTTGGTGCAGTGGCGGGCAGTCTGTAGGGCTTGTAGTGTACTTGGGCTGGGCTTGGCCTGTAAGCCAGAAGGGCTTTTCTCTTTGCCTCTGTGACAGGCTCCATTTCCTCTCAGTGGGCCTCGTAACAGTCGGCGTTCTTCCGCTATTTCTTTCCGTAGGCATTGATGGACGGATGACAGAGTTGTATACAGCATTACGAAGACAGGGCCTCTTGGAGTCAATGGTTTCATCTGCTGTCACTCCCTCCCTGAGGGCGTCTTCCAGCCAACTGAAGAATTGCTGATTTTTTCACAAGGTTGCTGGCACAACTGGTGTTGATGCGTGCGGCAGCATCTCTTTGAGTGGTGCAACATCTTCGGCGTTATGCGCACCTTGTTTGCCACAAGGGCATGATCCGTGTCACAGTCTGCGCTGCGGTAACCACAGGTGAGAAGGACGCTGCCAATATCCACTCTTTTGGTGATGACTAGATTGAGCTGATGCCAGTGGCGTGAACGTGGGTGCCTCCGTGACACTTGGTGGATCTCTTTGCCTTTGAAGAAAGTGTTTATCATGCACAGGCTGTGGTAGCAAAAACTCAAGCAGTATTCTCGTTGATCTTGCCCCTCCCATAGCTTCAGAGGCAGGTGGGCCAGGCCTCGTGGTCAGCTCCTACTCTCGCATTGAAGTCTCCTAGAAGGTAAAGGCCTTCTGTGCTGGGAATCCTGGAAATCACTTCATCCAGGGCCTGGTAAAATTGATCTTTCTTCTCAGGCAGGAGTGGAGCAAAGGGTTGGTGCTTACACACTGAGAATTCTGACTGGGCAAGAGGATGTTGTCAGACAGAGGGTGAGAATCATTTCTGTTCCTGCGGTGGGGGGCTCGGTGTAGCTGACAAGCATGTTCTTTACCGGGAAGCCAACACTATTCTGCCTTGGTTGGTCCAGACTTCCCCTGACTTCCCGTGCTAATTGAAGGTGTAGTTCATTTCTCTGATGGTGCCGTTGTCAGCCAGCCATCTCCTGTAGGGGGGCATTGTCGACATTTAGTCGTGAGAGTTTTCTTTTCCTTTACGGCTGTCTTCCTTGTGTCGTTGATCTGCTGGAGGTCTGCAGTGAGTCCGGGACACATGGGCCTGATGTTCCAGCTAGCGAAACGAAGAGCTGGAGGCCTGTTTCTTATTGCTTTTTTTAGAAATTGCCTGGTGCGACTGTTTAGTGGCCCACTTTTCGAGGGGTACCTCTCTAATCCTCATGCACCCAGTCACGCAGGTGAGCCATGGTGAGACAGCACCTTACTGGGCTGGGGGCTGCCCAGTTTGAGGCGGGCGGTAGCTGTCCAATAAGGCGTGATGACCTCTCCTACTATTGAAGGAGACCCCTGGCGCTTGTTTCCTTTGCCAGTCGGACAGTATCCGTCCCCTTCTGTGTTGTGTCGTCATCTTCTGATGGCGCTGGAGTGTCCTCTCCAGTGGAGCTACTGAGCCTGAGCAGGGTGAAATGGAGGGCCAGCAGTTGCCCAGGCAGCAGTCCCTCCCTCTCCGTGAAGCTGAAGGGTCCAAGGAAAAAACAGAGTAAGTACAGCGTGGCTGCGCTGCTGGAGTTGCTGATAATGGTGATACAATGTCAGGCCGCCTTAGGGACTCCGGCTCTGGATTTTTTGTCAGTCTTTGGTAGGAAGAGAGAGAAGAGAAAAGCCATGAGTGTTGGACTGAGAGTAGAGATTTTGAATGTTGGAACTATGACAGGAAAAGATAGAGAGATAAAATAATGTAAGATAAAACTTTATTAATCCTACGATGGGGAAATTCTGTTGTCTGTGGCAGCAGCAAAGTGATGTTCAACAAAAGTAAAGTGACCTTCAAGTGTTACAGTACAGCATAAAAAAGCAGAAGAACATCTGCAACCTGAATGACGAGGGTGAATCAAATTGAAGAAAAATAAATAAATAGTTAGAAAAAGTAAAAATACACACCAAAAGCAACTGTTAAAGAACAAAAAAAAAACCTGCTGAAAACAACTGCAGCATTAAGTAAATGAATGAGTGACAAACACCTGTGAGTCCATAGTGTGTCACTTCAGCACAGTGTTGTATAGTCTGATGGCTGTTGGGAGGAATGACCTGCGGTAGCGTTCCTTTTTGCACTGAGGGTGCAACAATCTCGTGCTGAAGGAGTTGGTCAGCGCCTCTACAGTTTGGTGCAGGGGGTGGGAGGGGTATCTATGATGGATGTTAGCTTGGCCAACATCCTGCTGTCTGCCACCTCCTCCATGGACTCTAGTGTGTGGCCCAGGACACAGCCGGCCTTCTTAACCAGTTTGTTAAGTCTCTTCATGTCTTACCCCGCACTGCCCCCTGCCCAGCACACAACCCCATGAAGAATTGCTGAGGCCACCACAGTGTCACAAAAAGTCCTGAGGAGCTGTCTGCACACGCCGAACTACATCAGTCTCCTCACCAAGTGAAGGCGACTCTGGCCCTTCTTGTACAGAGCATCTGTGTTGTTAGACCAGTCCAGTTTTTTGTTAAGGTGAATACCCAGGTATTTAAGTGTGTCCACAATCTCAGTAGCCGCGGTCACATGTGCAAAATATCTTGATCGGATCAATGGTCGGATCAATTCATCCGTGTACATGGGCCCAGTTTGTTCACATGGTCACAATTTTGGTCGGAATAATTCAGTTGGGCATGTGCAGAAGTGTTGAAAATACCGGAAGAGGAAATGAGTCAACTTCTATGAATCCTCTTCTAAACGTGCGTTTATTAATTTTATGAATGTTATGAAGCATCTGTTCGCTCATCATTTTATGCTAAATCCGTGTGGTCAGTGCTTTTTTGTGGGAGAAGCCAGGGTTAGGAGAAGGCTAACACGTTCTAACAACACTAGCCTTGTTTGATGAACACAAAATCCATGCGGAAATGCCGCAATCTGCATCTTGGCTGCACGTAAATATGGGGGAATAACATCAACCTTTATTTTTTCGGGACACGACTGGAAACCCATATCCACGTGATTGTTTGAATGGTTTCTGAGGGCTGAGTGGCATTTCTGCTTTGAAAAGCTCACACACCGCCCCAAAGCCGGTGTGTAAGCTGGAAGTCCAAGCTCTGCTCTGAGACGTGGTTTTCCTGAGAGCGGCACCCGCTAACCCAGAACTACGGGTCGGACACCTCTCCCCGGAGCGCACCCGTAGCAAAGCACCACCGCCCTGTCCGCAAAGACAAAGCTATAAGTCAGTCTGCTCTGCTCATAAACACGGTTCACTTGTGCGGCGCAGCCGGTCAATCCTTTAAGAGCTCCAAAGCTTTTTCTGGACCGCCGCACCGTCTATGCGTGACCTAAACCAGAGCAGTAGTGACACACTATCGGAATAAACTATTTACATCCAACACGATCGGATAAACAATTGGCATAACCCACCTATCTCGATCGGAAAGAAATTTTGATCCGAACGAGTCTGTTCGGGGCAGAGTATTCCAAACGGAGTGTTTGCATGACGCATTTTTCTTCCAATCAGGCGTTATTTCCGATTACTTTTGTCCATGTAAACGAAGCTAGTGTCTGAACCATGGATGTTCACCGGTGAGTTTGATGTAGGGGACCTCCTGAAATCTAGGACCAGCTCCTTCATCTTGCTGGTGTTTAGCAGCAGTTGGTCACTTTCACACCAGCCCACAAAGTCGGAGATGACCTCCCTGTACTCCTGCTCGTCCCCCCCGATACACAGCCCACAATGGCACTGTTATCTGAGAACTTCTGCAGATGAAGTTGGATAGTTAGTTTAAATAAACCAGAGGAGGAAGGTAGACATACTGTGTGATAGAGTGATGAGTCTGGAGATAGAAATGGAAGGTGAAGGAGAAGTTCTGGTTGAACCTTGATGAATTAATGATGGAGGCTGTGGAGATTGTGGCCACAGGGATTTTCAATTATTCATTGCAAAGCTCGTTTCTGCATCGTAAAATAATCAATGAGGGGTTGAGTGATTCAGATGTAGCACTACTGAAGGCCCAGGTGTGTAATGCATGGTCATGGTAACTGGAAAAAACAAGATGGCTGTCATGGCATGACTGTAATTCGGAGAGACCCAGATGCTGTAACCCAGAAGGAGACTCAGACAACAAGGTGAATTTAGAAGTCTTTATATAGGAAGGTGAGTTTTTGGCTTCTTTCCAACAGAGGCGCGGCGGCTGGCTGGAGGAGAGCAGCTGCAGGATTCCATAGGTGAGATGGCGTGAAACCAGAGGACTGCGACCAGGTGAGATCCAGAGTAGACATTTCCGTGGGAGGAAAAACGAACTGGCACCGACTGAAGATTCAGGAGATCCTTATGAAGGCGGCGGTGATGAGGTAAGTGGTGGCAGCTGGTCGCTTCCAGAACAGAGCAGATGGGGGAGGGGGAGAGTAGCTGGCAGAGGCACCATGTCAATGGCGCTGGTAATCTTAGCCTCTCTCACGCCGTGCAGGCAATTTTAACAAGTTTTTCTGGCCTCGATTCACGTATGAATGCTGTCCAAACAGCTCTGAAAAGATTTAGTGCCTGAGAAGGACAGCGAGAACACCAGAGAGGTCGTCCTTGGTAATCTTACACGTGTGGTTCTGATGTCTGTGGAGAAGCTACGGGATACTGTAGATATAATTCATCGACTGGGGAAAAAATATGCAGTGAATAACAACATGCCAAGAGTAATCTTAATCCAGTTTTTAATACGCACTCTGAGAAATCAAGTATGAAGAAAATCCAAGGAAGGCAGAATATGTTAAGAGACGAAGATCTACTTCAGAGAGGACTTTTCCAAAGAAGATCGAGAAGCCAGAACCGAATTCTGGAGCAAGCTAGATGGAATGGAAAGAGAGCCTTTTCTGAAGGACGGATACACACTCATTGAGGGGAGAAAAATATGCCATAAGGACCAGAGAGACTGCTGGATTATCCGTTTAAAGGTCTGTTTTGTTAAGCTTTGGAGCAGTGTAAATTCATATGTTGATAGCATCAAAAGTAAAAAATAAACAAAACCAAAGGTGGTGCTTTGGCAAATTGTTGACGTATTGTGGCAAAAGATAAAGATTTGAACATACAAATCTTAAAAAATAATAAAAATAAAATATGGCAGTGGACTTTGACTATAGAGAAAGGAACATTAAAATCAAAATTACTTACAAGTCATTAAGTAACCACTGGAAAAGTTACAAATAAATAATCAGAGAAAAACTCAGTTATTAGCTGTATTTTACACTCAGGAACACTGGAAATGGCGCTGTTTTCTTATACGCTAAACAAATGTGTAATGGCTTTCTCACTACCACGACTCACATCCTCGTCCTCTGTGCAATCCACGTGAACATACATCATGCTGAAATGCCAACAAATAACTCCAACAATGTAATAACAAAAGAAAGGCTTTACAGGTTTTGTGTAAATTAACTTACAACATCACAGATAGCTTTTCTTTCATGCAGATGAATCGACAGCAGAGTCAAAAAGCTAAACAGGAAGACGACTGTCAAATAAAATTTCCCAACACTGGTGCCATTGTGCACTATTACCATGGTGGATTATGGCGCCCCACACTGGCAGTATCTGGCCAGTGGTGGAAAATAAGCTTTATAGCAAAAACAAAAATAACATAAGTTCAACTCAACACTTTGTTATATACCCTTTGCTTGCAATGACAGCAGTCAAATGTTTTCTGCAAGTCTTCACACGGTTTTCACAAACTGCTGGTATTTTGGTCCATTCTTTAATGCAGTTCCCCCACTTTTTCAGGCCATAGTGGATTTTGAGTGTGACTGTTGGAGGTTGTGGACAGATGTATTTCATATAGATAACAAATTCAAACCGGTGCCATAAATACAGGTAGCAAATGGAGGACAGATAATCATCTTACAGAAGTTACAGGTCTGTGAGAGCCAGAAATTTTGCTTGTTTGTATACTTATTTTCCACCATAATTTGGAAATAAATTCCTTGAAATCAGACAATGTGATTTTCTGGATTTCTGTTCTCATTTTGTCTCTCAGGCTGAGGTACACCCATGATGAAAATTACAGGCAGAAATGAGGAAGTCAAATAGATTGTTGGACTTTTTGATTTGATTCACTTAGAATTTCTACTCTATCTTAAAGGTGAGAATGACTGACAATAAATTGTCACCAATGGGCAGACTGCGGTTACATCTGACTGTTATCAATTGACTGTTCTCTCTGGACTAGGGATGGGTATCGTTAAGGTTTTAACGGTACTACTTGTCATGGTGCCTATGGCAGCTCTCCTCCCCCTCCCCTCTTTGCTCTGTTCCTGACGTGATCAGCTGTCTCCACTCACCTCATCAGCCTGCAGCCTCTTAAGGAGATCCAGTGCCAGTGTTCATTGCCAGTTCGTTGTTCTTCTATGGTGCATAGTCTGGTCACCTCATGTATCTTGTTCATGCCTGCCTTCCTCTCGCTAGTCTTCTCCTATGCCTTACTTACAGGAAAAGATTTCCACAAGTGTTCATCTGGTCAAAGTCGTCATCCCATCTTCCACGTCCACGCCACAAATCCAGTTCAAGCAAAGCTCTCCTGATCCACTACTGCCGTACCCTCCAGCCACGCCTCGCCTCCAAGCCAATATTCCTGATTTTCATCATTCCTGTTGCCATCAGAACTCACCTTTCATGTTTACCATCAAAATCTCTGGTTCCTCTGGGTTTTTTTCTGCGTTCCAGCATCTGGGTCTGCCAAGTCAAGTGATCTCATGACAGAACGGACTGGCCTAACTCCTGACCCAGCTGACCGGAAAAGCAAGAGGGGATAACCTTCTTGACCAGCAAGCGGATGTGATAAGCCAGATGTCTTCTGCGCAATATGACCTTTACCGCCGTCTTGACAGTATGACACAAACTCTCATAGAATTAACAGGACAAGTTTCCAATCCTAATGTTTCAGCTCCTCTTCCAGGCAACATTCTGGACCTCACTTCCGCTGTCACATGATAATTTCACCCTCCAGCCAGAGCCGTTCTATGGAGATGTCAAAGCCTGTGGAGGATTTCTACTACAATGCCAGTTATTCCTCCAACAAGCACCCAGGTATTACCAGACCGATCACAGCAAAATCACTGTGATTGTTAATGTTCTCCGTAATAAAGCTCTTTAGTGGGCTCAAGCCTTTCTGGCCTCTTATCCCATTTCTCATTTGCCATTTGACCAATTCATTGGGGAGTTTCGTCTCGTTTTTGACCAGCCACACATGCAGGACTAAGCTATCCGAAGGTTTCTTAGTTCAATTTAATATTTTCCTATTGAATTCTATGTATTCATGATCCTTTTGATTTTATGTTTAACTTTTTCAATTACCTATACGAAAGCCCCTCTGAGACGACTGTTGTTGGGAATTTGGGCTAAACAAATAAAATAGAATTGAATTGAATTAAAGAACCCACGCAAATCGGTCATTCAAAGCTAACTGCCGAAGAAAGTGTCAGGTTGAGAAGGGCTGATGATCATGAAGGACCCAAAATGCAGATATGCACACAGTTCCAAGGCAAGGGGTTTATTAACTTAAACTTTATACTTTATTAAAAGCGCTGCAGAGCAGGAAAACAAAACTAAACTCACTGTGGGCAAAACATGAACATTGCAGAAGGGAAGAAACGATAATGGACCAGCACAAGAGGAAGGCAGAGATAATACTTAAATACAGATAGGATAGACAAGACACAGGTGAACATGGAGAGAGGAGAGATTGGGACCAAGGAAGTAAAACTCAAAAGCATGACAAAACTGGAAACCTTTCAAAATAAAACAGGAAACAGAACTCAAACATGACAGAAACAATATGGAAAGCAAAAACCAATACAAAGAAATCCAAACCATGAAGGAAAGACAGAAACGCTAGAAAGAGGGGTCACTTAGTCTCAAAATTCTCACTCCGTTTGTACTCCAGACCCCCCCCCCCCCCCCGTAGATGACAGGCCATGGGGGAACAATTCGGAAAACTCTAAAGAAAAGAATGTCCTTTTTGTACCTGTCAAGATCTTGCATAAAAATGTTATCCATGAACTCAGGACGCTTATCGACTGTGGCGCTGAACACAGCCTCATAGATTTGCATCTTGTAAAGCATGGGTGCCCATTACGTCGATCGCGATCGACCGGTTGATCTCCAAGGAGATGAGGGTAGATCGCAGGACAGAGAATATTAAAAAAACAAAAACAAAAAGTACTTCATAAAAATCCACCAGCCAATCAAAATTCTCACCGAGAAGTACAGGACTTGATTGACATGCAGAACGGCCAATCGGACATCCTCTGATGCATACGTCAGTGCAGACGCGTGTTTAAAATCACTGAGCGCAAACTTTTTCTGCCCCGCAGCACATCACGTCCCCGGCAGAAGACCGCTACGGACAACCGGACTGTTTATTGAAGCCGCCCCGGGTGTCTCCTCCTGCAATCAGCTCTGCAGTTCTCGCCCGATAAATATGAGCTCATTAAGAAAGCTGTTTTGTCAGAGGCACGTGCTTCGTACAGAGCCAGCAGCGCCTTTGAAATGCCATGATGCTCCCCCCATTGCACGATTTACAGCAGAGCATGACATACGATGGTTGCTGCTTTCTGTCATTGTAACAAAACGCCTCATATGTTAATACAAAAGTATCTTTGTGTACTCTCTCTCTGTAGTTTTTAATCATCAGTACATTAACAATGATGTTCAATTAAACATGTAACCAATAAACATAACTAACAAACATTTACTAATAGTATTTAATTTATATATATATATATATATCGAGGACAGTTACAAGTACCTTGGAATTCCGCAGGCAAATGGCAACCTGGAGCAGGCAACAAGGAAAGCTGCAACAGCTAAATACCTCCAACGAGTAAGACAAGTCCTGAAAAGCCAGCTCAATGGCAAAAATAAGACCCGGGCAATAAACAGCTACGCACTGCCAGTTATCAGATACCCTGCAGGAATAATAAGATGGCCAAAGGAAGAGATACAGACCACGGATGTTAAAACACGAAAGCTCCTCACCATGCATGGAGGGTTCCATCCTAAATCCAGCACCCTGAGACTGTATACTAGGCGCAAGGAAGGAGGCCGAGGACTAGTGAGCGTAGAAGCCAATATCCAGGAGTTGTTCTCCTGTCAGAGCAACTCCTGTAATCATGCATCCAAGATGCAAGCTCAACTGACAGTGTGCTCAGTGAATGTCT
The DNA here is from genome assembly GCA_037389245.1 of Oryzias sinensis. Lineage (NCBI taxonomy): Eukaryota > Metazoa > Chordata > Actinopteri > Beloniformes > Adrianichthyidae > Oryzias > Oryzias sinensis. The sequence goes on along the minus strand of CM074494.1, from coordinate 12,196,459 downwards.
CAAGCAATGGAGAGCAGAGGATACAGTGCTGGAGGAAAGATCCTCATGGGAGGACAAACCCCTGCAAGGGATGCACAACCGGACCATAACTGAAGTGGCTGATATCAAGAAGCCCTACCAATGGCTAGAAAGGGCTGGCCTACAGGACAGCACTGAAGCGCTCATCCTGGCAGCTTAGGGACAAGCCCTGAGCACCAGAGCAATAGAGGGTCAGATCTACAACACCAGACAATACCCAAGGTGTAGGCTGTGCAAAGAGGCGCCTGAAACAATCCAGCTCATACCTGCAGGGTGTAAGATGCTGGCAGGGAAAGCATACATAGAGCGCCACAATCAAGTGGCTGGAATAATATACAGGAACATGTGTGCAGAATATGGACTGGAAACCCCAAGATCAAAATGGGAAACACCTCCGAAGGTAGTAGAAAATGAGAGGGCAAAGATCCTGTGGGACTTCCAGATCCAGACTGATAGGATGGTAATGGCGAACCAACCAGACATTGTAGTGGTGGACAAAGAACAAAGGAAAGCCGTAGTGGTGGATGTGGCAGTGCCAAGCGATGGGAACATTAGGAAGAAGGAACATGAGAAACTGGAAAAATACCAGGGACTCAGAGAAGAACTGGAGAAAGCATGGAAAGGGAAGGTGACAGTGGTGCCTGTGGTAATTGGAGCACTCAGGGCAGTAACCCCCAAGCTGGAGGAGTGGCTACAACAGATACCTGGAAAGATCTCAGACCTCTCAGTCCAGAAAAGCACAGTGCTAGGAACAGCTAAGATACTGCGCAGGACCCTCAAGCTCTCAGGCCTCTGGTAGAGGACCCGAGCTTTCTGTGAGAAACCACCCGCGGAGGGAAAAAAAAAAAAAAAAAAAAAAAAAAAAAATAAAAGAGTTATAACAGGTATTTGCATTTTTTTTTTAGATTGATGGTTTAAGATTGAACATATAAAGTGCAGGTCGTGCAGCGTTGATTCAGTCCTTTTGTTATTGTTGTGTATGTATGAGGATACAGTCCATTGTTGATGTCTTATACAGTTTATTTGAATTGTCAATCTGCCCTCTATCTGAACATTAAAAAAAATATCTACACTGCATCTAGTGACAACTTGTTTAAAGTTAATTCCAGAGAAATATGACTGTGTCTTCCAATGGCCAGGTTCAATTTGAACACACCGAGCATGTGTCAAGCACTCCAGAATACCCTAAATGTGCATTTTTGAACGTACTTTCATCTTATGGTGTTCACACTGGTCTATTGTTACCCAATAGTAGTGTATGTACTCACTTTTGGAAGAGGTTTGATGCGAAATGTCAATGCGGTGTAAATGTTTCGAATCTTGCTCCAGGCTTTTTTCTTGGTGACTTGGTGTCATATAATTCTGTTAATTCTTATTTTCTCTTCCATAAACAATATTCAAACGGTGGGGAGTTCCATGAAGGACGCCATCTATTCGTTACCACCATATCTCAGTCCCTAATTGGCCAAAGTTCAAATAGTGTGACTTACATTGCACGTTCAAGGGCCACATGCCCGAAAACGGACATACGTAGCTATGTTTTATTTACGTGCGTTTACATAAATTTTTTTCATTGAAAATGGTCGCTTGAGCACACGTTGCGTAGGCCGGTGTAAACACAACATAAATCCCCCGCTTCTAGCGAGTGTCAAGTTAAACCGATAAATGTTTTATTCTTGAATTCCAGGACAAAATCAGATGAGATACCTCTACAGTTGTCAGTTTTAGGCCCCACTCCTCTCTGCCTCCTCCCAATCATGATAAATTTGCCCGTGCTCAAAGAATAATTTAAAAAGCTGTTGTCAGCACCTTGTATTCACTTGATACAGACAAGCCAGCACCCCTGTTCTGTCTGAGTGCACCTCCCTCATCTGATCTTCAAAGACCTGCTGCAGCAAGGTGAAGCGGGACTGATGGATGCGCTGCACCGAGGGAGAAATGTATTGTGGCCCTTCTAGGCAACAGAGATGAGGTTTAAATGATGTAGTACGTGGGGGTTTGTAATCTCGCTGATCAAATTTGCAGGGGATCTTCTCTGCTCTGCCATCTATATATATGGAGAAGTAATGGAGTCTACCACGAGTGAACACAAGAGCTGTACTCCATCAAGGGCTCTTTGACTCACTGCAGCACATCTCAGATAGCTAATCTCCAACCATTCAATAACAGAGAAACGAAGAGAGGCCTCCCGTCTTGCCAACAACTTCATTCCTTTTTGTTTGTAGCAGGTTGAAGTCTATGATCCTGTGGGAAGTACCCATAATATTAAATCATGGGAATTGGATTTTTCGTTGTTTTGAATTAAAACAAACTCGGAAGATGTATTTTCTACGTGAGCTCCTGTTTAGTCATTTTTTACCTTCAGTCAAACTGAAAATTTAAAGCAGCAAATGGGATGCTGGATATAAAATACTAGTTAATAATAGTATATGACAATGTCA
>CM074494.1:12174388-12193500 GCA_037389245.1 Oryzias sinensis | reverse complement strand
GCATTTACTCGAATGAAGGCTTTCTTGCTGTTACCGCAATGTATGTACGACGAGAGAGGGCTGGCTTGACACCAGTGCAGCACCGTAACCACTGGCCCCGCAACTAAAATAAAATTGTTCTACATTAATAAACTGTAATTGTGTAACCTGCATACATGAGACTTGACTGCATTCATTGTAATTATTTCTCTTACCTGTGTCACCCGGTGCGTCTGGCGCGTCGGCATCCCCCTCCGCCTCAGTCACCACAGTCATCGAGTGACGGAGGGGGAGGGGGACTTAATAGGGATTCCCCAATAATAGCGGCCAGTCTCTCATCAAGAGGGGTCAGCTCCGGTGTCCACCCCCCCCCCCCCGTGGCGGACACACTCTGCCGATGCAGCGCTAGACGTTTTTTTGCCTCGACTTTGATGTCCGGTCATTTATTTCATTTCTTTTTTATTTCGGCCACGGTCCGAGGTTGTGAGGCTACAGCATTTTTGGCGTCTGCCACCGTTTGCCACTCACGTGCCTTTTTGGCATTAGTAATGCCCACACTGTACCCTCCAAACAACATTCTTCTCCTCTTTTCCACCTCGCCAACGATAACTTCTACTTCACATTGAATGAAGTTACGTTTTTTTGATTTCCTCTCTGTGTTTGCCATGATTTAGCAAGCCATGAATATTAATTTGTGGGCGTTTCACGGACTATTTATGGGCAACTATGGGCGTGTCATTACGCCGCAAAAGCTGCGCTACATTTAGAATTGGTTGTGATTTATTAAGGGAAAGATGCGTAGGATGTGCGTGCGCACGGTTTTATAAATCCCAATATTTCTGTGCGTGCGCACGTCCTATGTTTCATCCGTACGCCACTTCTGACGCAAATCCTACGCAAAGTTTTATAAATGAGGCCCCTGAGGTTCTGGCTGAGGTGAACTCTCAGATATTTAAAGCTACTCATCCTCTCCACTTCCAGACCATTTGATTTGATTTTTTATGCTAGTTATTATTTCTGTTGCAAAATTATTATATTAAACGGAGAGATTGTAGCTGTTGTTTTATTTGTTTAAGCTCTAAATCATATTTATGATGGATAATCATAATTATTGTATTTATGTTTCTGTTTATACTTTCACGCTTTCACTTTATTAAACGTCCAGATCAAAACACAAGTCTGTCCCAGGAGTTTGATTCTGAGGAAGAGTGTAGGTGGTTGTGAGCATCTGACAAAAAATAGCAAATTTGTAGTTTCAACAACAGTTTGGCCTTAAAAACAAATATTTTCTGAGTTTGGTCACAGAACAATTGTGTTAGATTGGAGCTTGACACCTTAAAATCAGCAGGATCTTCCATTTATTTGCAGCTTTTTGATTTCAGAGGATTTTAACAACCTTTAAAGTCATGAAAAATGAAAAGAGACAACACAGAATCACAACAAATCTGCTTTTATTTTATCTTGTACCAAAGTCCTGTACTGAACGATCATCTACAGTCTGTTGGGTTAATGCAGATGGCATGGCAGACATTAATGGACACTGACAGGGCAGAGGATCTTAAAAGCTGTAGCCACTAGGGGTTCTTTAAAAGTCCTCAATGTAGTCATTGGAGCTTTTGGAGTATTAAATGCTGATCAGATGGAGTTCTCCACCAGTAAAGAAAAGATTTTACAGAACCTGAGTGTGAGCATAAACACTTTGAACATTTATGTATGATTGAGGACTTTCCCGTCTGAAAGAGAAGATCCGTAGATCCATCTTCACGTAACTCCTGAAGTTCACCCAGACTCTGCCTCCAGCGGCCCCCAGGTAAATTGAGTTTGAGACCCCTGATTAAAATGAATAAATATTGGCTTACATTACAAAAGGGGTTTATTCAGACATTCCTCTGGTTTGTCAGAAGATTCATAACCCCTGTTGTTCAAGTAAAATATGTCCAACACCATAGGCCTTCAGCTCTCATCTGTTTGCCCAGCTGTTGGACAGGACGAGTTAAAAAAACAATTGTAACCCTTTGTGGTCCATTAGTTAAAATGTTTGCGCACCCCTGGTTTAGGCCTTTCCCAGTCTCAAAACAGACTCCGAGTGTTTTTTTTGGCCAAGTGTACTATATCATAACTTGCCAACAAAGAATATCAAACTGATTTCTTCATTTAAATAAAGAACTAAAAAAAAAGAAACAAAGAAACTTGTCTCAGCAACAGTTTGGCTTCAAAACATACTTGGTAGATTAGTAACTGCAAAATAATTTCACTTTGGACCCTGACACCCTAAAATCCATTACACAAAACATGGAAGCCACGTCAACAGCATGATCAGACTTTTTTTCACCTTTAATGCCCCCAGTAATGATAAAAGGAGAGACAACACAGAATCAGAATAAATCTGCTTTTATTATTCACATATCTAGTACAAAAGTGTGAAATGAACGCCTACAGTCAGGAGTTCTGATGATTACATGGCAGATGTTAAAGGATTGATGGGGCAGATTACTTTAAAAGTTGTAGGCACCCATATTTTGACGGATGTAGGGTCTCTTTAGAAGTACTCGATGGGATCGTCAAGGGTCTTGTGTAATTGAATTTTAGACACCTCAAGTTCTCCACCATAGCAGGGGAGTTTGTGCAAAACCCGAACGTGCACATAGTCATCTCCTCCCACATGGACCTAAACAGAGAAACAAGTTGTACATTGTAAATTTTCAAATACAAATCAGATACAATTAAATTATAAAGCAATCCCATTTGAGTTTTGTACAATTTAGTATCCATTTAGAGTTTTATCTTTAACTGCTACCCAGTAGGTTGATAACAAAGAAAACAAATATCATTTCTTTGATTTCAATTAAACCCAGAATAAAGAAATTTACATTTATTGAACACATTACAGCTAATGTGTTAAAACTTTTAAACCTTTAAAACGTATGCTTTTCATTATAAATATGAATAAAAACAGACAAGAATATTAATCCCAAATACGTCATGTTAAACCTTAAATAACGTTTTATACTTTTGCTCTACATAAAAATATATTCTGTCAAAATTGTACAAATATGAACATTCTGCTGAAGAAAACAAACAAAACCTGGAAATATTAATAATAAGAAATAACAAATCAAATAATTCTCTTTTCTTTGCTCTTTTGTCTTTTTTGTTAAATCTGGACTCCAAGCATCATTTTTAGGAATAAGTTCATTTCTGCTTGGTGTGTGATGTCCTGTGTGTGTCTTTATGGAACGTTTCAGGGGAATTTTTTTTTAAAAACCTGTCATTGTGATTATCATTTTTAGGTCTTAGAAAACATTAAAAACCAAATCATCCAACTTATCATTTGGATTACACCAAAAATAGTTGGCATTTTACAAATTTTGTGCAACAGTAAAAATCCTCCAAAAAAAACGCAATTAATTTATAAACAAATTATCTATTGTTTATTTCTGATCTCTGAACACCAACCAAATGCCAGGCAAACGTAAAAAATACACTTTATATGGAAAATAAACGCGCAGTAAAAATGTCTATAATAGTTGATAAAGAATGACATTCTTAGCATGAGCCGAGTAATCTAAAAGCACGCCATGATCCTGGTGTTGCGCAATCGAGGCCGCGCGCCCTGCGCTCTTCTCTGCCTGCCCCCACTACCCCTCCCCTTTTCCTTCACACACATTTGCGGCTGCTTCACTAAGACAGGAGCTGCTGCGAGGGCGCCATTTTGCAGGTTTCAGGACGTTCCAAAATCTGTGAAATAACAGATAATAGAAAACCGATATTGGCGCAATTTGTTTTTCTTTAAAGTACGGGGACCAGAAAGAAGGAGCACATTACTCCAATTTTGGAATCTTTGCATTGACTCCCAGTCAGCTTTAGGATTGATTTTAAGATTCTTCTTTTGGTGTCGTTTTTTTAACTTCTAATGGAATTGGACCTTCATTTTTAATCAGCTCAAATTCTTTCCCGTTTTGGAAATCCTTAAATGTGATCATAGTATTCTTTTCCCTCATAGACCTAAACAGAAGAGCAAAACATAGGTTTTGTTTTTCCACATTTAATTAAAATTAAATGTATTTACAGAGCAACCTCCTCTGAGTTTGGTGCCATTTTTTATACATTGTCCCGTGTAAACTGAGGTTTTAAAATACTGAGAGGGCAATTAGGTTCAATAAATAACTAACATTTTTTAGCACAGTAGATGTTTATTCCTTGTGTTGCAATAACAGTCCTTACCTTTATAAAATAATTGGTTCCAGCCACGACCTGACTCCTGTAGCTTATTGCCCTGAAAAGATCAAAGCGTTTTCCTGCCCTTTCCTCCACCTGATCTCTTACCTAAAACCAAGTGAGATAAAAGAAATAATTTTATGAACAAAAAAGGCCATGCAACTTATTAATTTGCTTTAAACTTATTTCCTGTATTTCTACTTACTAGATCGCAGATCTTCTGGGTGTGTTCATCGGCCTTCTTAGGCTCACTGAGTCCTCCTGGTGTTGACATGGCAGCAGCTTTTTAATGAAACAGCAGTAACAGAGGAAGAAGCAAATGGTGGATGAGATTGCTCTAAGAAAGCCCTCTATTTAAGTGAGGAGATTAGCCCAAAGGCAAGACAACCCAACGGTTGGGATGTTTAAGCATGAAAAAATATGGTCAATCCTGGAAGAAGCAACACCTGGTTTCTTCAGAACTCTGTCCCCAAACTCTTCCACAGTAAGATGATTCTGCAATAAACTATGTGCTCATGCTGTTTTAAAGCAGCACCTCAAGCTAGAGTCCTTACTGAAAATTTGAACGTTAAACTGATCTAAGGAAACTGTCATAACAATTATGACTCTAGAATTGCAAAAATCTTCACGTAATGGGAGAAATGCAGTTGACTGTTTTGCTAATGTGATCAAAACTATTTGAATAGGACTTCAAATGAGTTCATATTAACAACAGAAAATGAATGGAGGAACAGTTGCTTTTTAAATAATACGCATCAGGAAGAGCAGAGTTCTGGTACCTATCCTAAACACTGGTAAAATTAATTTCAAAGGAAGTGTTCTTTAAAGATCTTTAAGGTAAAAATTCCTGTTTCTGTAAATCCTTCCTTGGAGTCGCCCAGGGTTTCCTTTATCAAGAAATACAGTTTTTGGGATAACAGACCTTTTGGAGTATTAGGTCACATTGAGACTTTTTACCATCCAGAGAGGAGCCAGATCCTCAAAGGTCTTAAGATCTCCAAAGAGGGGTCTATGGCCTTGGAAGGTCTGAATCTTAGAACTCACGGTATTAATTTATCGATTTGAGAACTTAAGCCGGTCAGAAGGCATCATAGCATAGCATGCTACAGTCCCCCCTTCCCCAGATCTAATTTCTTTTTAGTTGACAGAGATCTGGATATCACTTGGAGAACCCTGAAGAGGTTTATCCCTCAAACAACTGTTGATGTTAATGCATAACAGCTATAATATTGGGGGGGGGGGGTGTTACCACCAAGGGCCAAATAGAAAATGTGAGAAGCAGCTGTCGACCAAGTGATTTTAAAGGTGAAACACAAGTGTAATTATTCATAACTCTGTCATTTTTGCCCTAAAACTAAAGAAATGCATTTTTTCATAACGTCAAATAACATGTCAGAGAACCATCAATAAGCCAATAAATATTAAAACCATAATCAAGACACCAAACAATCATTTTTGCCACTTTAGTGCAACCAGATTTGATGCAAAATGTCAAGCAAAGCATATTTAATAGTTTAACCCTTGTGCTATCCTAGGCACTTTAACGTTGAGAGTTGGGTCATCTAGACCCACTAGACAGTGCTCTGAACCTTTTTTCTTCAATGATTTGTGATCTTCACTGGTGTCCATGGATTACGTGAGATCTTTCCACCTTTAAGGGTGGGGTCATCTAAGATAGCACAAGGGTTAAACTAACACAATGTGGGTCTCCTAAAATCCAAGTGTCATGCTTTTGGATACAGTTGTCATCAGAATAGTAAACACAAAGATCTTAATTTTGGACCACAGAACTGTTGATACTTCTAAGTAAAACACACTTTTATAAAGTAAATGCAGACTTTATAAATTATGTAGTTTTTAAACATTTACAAGAATTTTTGAAAAATATTTATGTATCTTTACCCTTTAAAGTTCCTTGTAATCATTTTTAACTGACTTTTGTCTGCTCTCACGTTTTATCTCTTAAAATTAAACCATGTTTATCGTTCAGATTCCATGTTATTTCTTCCTCCAAATAGGTGAATTTCAAAAACACTCCACTTAGCTGCGCCTGGTCTGCCCCTTCTGTCAAATGTAGAACCCTTTGTGGCTCATTAGTTAAAATATTTGCCAACCCCTAATTTAGGCCTTTCCCAGTCTTAAAGAACTCCACAAAACAGGCTACAGATTTTTTTTTTTTTGGTTAAGTGTACTATATCCTAACTTGCAAACAAATAAAAATAATATCAAACTGATTTGTTAATTTTAATAAAGAATTAAAAAAAAACTAAACAAAGAATCATGTCAGAACGATTATGAGTCAGGAATTGCACAACCCTTAATCTTAGTGAAGAGGTGCGGTTAACCGTGTTGCTATAGACAATGAAACACTTTTTGTGTGAATTCTTAGAAAATGAATAGATAAACAGATTATTTTTAATAAGAATCAGAGTTCTGTTGACTAACAAACAGGATAAATCAGTATCAAAGCTTTTGATTTAAACACAGAAGCTGCATCATTTTTCAACCTTTCTTGATGACTTTTAGTCTCAAGACCAACCAGAAAGTGACTCACCAGTTCACATGGTTGTAACAGTTAATACTGCTGTGTTTTTCTTTTCAGTTGTTAAGTGTCGTAAAGACTTATGCTAAAAGTTTCATGAATCAATAGTTTTGGTCCCAATTTGAAAAAATTTAACATTTTGTCACCAGGAGCTCATTTTAGACTTTTTTTTTTTTGTTCCATTTTTTTTTGCACCTTTGACTTGTAATGTCAGAAATCTATTTTGAAGGATCCAAAATGCAGGAGACCAAACCTGCAGAGGCCATTCAGAAACCTCCATTTCTAACTAAGCTAAAACATAATAAAGCTACAAACAACAAAGGTGACAACACAGATGACCTGACAAAACTTAACAGGAAAGCAGAATCTCATTTATACACAATATAACTGACTTCAGACAAATATACAGGAAATGTAACCAGGAAAACATGATATAAAACTCAAAACCTGACTGATGAGCAATTAAAGCATAATTCAACAAACACACTTTTTCAACTATACATTTGACAATAGGATGGATGAACTTTAAATCTCTTAGTTAGCATCAAGAGTTGCCGTATTGATTTATCAGTTAGTGCAAGAAAAACTAAGTAGTTTTATAAATTATTTTCCACATGATTATTAAATAATTCACCTTAATAGAAAAATTATTGCATATTAGAAGTGCATACATGATAAACAGTAGATGTCCAATAAAGCTAGCATATTAAAAAAAAGATCATTAGAATTAGTCTAATCAAAATTGCAGTCTCAGCAACAGTTTGGCTTCAAGGCGGATGGAGCACTACTGAAGGCCCAGGTGTGAAATTTACGGTCCGCCACTGGATTGGCCCAAAGGCAAGACAACCCAACGGTTGGGATGTTTAAGCAGGAACAAATATGGCTGATCCTGAATGAAGCAAACCCTGGTTTCTTCAGAACTCCGTCCCAAACTCTTCCACAGTAAGATAATTCTGCAATAAACTATGTGCTCATGCTGTTTTAAAGCAGCTTCTCAAGCTATAATCCAGACTGGAAGTTTGATCGTTAAACTGATCTAAGAAACTTGTCCGAACAATTATGACTGTAGAATTGCAAAAACCTTCACCTAATTGGAGAGGTAGTTGACTGTTTTGCTAAGGGGATCAACAACTATTTGAATAGGACTTCAAATTATATTAACAACAGAAAATTAATGGAGAAACGGTTGCTTTTTAAACAAAACACATCAGGAAGAGCAGAGTTCTGGTAACTATCCTAAACACTGGTGAAATTGATGTCAAAGGAAGTGTTCTTTAAAGAGCTTTAAGGTAAAAATTCCTGTTTTTGTAAATCCTTCCTTGGAGTCGCCTAGGGTTTTATTTATCAAGAAATACAATTTAGGGATAACAGACCTTTTGGGGTATTAGGTCACATTGAGACTTTTTACCATCCAGAGAGGAGCCGGATCCTAAAATGTCTTCATAAGATCTCCAAAGAGGGGTTTATGGCCTTGGAAGATCTGAGTCTTAGAACTCAGTTTTTTCTTAATCATTAGCACTAAAAAATACTACAAAAGTATTTTCTTTTCAGTTAAAGATAGTTGCAAAAAACTGACAAGACCAAAACAATTAAGATATTATAAATATAGAAAGAAAGATGTTTCTCAATATAAATAATCTCTAATAGATCTCTTACGTCCCACCCCAAGGAAGGGAGAAAATAGGTAACATAAAGAAAATAAAGTTAAGCTGGTAAGGGTTAAAGGCCATCAGTGCAGCCGTTTATTTGAAATGACAGCTGCAAAGAGGAAAAGAAAGGTAACAAACTTAAATGCTCAGGCACTAATGCCTTTAATGACAAAACCAAAGAGGGACTTTAAACGAGCAGGATATCACCGAAACACTAAAAACATAACCGAAAACAAAGACCACACGCAAGACGGAAAATCAGGCAGTTTCCACAGGCTTCTAATTCCAAGTCAGACAACAGGGGCCAGGTGATTAAACAGATTCCTCCCAGGAATTCAGCTGCCACTGAAACAGGGGGTTGCTGAGGCTTTTATGCTTCCAGCCCAGCCAGGTGATTAGAGTAGGGAAGGAGGCTGGAAATAAAAAAGGCCCCGGTTGTTTAACTTGAGCCTTTCCTTTAAACATTTGAAGTCAATCGAAGGTTCAAAGTAAAAAAGGAAGTCTTTGCCAACGAGAAAAGCTACAACATCCACAGATGACACATTGACTACATGAAGAAGTGTCATTGCACCAAAAGACAGTTCTCAGCACTACTTCTGACAAACTAACAGTGGGTGTAAGTTCATGTTGCTGAGTTGTGTTGGCAGGCATTTATTAGCATTGTTTGCAGTGATGCACAAATAACTGAACAGCACAGTAGACATGAGAGTGATGTCAGCAGCAGTATCAAGTAGTACTTCCCCAGCCAAAACATTTGTTATGGGAACGTAGAACCATTTTCAGTGAGTTTGCAAAAGAGTTGTGCTGATAGTTCTTTCAATTTTAATTTATCATCCTGAGTTGGTAAACTATGCTGCTTTTCCAACTGAATCACCAAGAGATCACTTGTTTGAGAAAACTTCTCTCTTATTTCATCCTGTGGGCAAGACTAAAGATCCAAGCTGATCACATTTTGTGATTAGCACAAGATTGGATTCAGAAGCTGCAGTGTTGTTTCAGAAAATGAGTCACTTTACACCATAAGTAGTCAAAGGATTCAGAGGTTTATTGTCATATGCACAGTAAGGAAATGGGTTTCCCTGTACAATGAGATGCTTACTTTGCTGTCTGCTCTGAAGATCATAAAAGACAGTTCCCACCCTGGCTCTAGACCACATGTGTCAAACTCAAGGCCCGGGGGCCAAATGTGGCCCTCCATGTCATTTTATGTGGCCCGCGAGAGTGTGAATGTTTTTAATTTCTTAAAATAAAAAAATAAACATGGTGTGTATGTATTTATATCTAGGGGGAATCAGACTTAAAATATGGGATCGGGCAACTATACAATAGGCATAAACACTGCCAATATAACCTAACCTGACAGAATCAAATTTATTAGGATTTATACTAAAGCAACAAGAAAACATATGTTTTCTATGCAGCATTAATTGTCACTTTAAAAAAGTTATAATAAATAAATAATGAGCAATTTAATATTAAGGAGTTACATTTATTTTTCATTACATTTAGTTACATGTATAAGTTATATCTGGCCCTTTGAGGACAGACAATATGCTGACGTGGCCCTCAGTGAAAATGAGTTTGACACCCCTGCAATAGACCGTTTGACCTGTTGCCCTTGGGAAGGCGCTACAGGTGCATCAGAGCAAGGACAAACCGCCTTAAGAACATTTTTTCCCCAAAGCCATAACCATCCTGAACTCACACATGCACTGACACTGACAGCTCCACACGCACACACCCACACACCCATGTCTCTCTCTCTTTCTCCTCTCTCTCACTATTCGCATCTCATCATGTCAACACCATCACATTATGTGTAATATTTTCTCATCATGTGCAATATATTAAGTGCAATATATCTCTGCTATCATGGGCATAGCAGTTTTTATTTTTTACCTACCTCTCTGCAGAAAGTAAAAACCCACTCAACAAAAATTTGTATTGTACATTTTGTACTTTTGTAAATTGTACTTTTTTAAATTGTACTTCTCTTTCTTGTGAAATTGTTTTATTATTATATTATTTTGTGAAATTATTATTCTCTCATGCATGTTTGCACTGAACAGTGAGCGCCTCTCATTTTGCTGTATGCACATGTGATGCAAATTGTACATGTGTATGGTGACAATAAAGGTATTCTATTCTATTCTATTCTATTCTATTCTATTCTATTCTATTCTATTCTGAATGCCAAAAGGTTAAAGGTAAAATAAAACAAAATAAAGATGGGGTAGGATGTATACAGAATTTCTGAAACATTCACACATAACATAAAATATAACTATGCAACAGCAAATGACTAAACTTATAAACGAATCAGCTGTTGTGCATTTTCAGCTGAGAGTAACGGTGCAAAAGAAACTTTCATGAGCTAAACAGTGAGATACACATGGATGTTGAATATTATGGTGCAAGAGCAGTAATAGCAAACAAAGAGTATGTGCAAAGGTGCTGTTTGTTGTTACAGACTCCTGTAAGCTGATAAGGAGTCTGATGGCAGAGAGACTGAAAGAGTTCCTGAGTCTGGTAGTCCTGCACTTCACACTCCTGTACCTCCGTCCTGAAGGGAGGAGAGTGAACAGACCACGTTGCGTGTGGGTGGGGTCCTTGATAATGGAGGCAGCTCTCCTGTGGACCCTACGCTTGTAGATGCTCTGCAGCGAGGGCAAAGGAGTTCCTGGCGATCTTCACCACTCTCTCCAGGCATTTGCGCCACACTGTGATGCAGCTGATCAAGATGGACTTTGGGGACATGCCAACTCCCTCAGCCTCCTCAGGAAGTACAGCTACTGATGAGCTCTCTTCACCACCTGTGTGGTGTTGAGTGTCCAGGTGAGGTTCTGGCTGAGTTGGGCTCACAGATATTTAAAGCTACTCACCATCTCGATCTCCAGACCCCGGATAAGAGTGGCTAATGAGGGTTCCTCTCATTCCTCATGTCCACTCTCATCTCCATTGTCTTGTTTGTGTTGAAGGTGAGGTTGTTGTCCTCACACCATTTCACCAGAGTGGGCACCTCCCTCCTGTAGGCTGCCTCGTCTCCGCCAGTGATGCGTCCTATCACGGCAGTGTTGTCAGTAAACTTTAGGATGATGTTGTCCTTATGAGAGGCCACACAGTCGTGGGTGAACAGAGGATGGGACTGAGAACACAGGATTAGGTAGTTGCTAAAAAAAAAAAAAACTTTGAAGGAGTTGGTTGGGTAAAAGGTTGAGAGAGGACGTTTCCAACTTTGTAAAAACACAACCAAAAAAACAAAAAGAAGCTGAAATGAAAGCTTTGATATCCAACAGGCATGCTGGTGCAATATTTTCTGTAAGTCTTTTCTATGTAGAAAACAACAACAAAAAAAAGAATCCAGCTTTAAGTGTCCAAACAAAATTTAATATACTGAAAGTGGTTTCCTCAAAAATCCTTTTCTCTGTCTAGACTGAGTTATGTAGTTTGCAGTTTTTTTTCTATACATATTTTTTTGTTTCAGCAGAATGTTCTTTTGTCAAAACAATGATCCGTCCATTCGTTTTCTAAACCCACTGTTTTCCTTTCAAGGTCAAGGGGCTGTCAGAGTCTTTACCGCCTAGAGATGGCTGAACGCAGGGTAACCCTGGACAGATCACCAGCCTGTCGCAGGTCAATATGATCAATTAAAAACTTCTAAACAGCATGGATTTTCAGCAGCATGTCACACAGCCAACTCACAACAGAGGACACACCCTGGACCTTGTCATTACCTATGGTCTGTCCACCAGGGTGTCCTCTGCTGTTGACTTGGCCATATCAGACCATTATTGTGTGTTTTTTAATGTCACCAGTGAAATCCACCAGGAAGCCTCAGTGAGAACTGTGAGGAAACAGTATTTAACTCCTGAAGTGGCTGCAAGTTTTATTGATATTTTTAAGCAAACTCCTGCTTAGATTTTACCTGCACCCTGTGATTTTATTGTTCATCATTTTAATAACAGACTTCAGTCTTCCATAGATGCAGTGGCTCCATTCAAAACAAAAACATTAAGAGCCACTCCTAAAATCCCATGGAAGACTGATGACATTAAGGGTCTGAAGCAGAACTGCTGGAGGGCAGAGAGGAAACACCGGAAGACAAAATTATTAATTCATAAAGACATTTTAAAAGAACAACTCAAAATCTACAATAACTCAGTTAAACGGGCTGGAACCTCTTATTTTTCAAAAATCATTTCAGAAAATAAAAACAACCCCAAATTTCTTTTTAAAACCATTGATATTTTAATAAATAAAGACTTCAACAAGTCCTCCATGCCATCATCTAATGCTGCATGTGAGGACTTCGCAGACCACTTCATGGGTAAAATCAATGCTATAAGATCAAACATTTCATCCATGCAATACACTGATCTTAACAGACCTTTAGCATGGTTTTTACCAGAAGAAACACTGGGGAGTTTTGTCCTGGTTGATGCGGAGATGCTTGGTCGAGTTGTATCCCAAGTAAACATTACAAGCTGCCTTTTAGATCTCATTCCCACTTCACTTTTTAAAACATTTTATGGATTCTTTGAGTCAGAGCTTTTAAACATGGTAAACTGCTCTCTTCAGATGGGGGTCTTCCCCTCTGCCTGTAAGACGGCGGTGGTGAGGCCCCTTCTGAAGAAGAGTCAATTAAATCCAAAAAAATCCGTAGAGGTTTTTAAGAAGAGGCTCAAGACCCACCTTTTTAATTTAGCTTTTAATAATAAATTCTATTAGTTTTAGTCTAGGCTATTTTAGGTATTTGTTTTCATTTTATGCATCTTATTCTCAATTTTATGTTTTTATATACATCTTATGTTTTTAATTTTAGTATCTTATCATAATTTTAGCCCCAGTGTTTCTTGTGGGGATCTTTTCCTCCAGGGTTGCCGGCTTGGTCAGCGGTTGTTGCTGCAGTTCTTGCCCTTGCTGGGGCGGCTGGGGTCTAACTTTGCAGCTTCACGGCTGTGAAGTGGACCCCAGTGTTGTCCCAGTTTGGGTGGGCGCTGTGGCGATGCTCCCGTGGCCGGGCTGGCTCCTGGTATGAAAGGATCCCCAAATACTGTTTCCTCACAGCAGAGCCAAGCCATACTTGTTTGTTTGTTTGTTTGCTTATTTATTTATTTATTTATTTAAACTACATAGTCATCATTTTTTTTACGTGGGGGCTGTCAAGTTATTTTACCCCACTTGAAAGGGGGAAAGCATCCACGGAGTTTTGAGCAGGACTTCACACACTATCCAGACATACTTTTCCGTTTTTTCTGTTTTATTCAATTTCTTGAGGTTTCCACAGTGATGGCAAGATGCTGGTTATAAATGTGTGGTGAAAAACCTAAACAAGACATAATATTTTCTCAATTTACCACAGTAAATACAACAATAAATATATAACATTAATCAACAGATAAATTCATGACTCCATAATTAATTAGATTTACACAATTGATAGGTTAAAAGTTAACTTCATAATGTCGGGAATTCATTGAAAATACAACAATGCATATATTTCATAAATAGCAGTGCTTGAATAAATGACAATAAATGGAATAAATGACAACGGTAGACTAAACAAACATTTGCACTGACGCGACACCTGATGCGGAAGCGCGCAGCCGGCGCTTAATGCACAGCGGATCACAATAACTACGCCCCGTAATATGATCAAATCTTACCGGCTGCCTCCGTGGGTTCGATGCCTTTAACTAGATTTTTAGATGTTTATTAAGATGGATCGCAAGTTTGGCGATCGCTCTCGAGCTCTGCTTGATCTGGCGCTACGCATGCACTTCATTCAAAATTGCTCCTGGTGCGCACAGCTGGACCTTGATTAATACCGCGCCCACTACAGACTTAAACTTTCCTTTTCCTCTCTTTAATTTTTTAACTACTTTAAAATTAATTTTCTCTCAAATTTAACAGAATGTACCTTTATGCATTTTTACTTTAGATTTTTATTTGATTTTTTTCTTTTTGTGTTTTTTTTCTCTGTTTTTATTTACTTTTAATATAAAATCACTTGAAGCATCAGCTTCCTCAAGTTTGACCTAACACCTCCCACTCGATATTCTTGTGGAAGCACCAAGAATGTCGCTTACTTAGAGGTCAAATCTTTCAACAAATTAAACTTACTTTTGTTCTTCTATAGGAAGCAAAACAACTAGACGCCGAACATCCCTATGCAAAACGATCGCTCTCTCCCTGCTTTCCTTAGAGCCTGAAAAAACTTCATCCCTCTTCCTAACCCCTGTTCGTGCCTCAGGTGGACAATAACTCGGAGTGACTTTAACGGTAACATCACGAACTACACCTTTGCTATCCGGTTTTGCACCAACAACTCTTCCAAGTCTAAATTGACCCCTTAAAGCATTTTGATCACTTAACCACACAATGTCCCCGATTGCTACATTTCTTTGTGTGGTATGCCACTTGCTCCGAACGAATAGGTGAGGCCCAGCAAGCTGGCTCCATCCTCTCCAGAATTTGTCCACTTCAGCTTGAATGGCTTTGAGTCTTTCGTAAGGATAGCAGTCGAAGTCAAAGGCTTTAGGATCTCCTTCTTGGGACGCTCGTCCAAGCAGGAGGGTGTTAGATGAAATGTAGTAGACACAGTCTTCTCGGCTTTGTGTCCTGGCGTCAATTGGTCTCTCATTTGCAAGGTTAGCAGCCAAGGATAGGGTCGTCTGGAATTCACTAAAAGTCAATGCTGATTCCTTTCCTATAGTTTGGAGAGCTCTCTTTACTATGCGCACAGCGGCTTCAGCAGCTCCATTCCTGTGTGGAGAATCGGCGGGATGAATTTTCCATGTCCACTCTGTCCCATTTCTGGCAGAGAGATCTTCCAAGCTTGCCTTATTTTGCTGGTCGAGGAACTTATACATTTCTTCCAACACAGATTTAGCCCCAATAAAGTTAGTCCCAGGGTCTGACCAGATTTTCCGCGGATGCCCCCTGATTGCAGTAAACCTCTGGTAAGCCACTAAGAATCCTTCTGTTGAAAGATCGTTTGCAACTTCTGTGTGGATAGCCCTGCTGGCCATGCAACAGAAAAGAACACCCCAGACTTTCTTTGTCACCCTTCTTTTGACGTCATCCCTTACATGATAAGGTCCAAAAAGGTCCACTGTTGTGAATTGGAATGGTGCTGCGGGGGTGGTTCTTTCTGGTGGTAAGGAGCCCATTATTTGTTGGCAGTTCTTTGCTTTTACTTTTCTGCAGGACACACAGTCATTGACAACACGTTTGGCAATTCGTCGACCTCTCACCACCCAAGCTTTGGTCCTCATCTTGAGCAAAGTAGCGGCGATACCTTCATGATTTTTGTTGTGAGCTTCACGTGCCACCAAAGTAGATGCCCAGGCTTCATATGGCAAAATTGGGACATCAACCATATCTTCCCTGTAGGTCTGTATGCGACCACCACAAACCACTAATCCAGAATCTTTGTCTTTGTAGGTGACTAGTCGGTTTAGTGTTGTGGCAGGAAGGTTCATGTCCGCTTGTGCTGCCAGGAAGATGTCTCTGAGTGCATCCTCTCTTTCATTCACAGATATTACTCCACTTAATGGGACTGCCTCCCACTGTGGTTTCTCCATGGCTTTGCTTTTTCCACCAAATCTCTTTGCCGCTCTCCACATCCATGCGATGACTTTGATTAGTTTGGATAAACAGCTAAATCGTTTAACATCCACTAATATTTGGACTGCCGATCCTGAGGGTGGTTTTCTTTGGTTAATGACCTGACGTGGATCATCATTGATTTCAAGTTTCTTTGTTTTGTTTCTTGTTAGTACTGCCGTGAACACTGCGGCTTTGCGTTCAATCATGTCATGAACTTGGGCGGTGTAAGCCATTTTCCCCTCTGATTCTCTGGCCAACTGTCTTTCCGTTCTAAGAAATGTGGCTTTGACAGCTTCTCGGTTGTTTGGAAGTAGCAACGGATTTTCCACCCAAGGGTACTTGGCATGCCAGTGTGGTCTATTGCTGTGACTGTCACCTTTGACGTAGGTAAGGCCTTCTCTCACTATTTGCAGCTCTCTCTCTTCTGCGAGTGTCATTTCCTTCCCACCAGGTTGACAATTTCCACATCGACATCCTCCACATTTGGGAACACATGCAGCACCGATGCTGTCCCACCTCCACCATTCGAGGAAGTCACGAGTGGTAGTTGCTGTACTTGAGCTTTGCGGCACCATTTTCATGTGGGAATCCTGCAGCGTTTGATTGGATTTGCTATTGATCACTTCCGTATAGTTTACAGCAGCAGTCCTCATAGATCTTGCGAAATGTGTTCTTGATTTATGAGCAGAGAGTGTCAATTCTTCAAAAAGCTTTGGATGGGTTCCCCCCACTGTTTTTCCGAGAGGTCCATCCCATAGTACGAGATCTCCAACGGATTTGATTTTTTGAGGTACAAGTTGTCCTTCCCTGTGAGATATGAGCAGTTGTATTTCCTTTGGTCTTTCAAGCTCAGCGAGTTGTACCTCTGGAAAGAACTTTTGCAGCTGTCCTGCCGAGACATGCTTTTGAATGTCTGCAACGTTGTCTAGTCCATAACAAACCAGCTGATGTGCTCTTAAGGTGCCGCTTGGAGATTGTACTCTGATTTTAAGGAGGTATCTTTTTGTCTCCACACAAACTTTCATCCCTCCAACACCATGAACGACAAGCATTATTTCCTCACTTCTGAGCTTTAACTTCTTTGCCATTCTATGCGTGATATAATTCGTGTCGGAAGCCAGGTCAATCAATGCTCCAATTTTTTGCCCAGCGTTTGCTGTGACTGTCAGCAGCATCATGATTACTGGAAACTCTTGCAGTCCATTTTCATCCAACAAACTTGTTTCTTTTCTGGAATTAAGCGTTCTTGTGACTGAATTTGAAAATACATCTCGACATCGTTCGGCTAGCTCCGGTGAAAGATTGCTGAAGAACTCCTCTTGTTCCTGAGTGTATTTTCTCTGACTTTTTTCTGTTTCCGCTTTGCTCCTCTTCTGGTTGGATTCAGTCCTTCTGAGAGGAACATTTGGACAAAGGCAAAAATGATGTGCAGGCGTTTTGTTGAATTTGCAATCTTGATCTTTACACAAGTAGGCGGGGTTGCAGAAGGAGTCATCATCGTGGACCTCCAAGCACTTTCTGCATGCTCCCAATTTTTTAACTGCAGCCTTTTTTTCTTCTACTTTCAGATTTCGAAACTGCTGGCAGAAGTAGAGTTTTCTCTTGTGTTTGCTGTCGCCACAAACTACACACACCGCTTGGTCATATTTAGTGGCTCTTGTTCTTGTGTGCTTGATTTCAGTCTCAGTTTTTCTCCTAAGTGGCTCATCATCCCACAGTTGATCTAGTTGCTCATATATAACTTCTTGATTTTTGAGGAAGCTCAAAAGGCGGTCAAAACGATTGTCTGGTGTCACAGCACTTCTCCTGTCCGCCACGTGCATCAACCATTCTCGCTTGATTACTGTAGGAAGTTTGCTTTCGATGGATTTTATTACGAGTGGATTTTTTATTGCACCTGTTTCTTCAAGGTCTGTTAGGTCAAGGAGTGCTTTTTCCACCACTTGAATCAATTCAATGATTTTTCTTGGTTGATGATTCTTTACAGGTGTCATCCTTTGCAGTTCTTCCACTATTTCGACTGCAATGGCGGTTTGATTGCCAAAGCGGTTCTCCAGGACTCGGAATATTTCTTCAGCTGTGTTATAGGTGTTTAGACGGAGGTTTCTTTGTATTCTTTCGTCGAGGCTATCCAACAGCTGGTATTTCTTCACTTCACTTGAGCCAGTTGGTTCACCCTGTTTTTGAAGGGCTTCCCATTCCTTTTTCCACCTGTGGAAGTCACGTTGATTTCCTCCAAATTTAGGGAGGGCCATGGGTTTCAACTTGATGACAGGTGCTGGAATATTCATGGGGTGAACAACCCTTTGCTCTTCAGACTCTCTGATCTTTATTTTTATGAATTCTGCTTTTCTGGAAATTAACTTTGGAATCATCATGTCGAGCGTTTTGAGACGACTTTGGAACTCCTCATAGCCGTATGATGGTACCCATCGTTTCCACTGGTTGTATGTGTCCTTTGTAGATTTTGCTACATCTTGTAGGTGGGTGAGTATGAAGTCATATGCCTCCTGGTTGCCATCTGGGTGTATTGCAGCAGCACGTTCACACTCAGCTTCAGCTATTTGGAAAGCTGTGTTTAACTCAGCATGTCCATAATCGTTCCAGAGAGTATCTTGAAGGAGAGCTCTGGTTTCTTTCAGCTTTAACTCACATTATTTTGCAGTTCTCGTTATGTCGGCCTTTTGCTGTTCTGTTAACACATCACCTTCTGTGTCCAGCTTTGCCTCCAACTCTGCAATGAGTCCCATCTCCACTTCATCATTTGCATTCATGACTCTCTCTGCTTCTAGGGTAAGTTTATTGAAACTGTCCTTTAATTCCTCTTCAGGCATGTCTTTATAATTTCTTTGTATAGTGTTGACGAGACGTGAGAATGTTCTTTTTGCTATTGTCCTCTCAGCCTTCAGTTGCTCCACAGACTTCATAGACTCGGCCATTTTAACCTCTTATTTACCTCTGTGGTTTCTTTTTCTTCTGACAACCAGTTTGCCACTGACGATTTAGTTTTTCCACTGATAGTCGGCTTTTACTGTAAGTCAGTTTTCCTTTATAGTCGGTTTTTCACTGTCAAGTTATTTTACCCCACTTGAAAGGGGGAAAGCATCCACGGA
>CM074494.1:12102961-12173888 GCA_037389245.1 Oryzias sinensis | reverse complement strand
CTTTGGGAGGTTCCACAAAACTGCACTTTAACCCAGAAGGAAACAACAACCGCTCCACAATCCCTGAATCCCCTACAGCCTTTATCCAAACATTTACATTGACCATTATCACACATTTGATTGCATTTACTCAGAAAAACAAGCACAACTTCCCGTTTGTTTGTGTGTGAAATGATTCCAAAAAGCCATGTGTCATCCTGGAGGGACTGGTTTCTCATCAATGCAGACCACCAAGTTTCTCTGGTTTCTGACCATTTGGTGGCTGGTAGGCCTTTTGGGATTTTTGTCAGGGAAAGAAGTGAACCTGGGCTCCAAATATTGGAAAACACTGATCTAAAAGTACTAGGACATCTGGAGAAAGCTCTAGTTCTGCTCCAACTCAGTCCAAAGCACTGAAGATAGATGGAGTTGGATTTGGGAGAGGACTGAGCTCATTCAGATGAAGAAAGAACAAGTCAACAGATGAAGAAGATTTCAGGAAGTTTCCCATTCAACAAGTTCAAGTTTCCAGAGAGCTAGTTTAGCATCCGTGTTCTGGACCAAAGCACTGTCCCTCTGAAGGTCCAGACACAGAGAGGCCCAGAGTGACCCCCATTTCTCCTTTTTGCTCTCTCCAGTGGCTGACTCCGCCCCTTAGGACGTCCCCCTGTGTGGATCAGTGGTCAGTGGGTTGGAACCTGCTGCAAATGCAGGCTCTGGTTCTAACTGCTGGATCAGAAGTGGAATGTGAGCTGTAGTGGTGTGTCTGCAGCTGGATGTGGAACACATGAGGGAGGGGTCAAAGGTCAATCTTTCTTCCAAACAAATGTTGTCAGTCTATTCTCCAACAATGCTCCAACATCTTCAAAGGTTTTTGGTCCCAAATCCAGAGTGGAGCTGGTAGGACGTGATCATTTCAGCCTCAGATTTGGGATCTGTCATCTCTCTGCCACCGTGACACCGAGTGATGAGTTCATGCTCCAAAGCGGCCCGATCGCTGGCTTTAGGGACTATTCCAAAAGCTTTCAATGATGGCGGAATTTAGGAACAGATGACGGCTTGAAATGTCTGCTGTTGGTTTCTGATCCAGACAGAAATTCAATCAAATGTCTGTGAATCCATGATTTCCTTAGAATTCACTTAGAGAACTCACTAAGACTCTACTTTCAGGGATCATTTCTTTAGTCTGGAACTAGAGGATTGTGTTTCTACAGAGGTTGGTCTGGCTGTCCATGATGATGAATGAAGATGTTTCCTTCAGAGCAGGAAGCTGGTGAGAAAATGAGAATCTGCTTCACTGATGAAGACTGTTCAGTGTTTCTGGATGTGACACTGAAGGAGGAAACATTGTCTGAGTGGACTGTTAGTTTGTATTGAGATTAAATACTTTTTGTTTCTTTCTATGAAAGCAGAAACCAATAACCAAGCAGAAATGTGTGCTGCAGATGCCATGCTTGCCACTAGAGGGCAGCACAGCAGCTTCAGTCTTTGTCATTGTTGCTGTGTGAGCCTGAAGGAGCTTCTAGGGCCGCATTTACACTGCAGGTCTTGATGCTCATATCCGATTTTCTGACTATATCCGATTTTTTGACGACCCGCTTACATCATTTTTGTGACTCGTATCTGATTTTTGCATTTACATTTGAAACTATCAAATGTAGACGTTCTGAGGACTACGTAGCAGCATTTCCGCATTCCGCGGACCTCTTTCGTACTTTTGTGACTGCGGTTGTCATGGAGACAAGGCGGCGACGGAAGGAGGCGTTGCCTTGGGCGCTCTGGAGGGGATGCACGGGGGAGTAAAAAAAAGGGGGGGGGGCTGCTCGGCCGTCTTATGTGCTCTCTCTGAGTTTTGAATGAGGAAGTGTTTGCAGACGTTGTGCTGTACTAACAGTTTGATCCAAGTGTTGAACCTTTCCTGCGCGATGACTTCTCTTTTCCGATCGTAGTCAGAAACACACGGGAGATTTCCTCGGGGTTCACTTTTCCGTTCTGAACCCTCAGCCTCCAGAGTGGGCTAAGAAAGACTCCAAAACTTTTGGGGGAGACACCTTATTTTTAATTTACGGTTCTCCGACAGTCCCCCGCTCCGCGCTCACCCCCCCCCCTCCTTCGACACACACACACGCATGCACGCGCACACGCTCACACACACACATGGTCCCCATCATACACGCCCCCCAAAGAAATAAACGGCTTCTAGCCTTTTCCATAGCAACGGTGTCCCGCTTCATTAGTTACCGTTTGCGTCCCGACCGGACATAACAGCAGTTTCCAACTACGGTCTGAAGCCTGAGGCTGAAAGGTAACACACTGACAGCAAAATCAGCACTTAATGAGTCATGTGATCTCAGTTGGTGGTGTCCTGAGTCGACGTCACTCACTGACGTACGACTCGCATTTACTGGGGAATATCCGATTTGTCTGCTTACATGGCACACGCAGAAGCTGAAGCTGCACTGCTGAGTTCCTGTCCACCAGGGGGCAGCACTCCTTCCATCCAGCTGCAGGAAACCTTGATGTTCTGCAGAATCTGCAGCCGTTCAGACACGCCCTGTTACTGAAGAACACAGACGGCCTTCAGGAATGTGGTTCTGCTGCAGAACATTCTTCCAGACTGAAGCAGAGAAAAAGTCCCACAGATCATCTGGAAGATCCACATTCTTTCAGTCAGAGCTGCTCTCAGGCTCAGCTTTGGTTCAGTGCTGCAGTGAGTGGAGGCCTCTGGTCTGTGGGGGGCTGGGACCATGGTGTTGATCAAAATGTCAAACTGCTGTATTTTTGTTCCTCACATCTTTCTCACTGTGGAATCTGTCAGAGTTTTTCCTGGAAGCTCTGACAGATCTGGAAGATCCACATTCTTTCAGTTTTCCATCAGCTTTGGGATCAAATCTTCCTCCAACTGCTGTTCTGACTTGTTCTCACTCTGACTTCAATCTGCTTCTTTCTCAGCTTCTGCTTCAGTTTCAGGATCTTGTGGATTTGAATTGTTTCTGATTCTAACAGACATGGAAAGAAAAGCTTCTCAGCTTCACTGTCAGCCATTTTCCTGAGCTGCATGTGAACAAACTCTCTGTTCCTCTGAGTCTGACTGATGATCAGAAGGAGCTGTTTCCAGGAAATAGTCAGGGCCCTCCCTTCAGCTCCATCAGGAGTTGCTTCAGTGTCAGTAGATGACAGATGAGGGGAGTTCATGCACGTCTGGAAGCAGAAGGTCACATGACCTCACCTTTCTCAGTCACTGAGATCAACAACCTGTCAATCAGCTTGAAGCTTCGCCCTTCCTCTCAGCTGCTGTCAGCTGCTGTCAGGTTTCTTCTTGAACCTGTTCTCTGTCTTTAG
This sequence comes from Oryzias sinensis, assembly GCA_037389245.1. Taxonomy (NCBI): domain Eukaryota; kingdom Metazoa; phylum Chordata; class Actinopteri; order Beloniformes; family Adrianichthyidae; genus Oryzias; species Oryzias sinensis. The sequence continues at coordinate 12,170,567 of CM074494.1, read as the reverse complement.
TTCATGAAACAAACAACCTGCAGCTCCTGACAGTCATTTCACCTCCAACAAGAAGCCCCGCCCCCTTTTTCATGTCAGGACAAAACCTGATCAGATCCTGATCCTCTGACTGTGGGGCAGTGGCTGTTCACTATGTAGACAACAGGCATGTTGAGGGTTTGATTCCAGGAAGGCTGTTCCACATGCAGCCCCGCCCACCTGTGCTGCCCCGCCCCCTGTGCTGCCCCGCCCACCTGTGATGCCCCGCCCATCTGTGCTGCCCCGTCTCCATCCAGGTGGACTCTTCCTGGTTGTGAGTCAGTGATCTGTGCTGCAGCTGCGTTGACACGGTGAGGGAGACTCTTCTTCCTCTTCATCTCTTTGCAGAAATTGAAGTGAGTTTGTTTCTGGAACTTTGTCTTCACTAACTTGAATGTTTGTTTCTGAATGTTTGGAGAAGATCTTCTTTCTCTGCAAACTCTCATCACTCTGCTGTTTCCAAAGCTTCATCATTGTTTATTACTGATCAACAACATGGAGGACTCTTCTTCATCAAGTCAACAACAATCAGCTGATGATTGTCGGGTTTTTTCATTTCTGACTCCAAACCTTCCTGTTGTCCTCCATCCAAGTCTGTGTGTGAACTCCTTACTAAAGTAATAGATTACAGTTCCAGGTAACTTTGTGCCGGAACTCAGTAGAGTCATATTTCCTCATTCCATGTTCAAGAACTCTCAGATTCCATCAGACAAACAACCTAGAATAGAAATGTTTGTAGCAGAGAGACCCTGAGGCATTAGTTGATGAAAACAAAGATTTTTCTGCTTTTGTTCACCAACTATAAATTCTCTATAAATTCTAACTCTGTTAGTCTTCATTGATCCTAAACTTTAGCTGTTGTGTTCCTCATGGTTGTGTTTCATCTGTTTTTAGCACAGAGTTGTCTGTCCAGTCTGTCTAGTTCTGTCATTAATGACAGAGTATTGTAGCCACCATCAAAATACAAAAATAAATACATTTACCAGAATAAAGTTGTTCAATTATGAGAAAAAATTCTATGAGAATAAACTTGTAGGATTATGTGTAAAAGATTCAATATTATAGTTATAAGTGGATGTTTGTTTCTGAATGTTTGGAGAAGATCTTCTTCTTTCTCTGCAAATTCTCATCACTTTGCTGTTTCCAAAGCTTCATCATTGTTTCTTACTGATAGATAGATAGATAGATAGATAGATAGATAGATAGATAGATAGATAGATAGATAGATAGATAGATAGATAGACCTTAATGATCCCGAAGGAAATTTTATGTGGCCAGCTGCCCATACTTAAAAACACAATCATTCCTAAAACAAATAAAAACAAAATAAATAGATAAAAATATAAACGGATAAAAAAGATAATAGCAAATATGAACAATTCCTAAAAACAAGTCAAGTTTCCCAGAATTCCATCTTAATAAAAAACTAAAGTAAAAGCTCTCAACACAGAGTGTTGTGCAGTCTGATGGCTCGTGGGACAAAGGATTTTCTAAGTCTTTCTGCGGTGCAGCGTTGGGTTAAAAGTCTGCTGCTGAAGCTGCTCTACCTTTCAATGAAGGCCTCATGCAGATGTTGCATGTCACATTGTCCATAATTGCCTAAAGTCTGGACAGTGATCGTTGTTCAGCCACCTCCTCCACTGTGGCCAGCTTCAGTCCCACAACAGAGCTAGCCCTCCTGATGATTTTGTTTTGTCGGGTCAGGTTTCTCTTGCTTGTGCCGCACCAGCACACCACAGCGTACAGCAGAGCACTTTCAATGACTGTTTGATAAAACATACTGAGAAGCTTGGTGGAGACGTTAAAAGAGGCCAGCCTTTGCAGGAAGTACATCCTGGTTTGACAGTTTTTGCTGAGCAGGGTGGTGTTCTCGTTCCAGTCCAGTTTCTTGTCCAGCACCACTCCCAGGTATTTATATGACGTGACTGTCTCCACCAGGTCACCGTCTATGCATATTGGCTGGGAGATAGGGGGTTGTCTTCTGAAGTCCAGAATGAGTTCTTTGGTTTTCCTGATGTTTAACTGTAGCTGGTTCTGGTTGGACCAACGAACAAAATCCTGCACCAGCTGCCTGTACTCCACCTCCTTGTCCTCCCTAATGCAGGCCACAATGACCGTATCATCTGAGAATGATCAACAACATGGAGGACTCTTCTTTATCAAGTCAACAACAATCAGCTGATGTTTGTTGTGTTTTTTCTAAACATTTCCTGGAATCAAACTGTGGTCTTCAGCATCAAAGTGGTTCAGATCAGCTGACTGCTGCTTGCTGTCAGAACTTTCCAGAACCCAGAAAGAAGAAAGAGTTTCTGTCAGAAACACAAACCGTCATGAATCTCTGGAGTTCAAAGGTTTCAGTTCTGACTCCAGGGGCCTGTTGCACAAAGGTAGGATAAGGGATTAAGCCAGGATATCTTGGTGATCCTGGCTCAATTGATCTCCAATCTGGTTGCACTAAAGCTGGATAGGGGGCAGGAGGATATGTTATGGTATAAATTACCATGGAGATTTATTCTGTGGAGCTAGCCTGTAGAGCCCTGCGCGGGACTATTTTCTTCATCCCGCTCCCGCCCGCGCCCGCTGAATTTTTGACCAATCCCGCCCGCTCCCGCAACGTATGCGTTACACTCCCGCCCGCTCCCGCAAAACTCATAGAATTTAGTCCCGCACAGTAATAGAGATGCATTGATTTTGTATCGTCTCCCGTCCCGCAGGAAAAAAACACGTATTGGTATTGATGATATTAAAGAGATTCATGTCCTCCTCCAGCCTCATCTTTTCATGCTTTCCTCTTGTGTAATGTACAACTTAATTATTAAATATATTTTTACAAATCTGTTCGGTTAAAAGTGTGCGTGCGTGCGCGCGCAGACAGACGGCCTGAAGCGCGCTCCTAGTAAGAGGCGGGGCGGGGCGCACCCCCAACAACAGGTTACATGACAGAGGCCATTGGGCGTCTCTACCTGGTGCGTTCACGGAGCTTCAGTACATAAGAATCCAACAGCCGCACAGCCTAACGTAGTCCGCTAATATATATTCATGAGATATTCATGCCAGCACTGATCCCGCGGGGTTTTTTTCTGCCGCCCGCTCCCGCCCGCAGCACAATTCAAACCGCCCAATCCCGCGAGATTTGGGTTGGGTCCCGCGGGACCCGGCGGGACCCGATCCCAATGCAGCTCTCTACTAGCCTGCTCCAGACCAGGCTAAATTCCAGGATCTATTTAATCTCATCCCTAATGTCAGTCAGCAGTCGCCACAAATGGAAACCAACAGTTATTTCACTGCTCACTATACATTGTTATCACATATAACTAGACCCACTGTCATTATTTAAATGTTTTTGATCATTAATTTCAATCATTCTGGATAAATAATGAGTTTTAGATGATGTTGCTATCATTAAATAATTTACAGTTTCCCATAGACTATAAGGCTATATATAAAATGATAGAATATTAGGGCCACAGAGGGAAAAAAAGACAACTCATAATATTGTAACCAGTTGTTTTAAAGGAGGACAGTTATTAAAATGACAGATGTGGGGCATTTCGTGAAATTGTCCTTCAGTATGGTTTCATAAACGAAGAGATGCTGATGTGCCAGAATATGAAGTATCATGTTGTCATAACTATCAGAACTGTAAAAAGAATATGTTGCTTTTCTGCAGAAAGAACCAGTCTCATAAATTTATGACTTTATCCTTTTTCCTCAGTGGGGCCCTAGTACTCTGTCATATAAACAAATACACATTCAATATGAATATAAAAACACAATGTGTAACATTATGTTCCTTTATTGAATAAGGATAAAACAAAGCAGGTAAACAACACTAAAAAAACGTTCACTTTGAATGAACATAAAAAAATGATGGAAATGATTTCCACATGATTAGATAGCGTTACTTGAACAAAAATGAATCATATTGGTCCAACTTAATGTATTTAGGTTCAAACTAATAAGTTTAAGTTGTTTCAATCTAAACACTGCAGTTGGACCCAAATTTAAATTAATATTGTTGCTCACTCTCAGAAGATAAAAGTTGATCCAACTTAATTGAATCACTTTTGGTCACACCTCATTAAACTAAGTTTATTCAACTTAAATTTGTATGACTACCTAACACAATTTATGTTGATATAACTTAATTTTTTGCTTTAATTTTATTTATACATCTGACATTGATAATGTTTTGAAAAGATAAAACCAATAATTTTCACATCAAAGACATAAATTATGCAGCAAAGTCCCACATCACTAGACAGGAGCTCAAATACCACAAATTTGGTCTTAAGTTTTGTAACATTAACATTTCACCGCACAAGGGAGTTGGTCATCATCCTCTCCCACACTCTAACTCATGGTGCAGAAAAAAAATAAACATTTCAGTTTAAATCACTAGTTAAAACAGAGTAAACCAGCTAGACAATAAAACCCATGGACAAAAACTCGCACTTAGACCCCAATCTGCCCAGATAGACAAAGAAAATGGAATCCCACAATTCCTTGCGATTACTAATGTATCCAATGGTATCTAATGGTATCATGTTGGATCAACATGATTCAAATGAGTAACTTTTAAATGGATTATTTTTATGTACGTTCGGCATGATTCATTCACATAAGATTTACAAACATAACATTTTCTGGTTGAAATGACAAGTTACATTTTCATAAAATTAATTGGCTGGTAATTTAATTAAAAAATTTATTGAGTGTGCTTTATCACTGTGGTGGTGTTGCCTTTCTTCTTAATTACGGTATATCTTTTACCTCCTCGTATGCCTCCATGAGGATTTGTGCATCCGACGGGGAAAAGTACGCGGCTTTAGTTGCCATGGTAAATCAGTTAATCTGTGATCTGTGGCGGGGTCTAGTTGAGTGAGCTGTGAGCGCGCACCTATCCAGGATTGGTTACACCTGGCTTGATGAATCCGTGTCTGCTCATCCTGGCTTGGTCTTTGTGCAACCAATTAAGCCTGGACACACATGTTTTGGATTCATTGAGCTCAGCTGAGTCATTTATCCCGGAGGTCTTAATTCTACTTTTGTGCAACAGGCCTCAGAACCTTCCTGTTCTCCTCCATCTAAACCTTTGTGGAGGTCAACGTTCATGAGCAAGTCTCTGTTGGAGCTTTGAGAGGAAGAATTCATGTCTTTCTTTCTTTTCTCCTCATTCTTTGATTTCTGTCTGTTTTCTTGATGCTTCATGTTTCCTGAAGTGTAGAAACAGGAAGTTTGTTGTTTCTTTGTCAAAGTGACTGAATGGAAATGTTGCTGCTGCAGCTCCATGTCTCCACCTGGTGGAGGGAGAGCAGAAGTGCAGCAGCTGATGGCAGCTTCCTCTGATGATGAGGAGGGTTTCCTCTGCAGGTGAAGGTGGAAGGTGTGTGTGAGCTGATGTGGATCCGGTGAATCCAGCAGCATGGATCAGTGGGAGGAACCACAGGAGGTAGCCCCTCCCTCTAAAAGCAGAGATGGTAACCATGACAACCAGAGCAAAGTTCAGAGGTGAGATGAACATCTCCAACTGTCCATGATCTTCTCCATGTCAGAGCTCAGGACTCACACCAGCAACCTTCATTCTTCACAGGAACCAACCTGGACCTGGATCCAGCTGGGGGTCCAACAGGAGTGACATGTCAAGGGATGTTAATCCTAACTTCAAAGTCATCCATTCAGGAGTGGATCAGTGAGTGTTTGTCAGAGTTTTTGGAGGCTGGATTCTAGTTCAGATGATCAACAGTTTTCAGATGAAGGACTTGAGGTCTGTTTCAGTTCTGGATCTCTCTGATCAGACTCACTTGGAGCATCATGTGTGTGATGAGATCTTTTCAGTTGAGTCTTCTGAGAGTCTCTGAAAGCAGAGATGTTGAAACAAATCATTTTCTAGATTGCATAAATATTTGGTAGATTAGTTGGTAACTCTAGTGTGTGATTTTTGCCCTACGACAGATGTCTGCAGCCTGAGGCTACGGAGCCACATGTGATTCTTTTACTCCTCCACTGTGGCTCTCTCGTAAAAAAGAAAAAAAAGGTTTTAATTTTAAAAAGTTACTGTAAAGTAAAAAGAAAAAAGTAAACTAACTGAAATGTTTTCAGTTCTTTCACAAACAGTTTAAGGACAGTATGTATCATTCTGCCGACACATGACAGCTCTAATAATCCATCAAGCGACACTTTAATTACATTGGAGTAAAATATTTTGACAGATTTCTGAATGCTGTGTACCACAGAAAATTACTTTAAAGTCAGTAAGGACAACCAGAATTATTAATTAAGGTGCAGCAAATTAAAAGATGGATTTTCTATTTTTGAACAAATTCAGGGATCTCAATTGTGCGATATGGTTTAAAAACATGGTATGGGTCACTTAATTAGCTCTGATTTAGTTTTAGTTCATTAGATTTACAACTTTCTGAATGAAATGCACCACAAATGGTAAAATAAACTGTATGTAATTACTGCTGGATGCATTTGCTGCATTGAGTTGTGGCAGGTGTCTTTTATTTTTTGCTATTCCCCCCTGCAAAAGAGTGCAGACGCTTTTTCCCCTGCTCCTGCCGCTTCCTGCTTTATTTGCTTTTTAATCATTTAATTAATCATTTTTAATTATTTTACCTCATCCACAAATCCTGGAATATCAGACTGGTCATAATTTTTTCTGACTTCCATCTATGCAAATCAATATTTTTACGTCTGACAAGCCAGCGACATGTCTGGAAGAGGAAGAAAAACAAACTCCCACTGTGAACGCTGTCGGATCTACCAACAAGAAATAAAAGAGCTACAAACACGGATATCTACTTTGGAAACTGAAAATGGACTTCACAAGACCCTTCCAGTAACATCGGGTGGTAAGAAGCCCACTCTTACTACAAATGAGAAGAATAACAGTGACATAGACCTGAGTGATGTTGTGTCCTTTCCAAAACTTTGTGCGGAGGAACTCTGTGTTAAGCCAAAGCGTAAAGATGACAGAACATCTGAAATAAAGCTCACAAACAGATTTTTACCCCTAACACAATGTGATATTGAAGAACAAAGTGAAATTGGACCACAGAGAAGGAGTCATAATGTTGGCAACAAAGCACAGGCAGAAAGAAAATCTGTGCCAAACGTCAAGGTCAGAGATACGCTGCTGCTTGGAGATGGCGCTATCAGTGGAGTCAGCCACAGAAGAATGCAAACTTTATGTTGCCCAAGTTCTACTGTTCCAGTGATTACAGGACTCTTATCTAAAGTCTTGTACCGAGGAGTTAAACGAATAATCATCCATGTAGGTGCTGTCGATTATCAATAAAGAACAATCTGAATGTTTGAAAAAAGACTTCATGAAGTTATTTGAAGAGATCGACAAAGTAGAGGTTGAAGCATTCATCAGTGGACCTCTTCCTAACATTGATGGGGTGTCACTCAAGTTCAGCCGTCTGTTTCAGCTGAACAATTGGCTCTCCAGAGAGTGTGCTTCCAGAGGATTGCATTACATTGAGAACTTCAATACATTCTGGAAGCGAAAGGACCTATTCATGGGAAGAGGCCCACACCTGAACAGAGGTGGAGTAAGAGAGTTAGTGAAGAACCTCCTCCACGCTCTGGGGCATAGAGGCCAAGGCCCTGAAAAGGCAGTAAGGAAGGACCGAGCCAGTGTCCCAGGAACCACAGCACAACGGCAACAACAACGACCTCCACCACCACCGGTCAATGACTTGGATCAAGCAGCACCAGCACCACAACCACCTCCATCTAAGGACTCAGCAGCACCATTATCACAACAACCACCACCAGCTAAGGACCCAGAAATCCCACCATCTGACCAGCTGTGGGCGCCCCCCTGCTACATCTACTCCCATCTACTCTTTTCATCCCCCCCACTTTCACCCATGGCCCTACCAAGCCATTTTGATAGCCTCATTAAGTCAGGAATTAAGATGGCTCCCCTAACACCTGTGAGCCTCACACCACACAGGAGCTCTCCTACCCCTCCAGCGCCCCCTCCTCATCCTTCACCCAAAGTCCCTCCAACACGTCCTTCATCCAAACCCCCTCCAACGCGCCCCCTCCGTCGTTCACCCAAATCCCGTCCAGCTCCCGCTCCTCCCGGTCCATCACCCAAACTACCCTCAACTCAACCTCAACTGCGCGCCTCTAGACGTGCTATCCCCCAGAGCTAGGATGAAACGGGCCCTCAGTGTCCTAGGAAAGGTTATGTCAAACTGGGGCCCTGTGATGAACAGCTTCCTTCTGGTGCTATACCTGTAGTAACACCACGTAGAATGCAAAAAAGGGCAGTTAGACTGTCCAATCAACAACATGGCTAGACAAAAACACAGGAAACGTAGTTCTAGTCGAATCAACTCCCCCCAACTACAAAAATGAATCGGAAATACGAGAAAATAAAAAGGGTGGGGCGTTTCTGCACTGTTTAGAGATAATATTGCAATCCACAGACTATCATTTGGTGTGTTTTTATCATTTGTGGCATGACGATGGCGCCAGCGTGTGCGGCCTGCCGTCTGTCAGCTCCGCTCCTAATTTTGTTTGTTGCTTTTTTACTATTTTCAATAAGCTGGCACCCTGTATCTGCTCTCCTGGTCTATGATCGCCAAGCTCTTCTAAAATTTGAGCATTACCAGAAATTTATTTTTAAACTGACTTTTAAATATGAAGCTCCATTCTCATCACCGCTCCTCTCTGGAATACCTGTTTACCTGCGTCGCATCCCGCCCAGCTGTCAGCGAGGAAGGCGGCTAAGGAGACGGGGAGAAAGAGGAGTGGGGTTCTTCTGAGGATTAAGGCCCTTCGCAGATCTTCTGAACGGCATCGTTCTGCTTCCTTGCGGTGGATCCTGTCTGTTGTTCCCGAAGCAGTGGCAGACCAGGCTCCCCTGCCGGCAGCGGCCTTCTCTCTCCGTCGGCGCCGGTTCTCCAAACGCGCTGTGGAGCTTGGGAATTTTCTTCCACTGTGTCGGGCCTCCTCATCCTTCAGTATGGGTCAGGTGTTTGTGAAATCGGCCCTCATCAATGCCAGATCTTTCACAAACAAATCATTTATCCACAATGACTTCTTCACTTCCCGGGAGCTGGATATGATGTTCCTGACAGAGACGTGGCTTCAGGCTGGAGACTTGATGCCGTTCTCAGAGCTTCTCCCTCCAGGCTGTGGATTCCTCAGTTCTCCTCGGGCTGTAGCTGTCAGTTTCTCCAGCTTTGAGGTTCAGCTGGTGGAAATGAAATGCGACTCTCCGGTTCTCTGCGTGCTGATCTACAGGCCGCCCAAGTTCCATAAGGACTTTCTTCAGGACTTTGCAACATTACTGTCTGAGGTCATTTTAAAGTATGACCGGATTTTAATTGTTGGAGATTTTAATATTCATCTGTGTTGTAAGACCAACCCACGAACAAAAGATTTTTTGGACTTGATCAACTCTTTCAACCTGCAGCAGTTAGTGAAGAGCTCCACGCACGAGAAAGGACACATCTTGGATCTGGTTTTAACTCTGGGATTACATGGAGATGTCAAGGAGATTGATGACCGTTTTTCTGACTATCTGCCCGTTTTATTTGACTTTGATCTCTTAACGCTGCCGCCTGATGAACGCGCCCCCGCGCGCCCCCGCCCCCTGATGAACGCGCAGACGGCGCTGCCGTTTTTTTCTCAGCCTCTGAGCTTTGCTCCTTGGATGTTCAGGAGGGAGATGTTGATAAGCTCCTGGACGATTTTAGCTCTGTTTGCACGGGCATTTTAGATGTCATTGCTCCATATAACGTAAAACGCATTAAACCGGCCCCGGAGCCTTGGATTTGATATGATTTTTTTTTATTTGAAATGGTTTATTTCAAGCAATTCAGTAGAAATAATACACAAAAGCAATATAATCATCAGTTGTACTTTCATACAGTAACTAATCAAACTTGGGATAATTAGACATTAATAAATATTGCTTGAAAGGGAGTGGAAGGAAGCAAACTTATATAATCCCACCCCGTTATACTATAACCATTTTATTACATGATTTATCAATATCCGGTTCCTAGCTTTTATCAGACAGAATTAAGAATCATAAAGTATCAATAAAGCACATGACAAAGATGAATTACTAAATTATTACGTAAAAAATAACTATTTTAGAAATCAACATGGCAAATGCAGATCAGTCATCTAAAATATTTGCAGATTATGTTACTTATACAAGTCATTCATATGATTAAAACATAATACTATATCAGTAAAATAGACACAACACTGTTTCAGAGATTAGAGTATCAAAAGTTAAAAACATGTGCAAAATGATGCTACATTAGGAAAGATTTTTGAATCAATTTATCAATTTTTGGAGCAAGTGAAGTAATATCGATCAATTTAACCATTTTCAATAAGGTTGGTATTTCTTCTTCCCGCCTGTTAACGGGGACTAGAGGGCTGCATTGGGATCGGGTCCCGCCGGGTCCCGCGGGACCCAACCCAAATCTCGCGGGATTGGGCGGTTTGGATTGTGCTGCGGGCGGGAGCGGGCGGCAAAAAATAAACCCCGCGGGATCAGTGCTGCCATGAATATCTCATGAATATATATTAGCGGACTACGTTAGGCTGTGCAGCTGTTGGTTTCTTATGTACTGAAGCTCCTTGAAAGCACCAGGTAGAGACGCCCAATGGGCTCTGTCATGTAACCTGATGTCGGGGGTGCGCCCCGCCCCGCCTCTCACTAAGAGCGCGCTTCAGGCCGTCTGTCTGCGCGCGCACACACGCACACTTTTAACCGAACAGGATTTGTGAAAGTATATTTAATATTTAAGTTGTACATTACACAAGAGTAATGCATCAAAAGATGAGGCTGGAGGAGGGACATGAATCTCTTTAATAATATCAGTAAAAAGAACGTGTTTTTTTCCTGCGGGACGGGGGACGATACAAAATCAATGCATCTCTATTACTGTGCGGGACTAAATTCTCTGAGATTTGCGGGTGCGGGCGGGAGTGGACATACATATTGCGGGAGCGGGCGGGAGTGTAACGCATACGTTGCGGGAGCGGGCGGGATTGGTCAAAAATTCAGCGGGCGCGGGCGGGAGCGGGATGAAGAAAATAGTCCCGCGCAGGGCTCTAACGGGGACCAGACGGTGTGAGCGTATAACCCCGATATTACCCTCACTTCATTGGCTGCCAGTGTCTTTTAGAATTACTTTTAAGATTTTACTTTTGTTTTTTAAATGTCTGAATGGTCTGGCACCTCAGTATCTTTCTGAGCTTTTGCACGTTTATCGTCCATGTCGAGTCCTAAGGTCTGAAGATCAAATGCTTTTAGTGGTTCCCAGGACTCGGCTTGTGACTCGGGGAGACAGAGCCTTTTCAGTTGCAGGTCCTAAACTCTGGAATGCTCTCCCCTATTCTGTGAGGTCTGCCAGAACTGTAATTTTAAGACTCTTTTAAAAACACATCTTTTTACTCAGGCTTTTAACTCCAGTGAGCGTATCTAGTGGGACTTGTTCATTTTATTAATTTTATTCTTTTATTGTTTTTATTGTTTTATTGCTTTTATTGTTATTGTTTCTTTATTGCATCATATTGTTTGTGATTTTATTGATTTTATGTTAAGCACTTTGGTTGCCTTGGCTTTTATAAGTGCTATACAAATAAAAGATTGATTGATTAAAAGTCATGTGATGAGGTGCCAGGATATGGCTGCATTGTAGATGAGCTCCGTACCCCGTCTTAATTTTCTACGTCAAATTACGGAACTCTTCCCGTCTGCATAATTTAAACACAGCTAAACTTGTTAAGATACAAGAATATTTTTCCTCTCCCAGCCGAAACATCGCCATGAGTCAGAAAAAACGAAGTATACAAACGTGCCTCCTTACTGTCTCTACTGGCGGAGCTAGCCCTGCTAATCAACATGAGGGCCAGAGGACCGAAATAAGCGACCTGCTTGCAGAAATTACTAAACGGAACGCGGTGGCAAGTGATGTTTCGCTAATTAAGTCTGACACGACAGAGTTAAAGAACACCGTAAGTGCAATCCAACTACGGCTAACTGGAGCTGAGAACCGCATTTCGGACATGGAGGACCAAGTTGCTAACGTGGCTAAAGACAAGAAGCTGCTAGCTAAAAGCTTCTTTGGGCTTGTGCGGATGATCAAGAAAACAGACATCGGCAGAAGAATATAAGATTGGTGGGACTGAAAGAAGGAATGGAAGGAAACGGCGCTCTATGTGATTACATTAAAAAGTTAATCTCCGACGGCGTCGGGCTGGATGGAGTGGAATACGAGATTGAAAGCTGCTACAGAAGCCCGGGACCACGTCCAGGACCTAATCAACCTCCACGCATCATACTGGTGAGATTTCTGCGATATGCAGCCCGGCAGAAAGTCCTCATGGCTGCCAAGAAGAAAAGTGGCATATTGTGGGAAAACTGTAAGCTGTCAAGGAGCGTGTCGCTCAGCGGAAGCAGTTCTCCCCAGTGATGAAACTATTGTGGCAACGCCAGGTGAAACACACACTGGCATATCCAGCAATCCTCAGATTTACATGAAAGCAGGAACGCATGAGCTTCACAGACGCGAAGGAAGCTGAAAACTTTGTTAAAAAAACATGGCCGTGGAGATGTAATGCAAGCAGAGGGGAGAGAGGAAGATTTTTACACATGACGGGGGGAGCATCGAGGCGTGGCTAGATCCAGAAGACAGGTGGAGGACAGGTAGAGTCTTTGGAACCCACACGGACCAAAATAAAGTCTGTTTTAGTGCAGTGTTTAAGTTTTCATTTTTGTATTTTTGTTAATTATGGGAAATTTTCAAACAGTGAGGAAGTTGTTTATGTTGCATGTGTATTTGTTCTAAGATGTCATTGGATTCTAGGTCACGTTAAACGAGAAGCAGAAGCTAATTTTAAAATTCTATAACAATGGGTAATATGGATATGAACCTGGTGTCTTGGAATATAAATGGCTGCAGCACGCCGATTAAAAGGAAAAAAGTTCTCAGTTACCTCAAATCTCATGATACTGATGTTGCATTTATCCAAGAAACGCATTTTGGAAATGATAAGGAAGCCTTAAAAATGGGAAGAGACTGGGTTGGCAAAGTGTTTCACAACTCCGTATCGAGAAAAAGCTGTGGTGTGATGACACTTATCAACAAAAAACTTAACTTTGTATTTCTAAAGCAGCTTCGGGATGATGATGGACAACTGCTATGAATTCAGGCCTTTATTAATGGGATTAAGGTTGTCTTGGTGAATGTATGGGGATAAACCTGACTTTATTTACAAGATTAATAAGATGCTGAGTAATTTAAAAGGACATATATTGATAGGTGGGGACTTTAACCAGGTGCCTGATGATTTTCTAGATAAAAGTATTAACAATGTTAAGTCCAACACAAGAAAAGGGTTGGCATTAAATTCTCTTAAGGAGGAAATTGGTTTGGTAGATATCTGGAGACTTGTGCACCCCTCGGAAAGGGAATATACATTCTACTCACACTCCCACAAATCTTATTCATGAATTGATTATTTTCTTATCTCAAACTCTAGCACTGAACTAGTTATCGGTACTATTTGTGAAATAGGTGTTATTGCCCTCACTGATCATGCACCATTGGAACTACACATTCATTTACAAATGGGTAAAATTAAGCGTGGTAGATGGAGACTAAACTTGGGTATCCCGCGGGATGAACAGTTTGTAGTATCATTAAAAGAGGAAATCAAATGTTTTTTAGATATAAATATTGGGTCAACTGACAGACTCAATTCAATTCAATTTCAATTCAATTTTATTTGTATAGCCCAAAATCACAACAACAGTCGTCTCGATGGGCTTCGAAGTAAAACATGAACTCAAAAGGATCATGAATACAAAGAGTTCAATAGGAAAATACAAAAATGGACTAACAAACTGACAAAGCTATACTGGCATCCCTGCCCTTAGACCCCCCTTCGCGGTAAGGAAAAACTCCCAAAAAAACCGGATTCCGGAAAAAACGAAGAAACCTCAGGGGTGCCCACATGAAGGAGGGATCCTCCCCCAGGACGGACAGGCGATGTACCAGAACTCTTAGAGAAGAATTAACTTATCTAAATCTATAACTACATATATAAAGTCCAGCAGACGAACTTCATCCAGTCGTGGTTGTGGGGACAGTCAAAGGCGCGAGTCGAGCTGGAGACAGGAACCACAGCCAGGAGCAGGAGCAAAGACGAGGTACTCGGTCAGGTACAGAGCAGAGACAAGCCAGAGATGAGCCAGAGACAGGAACCACAGGCAGGTGTAGGAGCGGGAGCAAAGGCGAGGTAGACGGTCAGGAACTGGAGCACGGATGAGCCAACTGGAGTCTGGAAGCACTCCCACTCCCCAGGAGGGGAGAGGAAAAGAGGGACAATACATGAATCGCACTGTACCAGACAGAGGCATGGAGAACTAAATGATAAATGATGATCAGGAATGGAGGAGACTCGCTACGGTATGGGATGCTCTTAAGGCATTCATGAGAGGAAAATGTCTGGGCTATAGCTCTAAAAAAGCAAGATAGAGCAGGGAGAAAATAAAAATACTGGAGAATCAAATAAAGGAATGGGAAAAGCAGCTAGCACAAAACTATAATGAAAGTAAATTTAAAGAAATTTGTAAACGGAAATTTAACCTCCTTAAAACATATAACAAAAAGGCTGAATATGCACTTTTTCGGCTCATAACAAACTTCTATGAGAAAGGTGAAAAAACGGGAAAGCTACTTGCTAGACAACTCAAACAGCTGGACAATCAAAACGTCATCACAGCAATAAAGAAGAATGATAGACTGGTGACATCATCTGGTGAAATTAACACTGTCTTTACACAGTTCTAACAAAAATTGTATACATCGGAAACTATTGCTAGCACACAACAGTTAGAGGCTTTTTATAATAAGGTGACGATACCACAGATTTCACAAGAGGGAAAGGATGCAATGGACTCTATTTTAACGGAAGCTGAGGTTAGGAAAGCAATCGGTAAGATTAAAACTGGAAAATCACCTGGGATAGATGGCTTTCCAGTTGAATATTACCAAACATTTGCAGACGTATTGTGCCTGTTCTTAACTAAAGTACTTCAAGAAGCCTATGATTTTGGGACACTCCCTGAAAGTTTTAACCAGGCAATAATATCATTAATACCAAAAGGTGACAAAGACTTAACGGACCCAGCCAATTACAGACCCATAAGTTTAATAAACATGGATTGCAAAATATTATCAAAAATATTAGCAATGAGGCTAGAGAAGGAGTTGTCAAAGATTATTCATAAAGATCAAGTTGGTTTTGTCAAAAATAGACTGTCAGCTGATAACATGAGAACATTACTACATCTTCTATGGATGAATAAACATAGCTCCAACCCCGTAGTCGCAATATCCCTCGATGCCCAAAAGGCTTTCGATAGGGTTGAATGGAATTTTTTGATTACAGCACTAACAAGATTTGGATTTGGAGACAACTTCTGCCGGTGGATTAAGACATTATACTCGGGACCAAAAACTGCAGTTTTTACAAATGGGGAATTATCTCCTTTTTTTGATATCTCTAGATCAACCCGTCAGGGATGCAGTCTCAGCCCGCTCTTATTCACAATATTTTTGGAACCCCTGGCTATCCAAATCCGGGAAGATTCTAGAATAAAGGGCGTATATGGAGGAGATAGGGACCATAAACTATTTCTGTGTGCGGATGATATTCTAATACTGAGCCAAGACCCCGCTAATTCCAAACCAACTTTACTAGAGGTTATTAATGAATACTCCAAACTTTCTGGGTATAAAATAAATTGGCACAAATCAGAGGCAATGCCAGTATCTCAAACTTGCACCCCAAACTTGCTGTCTGGTTTTAACTGCAGATCGGTAAATAAAGGGATGAAATATTTAGGTATAGAACTGAACCCAAGTATTCTTGACATTATGGCAGATAATATGGAAAAATTACTCACCAAAATTAAAACTAATTTAGATAAGTGGAGTACGTTGAACTTGACATTATGGGGTAAGGTTAACACAATAAAAATGTCTGTGACCCCGCTAATTAATTACTACACTGGTATGTTACCAATGAGCATCCCAAAATTAAATTAAATAAAGAATTTCTTTGGAATGGCAGGAAACCCAGAATCAGTATGGACCGGCTCTGCCAACCATAAAAAGGTGGTGGATTAGCTCTACCTAATATAGAACACTACAGCATCTCCTTTGAGATGTCAAGACTGACAAAGCACTGGGTTGGTAGAGAGCTGGACGCAGACTGGGTCCTAGTGGAACGGGGCATTACGTTCCCATTTACACCGATGGAGATATTAGTGCAAAAGCCAGGTAGGCAGCGAGGCAGGACCAATAGCCCAATTTCGGAATTCTCAAAGATGGTATGGTTAGAGATTCATAAAAAGAGTAAGCTCTCTCCACACCTTCAAAAGTATGCATCTTTATGGCACAACCCTAAAATTAAGATTGGTAAACAATCTATCTACTGGGCACAGTGGTTGCAAAAAGGTATTAGAACAATTTTGGATTTATTCCAAGGGGATATTTACATGTCATATGATGACATTAAGATGAAATATAATTTGGAAGACATGGTAACTTTTGGAAGTATTTACAACTTAGAGATTGCTTGAAAGGGAAAGTTGGGCTGTCGCAAGATGGGAATCCAATAAAAAACTTTCTACGACTACCCACATTGCTAAGCAAGGCATCCAAATGGTATAAAATCTGCCCATGGGCTAAAAAAAACACAAGCAAAGGATTTAAAATAATATGGGAAAGAGACCTGTGTTGTACAATCGATGATGATTCATGGCAAACAATTCTTTCTGACAAATTTATTCAATATAAAATACTTAACAGGTATTATCACACTCCATCTAGACTTCATGTGATGGGAATCAGTGAAAATGATCTGTGTTGGAAGTGTCATAAGGAGAGAGGTACCTTTATTCATGCAATATGGGAGTGCTCACTTATTTCTAGATTTTGGAGTAAAGTGTTGGAATGCACACAAGGCTGGATAGCATGTGAACTTCCCAAATCAGCAAGACTATATCTCTTAGGGGATAGAAAAGAGGTGCCGCTACTAAGCAAAACTACTTTCACAGTATTGAATACTGGACTGGTGACGTGCTCGTCTTATTTTGAAATTCTGGAAAGAACCCCGAATCCCAACGCTAAAAATGTGGAAAGAAAAAATGATAGAAAATAGCACCTGTGAAAAGATGTTAGTAAAAGTGAGTTGCAAAAATATATATGTGGCTGAAAAATGGGACAGCTTTTTTCTTTACCTATCAATGATGCCTTAATGATGACACGTTAGTACACTATGTATTGCAAACTGTTATCGGTAATCCTCACTTGTTTATGTTTACGTTCTGTTTTTATTTTTATTTTAGTGTTTTTTCTTTTTATAGGGGGGGTTTGTCATACATGTTAAGTGTGAAAACTCAATAAAATACTTGAATTACAAAGAAATTGATTGATTTGAGTATGTGTCCTTTAAGATTGAGTTAAAACAAACTCCTACCTTACTCTGCATAGTTATGTACAAACCTCCTCAGCAAAGCCAAAGTTTCATTGATGATTTCACTGAAATGCTCTCAGTTGTGTGCACAGACTTTGATGGTCTAGTCCAGTGTTTTTCAATCTTTTCTGAGCCACAGCACACTTTAACCTTAAAAAAAATCCTGCGGCACACCAGCATCCAAAAATGAAAAAAAAAAGGAGAAACTAATAGTCTGTATTGATTACTGTATTGTATTAAAGCCCCTCCACAATATCACATGCATTTCAAAGAGATAATTGTTGCAGAAAAAGCTGGAAGCTGCAGCTGTTTTTCTAAAAGATGCAATAAAAGTTAAGTTAGAAGATTTAAAAACAGTTTGAAGTGTGTTCGTTGGTTTCCAGACGTTTAACAGATCTCCTTGTGCGCTGTCACTCTCACAACCCAATGCATCATGGGAGATGTAGTGCATTAAACGGCCGGCGGAGATCGCATCTCTGAGCTTCATGGTTTTGTTCACTTGTTCCACGGTCTGATACCGGATTCTGTGGAAAGCTTCACCACTAAAGACAAGCTTTAGCTGGTATTTTTGGTGGAACTGAGCAACTTTACGAGCTAAATCGGGACAAGGAAGTGAATACTTTAACCACTTCTGATTGGTCAGACTGATGACATGGGATTAAGCCTTCAAGAATGATTGGTGGAGACGGGACTTTTCCAAAATACAGCCGGAGCTGCAGCTGTATCGCGGTGCCGTCGTTCTTATCAAAATGTCGTTAATAAAATAAAATAAACGCAAAGAAAAAGTATTTTACGATCTTTTATATTCCTAACTCCTCAGTGTTTTATCAGTTTGGATGAACACAGAGCTGAGATCCTGGAGATGGGAAATGTTTTTAGATCAGTTAATGAGGGCAATTTCCCACGGCACACTTGACCATCTCCCATGGCACACTAGTGTGCCGCGGCACACTGGTTGAAAAACACTGGTCTAGTCATTACAGGTGATTTTAATGTTCATGTTGATAATGTCAATGACAGAAATGCAAAGGAGCTCAATGCTGTCCTTGAAACCTTTGGTCTAATTCAGCATGTGAGTTGCCCCACCCACAGCAGAGGGCACACTCTGGACCTGCTCATCACAAAGGGGGTTATTATTCACAATGTCAGTGTGGTTGATGTCGCCCTCTCTGATCATTTCTGTGTATTCTTTGACCTGTCTGTTGCTCCCAAACCACCGCCTGGCCCTGCAGTTGTCCAAAGGAGACAAATAAATGAGAGCACTAGGGCACAGTTTGTAGAAATGATAAACCATGAAAATGCCTCTGGTGCCAATGTTAATGAAATGCTGAATTCTGTTACATCCAGCATCTTGAATGTTCTTTATGCCATTGCCCCTATGAAGGTTAAATAAAAAAAACATAGACAGAAAGCTCCCTGGAGGAAAAATGATCTAGTCAGGGCACAGAAACAACAGTGCCGCAGAGCTGAGCGAAAGTGGCGCAAGTCAAAACTCCAGGTTCATTATGGAATGTATAAGGGGGAGTTGTACGCTTACAACCAGATCTTATGCAGATCAAGGGAAAGGTACTTCTCAGAAATCATTGGAAGTTGCAGCAGCAACTCTCGTATCCTGTTCACAACAGTAAACAGATTAACTAACCCTCCAACCCAGCTACCAAAAGAACTGGTTTGCACACCTAAATGTAATAAGTTTTTTTTTTAATGACAAGGTTCAGGGCATTGAAAAAGCCATCAACTCCACAACACATATAACCATCCAACGGCCACCTACTCACTCTAAGCTGTTTCACTTTGTACCTGTCACTGACCAAACTGTCCAAGAGACCATCACCCGTCTGAGCTCGTCTACATGCTGCCTTGATGTGTTACCCACTAGATTTCTAAAGTCTGTCCTGAACAGTGTATTGCCACCAATTACTCAAATAGCTAACATGTCTCTTCAATCTGGAATATTTCCCGAGGCCTTAAAAACTGCAGTCATTAAACCTCTCCTGAAGAAGAGCGGTCTTGATCCCACTGTACTGAATAATAATAATAATAATAATAATAATAATAATTGGTACTTTATTGATCCCACAATGGGGAAATTCTTCTCCGCATTTGACCCATCCCCTGGGGGAGCGGTGAGCTGCAACCTAACTGCACTCGGGAGGCAGTGGCGCTATGGGCCTTGCCTAAGGACCCTCACTGGGTGATGTTCATTGCTCAATTGATATGGTAATTGACTCAGTACCATTGTTTATTCCCCTCCGGGAATCGAACCGTGGATTCCTGTGTGGTAGCCGCTCACCTTACCAACCGAGCCACCCAGCCGCTTTACAGACCTATCTCTAATCTGCTATTTTTAGTAAAAGTTGAAAGTCTTGAAAAAGTTGTCAACAAACAGCTCACTGACTTTCTCTTATTAAACAATTCATTTGATGTTTTCCAGTCAGGTATGAAACCCCATCATAGCACAGAAACTGCTCTTATCAAGGTAACCAACGACATCCGCCTGAACACTGATGATGGCAAAGTCTCTGTCTTAATCCTGCTAAACCTGAGCGCTGCCTTTGATACTGTTGATCATGGGATCCTTTTGCACAGACTCAAAGACTGGGTTGGCATCTCTGGATCTGCCCTAAGTTGGCTCAAGTCTTATCTAGAAGACAGGAAATACTTTGTTGAAATTGGAAGTTGTGTCTCAGATTACATGGCCTTGACTTGTGGTGTGCCCCAGGGATCGATCCTGGGACCCCTTCTGTTCAACATCTACATGCTGCCTCTAGGGCAGTTAATACGCAGTAATCACATATCTTATCACTATGCAGATGATACTCAGATCTATGTGTCACTGACAACAGGTGAATATGGGCCAGTGGATTCACTCAGCCACTGCCTCCAACAGATCAGTGCGTGGATGCAGAACAACTTTCTCCAGCTAAACTCAAACAAGACCGAAGTTATTATTTTTGGCCCACAGAAACAAAGAGAAAGTGTCAGCAGCTACCTTCATTCTCTGTCTCTTAAACCCTCAAATCACGTCAGAAATCCAGGGGTAATCATGGACTCTGACCTTAACTTTAACAGCCATATCAAGTCAGTAACATCAGCGGCATTTTACCATATGAAAAACATTGCCAAAATCAAAAACATAATGTCAAAGCCAGACCTGGAGATACTTCATGCATTTGTCTCCAGTAAGTTAACTACTGTAACGGCCTGCTCACCGGCCTCTCCAAACAAGCCGTAAAACAGCTTCAGTACATCCAGAATGCTGCTGCTCGAGTCCTGACCAGAACCAGGAAGTATGGTCACATTAGTCCTGTGCTCAGGTCTCTGCACTGGCTCCCTGTACATCAAAGAATAGACTTCAAAGCATTTCTGCTTGTGTACAAGTCTCTCCATGGCCGAGCACCAAAGTACATCTCTGACATGTTAGTGCCATATGAACCGTCTCGTATTCTGAGGACCTCAGGGACCGGCCTCCTGTTGATACCCAGAGTCAGAACTAAACAAGCAGAATCAGCGTTTCAATATTCTGCAGCTAAAATCTGGAACAGCCTCCCTGAAGTCGTAAGACAGGCCTCTTCTGTGTTCATGTTCAAATCTAGACTTAAAACATTTCTGTTTAGCCGTGTATATGACTGAAAGGTCCTATCTGCACTTGTCTATCATTTCCTTCCTTTCTTTATAAATAAATTTTCAATTTTTTTCTTTTCTTTTAAAGTAAATTTTATGTTGATTATTTCTATGATGTATTGTGATTTTAATGCATTTTTCTGTTTTGTGGAGCACCTTGAATTACTTTGTGTACGAATTGTGCTATACAAATAAACTTGCCTTGCCTTTTATTTTGAAAGAAAGTCCTGCAAACCTATGTCAAAAAATTACCATTTTATATTTCAAAAAGGCTGTCTGTTTGTTTAATTTATGCCCCCCTAAAAAACAATAGTTCATTTATGTTTACCATAATAGTAACAATTACTTAAATATAAAAAAAATGTCTTACTTTTCTTTGAGTGTAAAGTGAAACTTTGTGTTTCCTACTGAATTGTTGTTAGAAAGAATTCGACCCGAATGCCTCTTTCAGTGTAAAAGGTTGCAGACCCCTGCTCTGCGTCAACCTTGCCTTCATTCACAAGTAACCCATTTAGGCCCTGAAGCCCTGTGATGCCGAAAGGGATACAGCAGGGAAAATAAGTATTGAACACGTCAACATTTCTCTCAAAAAACATATTTCAATCGAGCTATTGACACGAAATTTTCACCAGATGTCGGCATCAACCCAAGTAATGCACACATAGAAAGAAATCCAAACATTTATGTCCATAAATGAACTTATGTGTAATAAAGTGAAATGGCACGGGGATTAAGTATTGAACACGCTTACTGAAATGTATTTAATACTTAGTGCAAAAAACTTTGTTGGTGATTACAGCCTCAAGACGCCTCCTGTATGGAGAAACCAGTCGAATACATTGCTCAGGTGTGATTTTGGCCCATTCATCCACACAAAAGAAGTTAGAAATGCCCCTGCAACCAATGCCTTCAGTGTGTTTTGCAACAATAAGGTTGCGTAGGTGTTTGGACAGCTCTTTGCTTTTACCCATCATGCAATGCTTCTTGTCTAACACCTTGCTGGTGAGAAACCTTTTTTAAAAGGCATCAATCAGGACTATACCAGCTGATATTACTTTACACTAATAGGGGGCAGGTTAACCTTCTGAATACTGACAAACTCCAGCTGCTTTCTTGGCTTGCCAGACCTTTTTACCCCTCCTATTCTTCATGTGTTCGATACTTATTCCCTGTGCCATTTCACTTTATTACACATAACTTCATTTATGGACATAAATGTTTGGAATTCTTTCTATGTGTGCATTACTTGGGTTGATGCCGACATCTGGTGAAAATTGTATCTCGTGTCAATAGCTCGATTAGAAATGTTTTTTGAGAGAAATGTTGACGTGTTCAATACTTATTTTCCCCGCTGTACATCAGGTTGAGAAAATGCATATATGGATGGACATATGTTTTTCTCGGAAAACAAACAGTTTAGTCAAATGTTTTAATGAAAGTCTGTGATACAGTCAACATTATGCTAATTAACAACATATATATAAATATATTGAAGGATAATGGTTGGTCTTTATTTAAATTTATAATTTAGTTTTTCTTCTGTATCTCATCAACAAACCCAAACATTAAATTTTTCATTTTCTTCTGGTCTAAATGAGAATCAATAATCCAGTTGAGTGTAACTCTGATTCATCTGTGAGTCAGAAAAAATGTTTGAATCATTGCTGTTCTGAGAAACAACAACATTCATGATGCATTTATGATCTGAGATGATCCAAATCCAAAAGAACTCATCAAACACCATCATCAAAGAAACTCACTTCTAGTAAAACAAGTGTTTTTCTATCAGGATCCATCAGAGACTCAGAACTGGATCTGGATCTGAACCCAGCTGTGTTTCCTTCAGGAGTGACTATTCAAAGCGTGGTCTCATCGACTTTAAATTGTCTTCTGGTGCAGAGAGGTGAGTTGTATGTAAATGTTCTTTTTCATAGACATTTCTATCTTCATGTGTGCAGCAGTGAGTGTTGGAGCTTCTCCACAAACACAGAATAGATCTAGTAGATTCTACTGAGTGTCTGCAGGACACCAGTGGGTCCAGTAGGATCTGATTGTTGCTGATTCTCCACAGACTGGACCAGCAGAGCTCAGAGACTCCCAGTGGTCCGTCTGTCCAGCAGCATCAAACACAGCTGGACTCCATCTTTCTGGTCTGTACATGAACAACAACTACTTTTCCATCATTCTGTCCACAGTCGTCTCCATGCTGCACTTTGGACACCAGTGGACTGTCAGTGTGTCCAACATGGAGCTGATGTTTGGCTCCATGACTTCACTCTGATTGGCTCATTCATCTGGAATTCTGTTGCAGCTGCTGGAGGACAACATTGTCACTTTTGTCAAGAAGGAGCTGAAGAAGATCCAGAAGCTTCTGAGTCACAGGGAGGAAGAGGAGGAGCTGGAGGATAAAGATGAAGAGCAGAGGAGCAGCAGAGAGTCACTGATGAAGATCACAGTGAACTTCCTGAGGAGAATGAATCAGGAGAAGCTGGCTGATGGACTGCAGAGCAGTAAGAGGATTTCTTTGAAGGTTTCAGCTGCTGAAAAATGAAGATTTACTGATGTCTGAACACATGGAACCACAGGGATTCAAACCCTCGTCATTCAGGGCTGCAGAGAGTTTATTTACTGTTTGTTGTCTTTATTCAGGATCTGCTGCTTCAGTTTGTCGACATGAAGTCCAATCTGGTCTGAAGAAGAAGTTCCAGTGTTTGTTTGAGGGGATGGCTAAAGCAGGAAACCCAACCCTTCTGAATGAGATCTACACAGAGCTCTTCATCACAGAGGGAGGAAGAGGAGGGCTGAATGAAGAACATGAGGTCAGACAGATTGAAGCAGCATCCAGGAAAGCAGACAGAGCAGAAACAAGCATCAGACAAGAAGAGCTCTTCCAACTCCCAGCTGGAAGACCAGAACCAATCAGAACCGTGATGACTAAGGGAGTGGCTGGCATCGGGAAAACAGTCTTAACACAGAAGTTCACTCTGGACTGGGCTGAAGGCAAAGCCCACCAGAACCTCCACTTCACATTTCCATTCACTTTCAGAGAGCTGAATGTGCTGAAAGAGGAGAAGTTCAGCTTGGTGGAACTTGTTCATCACTTCTTCCCTGAAACCAAACAAGCAGGAATCTGCAGCTTTGAAGACTTCCAGGTCCTCTTCATCTTTGATGGTCTGGATGAGTGTCGACTTCCTCTGGACTTCCACAAGACTCAGATCCTAAATGACCCTAGAAAGTCCACCTCAGTGGCTGATCTGCTGACAAACTTCATCAGGGGGAACCTGCTTCCCTCTGCTCTCCTCTGGATAACCACACGACCTGCAGCAGCCAATCAGATCCCTGCCAAGTGTGTTGACATGGTGACAGAGATCAGAGGGTTCAATGATCCACAGAAGGATGAGTACTTCAGGAAGAGGTTCAGAAATGAAGAGCAGGCCAGCAGGATCATCTCCCACATCCAGAGATCCCGAAGCCTCCACATCATGTGCCACATCCCAGTCTTCTGCTGGATCACTGCTACAGTTCTGGAGGATCTGCTGAAGAGCAGAGGAAGAGGAGAGCTGCCAAGGGGCCTGACTGAGATGTACATCCACTTCCTGGTGGTTCAGGCCAAAGTCCAGAAGGTCAAGTATGATGGAGGAGCTGAGACAGATCCTCACTGGAGTCCAGAGAGCAGGAAGATGATGGAGTCTCTGGGAAAACTGGCTTTTGAGCAGCTGCAGAAAGGAAACCTGATCTTCTATGAATCCGACCTGACAGAGTGTGGCATCGATATCAGAGCAGCCTCAGTGTACTCAGGAGTGTTCACACAGGTCTTTAGAGAGGAGAGAGGCCTGTACCAGGACAAGGTCTTCTGCTTCATCCATCTGAGTGTTCAGGAGTTTCTGGCTGCTCTTCATGTCCACCTGATCTTCATCGCCTCTGGACTCAACCTCATGGAGGAAGAACAATCCCAGATCTCTCAGCCTGAACAGGGATGTCCAGTCCAGTTCTACCAGAGTGCTGTGGAGAAGGCCTTACAGAGTCCAAACGGACACCTGGACTTGTTCCTCCGTTTCCTCCTGGGTCTTTCACTGCAGACCAATCAGAATCTCCTACGAGGTCTGCTGACTCAGACAGGAAGTAGCTCACAGACCAATCAGGAAACAGTCCAGTTCATCAAGGAGAAGATCAGTGAGGATCTGTCTGCAGAGAAAAGCATCAACCTGTTCCACTGTCTGAATGAACTGAATGATAGTTCTCTAGTGGAGGAGATCCAACAGGTTCTGAAGTCAGGATGGCTCTCTACAGATAATCTGTCTCCTGCTCAGTGGTCTGCTCTGGTCTTCATCTTACTGTCATCAGAAGAAGATCTGGAAGAGTTTGACCTGAAGAAATACTCTGCTTCAGAGGAGGCTCTTCTGAGGCTGCTGCCAGTGATCAAAGCCTCCAACAAAGCTCTGTAAGAACTCTCAGGAAAATCACCTTCAGTGAACAAATAAATCTGATGGAAACATGAAAGATTCAATAACTACTGTCTGTCTTTTTTCTTCAGACTAAGAGGCTGTAATCTGTCAGAGAGAAGCTGTGCAGCTCTGTCCTCAGTTCTCAGCTCTCAGTCCTCCAGACTCAGAGTTCTGGACCTGAGTAACAACAACCTGCAGGTTGTGAAGCTTCTGTCTGCTGGATTGGAGAGTCCACACTGTAAACTGGAGACTCTCAGGTCAGGTTTCATTCAAATGTTGATTCTCTACAAGAAGTTCTGTCGGTTTTTCTCTGCTTCAGGATAAAAATGTCAGATGTCTGTGCAGAGGAAACAGCAGAGGACTGTTGCATAGAAGTAAAAAGAAAATAACATTCGGCTTGAGTTAGAAATATTGTTTTTTTTTTATGGCCCGCAGCAGCAGTCACTGACTGCAAGGACCATATTGTTTTCGCAGTTGGGACGACTTCGCCGCCTTTCAGCGAGAATTTAACCCCCGCCGCATGCTCGAAAAGTCACCAAAACGTGCACACACCTGGGATAAATTGCAAATGAATTTTCCACAAAGTCAACGTCACCCCCCCGAAGACGATGACATCACGGCCAGCAATCCCGTCAAAAAAATGAATGGGCCGAAAATCGCGTATGGGCCCGAACAAAATGTACTTCAAAATACAGCCGCGAAACCAAGACACACGTGTCGGGGATATCCCAAAGATGTTTTGAAATCATTACGGGACGGCCGCACGACCTACGGCTTGGCGGTCATTTTGTGGCGAACTCTGAGAATTGGCGATTTTCGTGTTTTCCCACAATATGGGGAAAAGACCCTTTTGTTTGAACAATTTTCACGCAATTGCACACACTTGCTGCCAGCTCCAGTCTACAAACACCCCAGAAGTGTCGTTGACCTTTGACCTTGGGAAAAGGCCGCCATCTGGAATTTTCTCACAAAAGCACCTTTAGCACCAGATACAAACGAAAACTCGTCGTTGGAATTTTCATCAATCGTCTCGTAACTTTTCGGGCACCAACGGCCAGCTACTCTGGACAAAATGTTGGAATTAGAAGTTGTAGATTTTGAACGCCGTGCGCGTGGCGAGCTAGCAACCGTTGCCATCTTGGCTAGCTCGCACATTTTTCATCGGAATGTCATGAAGAGAAAATATGCGATTCCTTGGCCCGCGCTGAACAAAACGATGCTACGCACGACAAGATCGATAAAGGAATGTGGGCGTGGTAAGCAAAAAACTGTGAAAAAGTGTGCAAAAAAATGTGCCGACTCGGCAAAAACGAAATAATTCGGAACTTTTTTTTTGAGAATCGACTAAAGAAACCAATATACCCTTGTCCGCGATATCCAAAGGACGTTTTGAAATCATTACGGGATGGTGACACGACCTACGGTTTGGTGGCCATTTTGTGCCAGAATCTGCCATTTTGCGTTTTTCGCGTTTTTACACAATATGGAAAAATGAACTTTTTTTCGAGCGATTTTCACGAAATTTGACGCGCATGTCCCTAGCGTAAGTCTACAATCACCTCTGGAGTTTCGTCGACTTTTGACCTCAGGAAAAGGCGGCCATTTTGAATTTTCTATAAAAAAACCTTTACCACCAAATTCAAATGTGAACTTGTTGTTGGAATTTTCATCGATCGTCTCGAAACTTTTTGGGCATCAACGGCAAGCGACTGTGGAAAAAATGTTGAAATTAGAAGTTGTACATTTTGAACGGCGTGCGCGTGGCAAGCTAGCAAAGTGGCGCACTGTTATAATTTCCATGCATTTCAATACAATACAGTGAAAATTGAATGCATGCATTAATGCCTGAAACTGAATACATTGAAAAACACTGGATATGGACATATAAGGAATGTGGGCGTGGTTAGAATAAAACCACTGATGCTAAGGACAACAAAAAGTTTACTTTTACCGATTTGTCCGAAACTGATGTCAATCTGTTCGTCCTCCCGAGGGGACCAAAACATAAAATGGTTGCTATGGAGATAAAATCAACAGAAAAGCCACCATTTTGGAAAAAGTGGGTTTTTTATCAACTTATGACATATAGCTCTCGCCAATGGAGGAATGTGTTTTTCTGAGTCAGTTGATGATGCTAATCGCTATGCTAGCACTTTTAGCTATGTTAGCATTACTAGCATAGTTAGCATAATTAGCATTTCAGGTAATGTGTTTTTCTGAGTCAGTTGATGATGCTGATCGCTATGCTAGCAATTTTAGCAACATTAGCATAGATAGCATAGTTAGCATAATTAGCATTTTAGGTAATGTGTTTTTCTGAGTCAGTTCATGATGCTGATCGCTATGCTAGCACTTTTAGCCACATTAGCATAGCTAGCATAGTTAGCATAATTAGCATTTTAGGTAATGTGTTTTTCTGAGTCAGCTGATGATGCTGATCGCTATGCTAGCACTTTTAGCCACATTAGCATAGCTAGCATAATTAGCATAATAAGCATTTTAGGTAATGTGTTTTTCTGAGTTAGTTGATGATGCTGATCACTATGCTAGCACTTTTAGCCAAATTAGCATAGTTAGCAAAATCAGCCTTGACTAGCTTTTAATTTGTGGGCGGTGAGGGCGGCGGTGGTGCGTAGAGTTGGGCGTAGAAGGCGGGTTGCGTCTGCGGGCCATACAACGCCGCTTGCGGCTTTAATCTTTTATTGTTACCAATGTTAACCTGGTTTTTCCAAACCAGACTAAACAGCAGAACCTTTCCATCCAGGTCTTCAGTTCTGGGAGAAGTTCATGTTCTGTTTGTTCTTAGAAAACATGCATCTATCACACAACTGGACAAACAGTTGCAGCAGATTTCTGACCCACAGAGCAGCAGCTCCTTTTGAAGAGATATGAGGAGGTCAAACTGCAGCAGACTGACAGGTCTTTCTCACAGACCTGGTTCTGGTGATTATTCAGAACCGAACCTGGATCAGAACCAGGTCTTTCATTTCACATAGCCTTTAGGTTAGTTTCTGGTTCTAGTCCTGGTGCTTAAACAGACACTAAATCTTTTCTGGGTTAGAGTGAAGAACCTTTGCAGGTAGTTTATGTTTAAAGGTGGGGGCAGAGCTACCTGGCCAAAAAAAGACTGTTAGATCAGCTAACCAAGAAACTGAAGAAGATCCCAAAATATTTCTGGGATCAGAAATGGGACTTTGGAACAGCAGACACAGTTCACCTCACTAAATGTTGGTCTCTGCAATCGCCCGGCGCACTGCGTATTCATTTACTTAAATTACACAAACAATGAAACAACTAGAAACTGATTTGGAGCTGTATGTGTACAAACACACATGGGTCCTTTAGAAGTTCCAGAACTAAATTAAATGAAACCCTTAGACTAACAGCAGAACCATCAGCAGCTCCTCTTCAGGGCCAAATTCAGACATTTTGGGCCTTGTTGATCCTCATGTTTTTCTAGGCCCCTCTGCAGTTTAGAGATTTCGTGGCAACGAAAAAGAGACGCTTCTTGTCCTCTGAATTTGTAGCTTTATTCTCTCATTTTCCAAGTGAATAAGGCGGGCAAATCGCCCCATATGAATACAGATCAATCAGACCACGCCTCTCAACTGCAAAGCCTGTTGCGTGTGAGGCCCAAAGGTAAGGGGTTGGTTAATCACAAAAGTCTCTATAGCAGATCCATTAGGTGCACACAGCGGTGGGCTACCAGTAAACATCTACGAGCCAGTGGGGGGAACCAAACTCTTCTGAGAGCCAGAAACTACAAAGAAGCGACATCTGGAGTTAGCCAGCACTCAGAGCTGCTACTGAGTGCCGGCCGCTGCATTTCCTGAACTTTAAAATGGACATGGACACGCTGACTGCAGACACTGACTCCGGAACGATCTCCGTCTCCCACAGCTGGGCATCAGAAGTTACATGCTGCACGGTGAAACGCTCAGTGGCCAGCAGGACTTAGTCTGCTTCCTCAGCAAGTCATCTGTAATTTCCCGCCACTGAGCAAGGAGAGTTGGCCAAAGCTGCACGGACAGGCAGCGGAGACTGCGGCAAAAATGTGCGGGAAAAGAAAACCGCCTTCATCTGAGCTGAGCAGCATGAGCATGCTGTCCATTACGTCCAAGGCTGAAATGTCTCCCAGGCCCGACATGCTGAAGATCCTCTCTGCGCTCTCAAAAGCAGACAGGCTGTATCTCCATAGCAGAAGCTTCTTAAGAGCTGCGTACTCCTCCCACGAAGAAGGGCTGCACAGCAGCAACATTGCCCTGCACCTGGACTGTTGATCCAGCGCATCCACCACCAAGTAGTACCTGGCGTTATCCGAGTGCATGCAGCACAGATGAAAACAGGCCCGACATGCTGGAACCAAGAGGCGTAATCGCAATACCAGAAGTTGGGCAGCTTCACAGCGGCGGCAGCAGTAAGCATGGCTGGGTCCCCCCGCTAAGAGATGGCGAGATCGTGGATGATGATGAAAACACTTGTGCGTCTGCTGGTTCTTACATGTGTAACACTTGCTTAGCTTGATCTGACCTGCAAAAGACTCATTCGACTCATGGAGCCCAGAGTGTGTGGATAGAAAATGCAACACAGGAATAAAGTACTCAATTGACTGTATTAAAACACAAAGAAAGCGTAACAAACCAATAATTTGAGACAGTAAAGAATGGAGGAATCCACAAGCATAATTTTCAATCTTTGGTTTTCAAAGTTCCTTTTTCCTTTGGGTATGGGGTTTTTGTCACATTCCTTTATCATAGGTTTGTTGATTAAGTTCTCAATGATAGTTTGTGGGAAGCTCACCATGCACCATTGCTGTATGGTGCAGATCAAAAGTGGTTCCAATCAGAGATAGAAGTGGGGGTGGGGAAAAACCTGACCTAAATAGGGTCAAGTAAATGATAGATTAGACAACATTTACCATTTACAACATTTATTATTTACAACAAACACAGTAGTCAACTGTATGTCATAATTGTAAGAAAAGTCAGTCTGTCAGTCTGATGAAAGACTGACAGACTGAATTTATGACTGACTGACTGAATTTGAGTTCCTGGACCTCCAGCTGCATCACTGCTCCTAAACACACTTTTCTGTCCAATTTCAGGTTGATAGACTGCAGTTTGTCAGAGATCAGCTGTGAAGTTCTGGTCTCAGCTCTCAAGAAAAACTCGTCCAATCTGACAGAACTGGACCTGAGCGGGAACAACCTGCAGGATTCAAGGGTTCTTCATTTGTGTGGTTTTCTGGAGAGTCCAGACTGCCGACTGCAGACTCTGAGGTCAGACTCCATGTTTCAGTTGTGTACAGTTAAATATCATAAAAAAGTTGTGTTGACACTAAACTGCAGACATTTGGCACTTCCTCCTCACTTCCTTTTTCTCTCTGCTTTAATCTGAATGTTGAGAAAAATGGTCAGAAAATATGCAAATTTAGCCACTCCAATCAAACAGTCTTCAACTAGTCAGCCACGCCAACACCGCTGTACCATGAGACATGTCAGTAGGAGAACATAACCAGCTCACCTTAAGCAGATAAAAGTTAAATGGGTGTAATGCCAGCTATGCCATCCATCCACCCATCCATTTTCTTCTTCTTATCCTGGTCTGGCATCAGTCTAATCAAAGATGTCCAGACTTTCCTCCCTCGGTTGTTTCCTCCCGCTCCTCTGTGGGAATCCTGAGGACTTTTCAGATCAGATATCAGTTGTCTCCTTTCCATGAGGAGGAGCAGCATTTCTACTCTTAGCTTCCTCTGTGTGACCAAGCTCTGCCCCATATTTCTAAAGGAGCGCCCAGCCACCCTGTGGAGGAAGCTGATTTTCTGCCGCTTGTACCTGGGACCACGATCTTAAGATCATGATGTCAATCATGTTTAAATTAGCATATTTTCACCTATTTAGAGTATGTTAAAAAATGCCCTTCTCACCCTTCCATAGGTGGTTTCTCATCCTAACTCGGGTCGTCTATCAGAACCCTGGGAGCTTGAGGGTCCTGCTCAGATTCTAAGCTGTTCCAAGCAGTGCCCTTTTCTGGACTGAGAGGTCTGAGGTCTTTCCAGCAGTAGCCACTTTCCAGTGTAGCCACTACACTTGGGGGTTACTGCCCGAGTGCTCCAATTACCACGGGCACCACTGTCACCTTTATTTTCTATGCTTTCTCCAGTTTCTCATGTTCCTTCTTCCTGATGTTCCCATCGCTTAGCACTGCTACATCCACCACAATGTTTTTCTCTGTTCTTTATCCACCACTACAATGACTGGTTGGTTCACCATTACCATCCTATCAGTCTGGATCTGGAAGTCCCACAGGATCTTTGCTCTCTCATTCTCTACCACCTTCGGAGGTCTTTCCCATTTGACCTTGGGGTTTCCAGTCCATATTCTGCACACATGTTCCTGTATATTATTCCAGCCACTTGATTGTGGCACTATATCTATGTTTTCCCTGCCAACATCTTACACCCTGCAGTTATATGCTGGATTGTTTCAGGCGCCTCTTTGCACACCCTACACCTTGGGTCTTGTCTGGTGTGGTAGATCTGAGCCTCTATTGCTCTGGTGCTCAGGTCTTGTTCCTGAGCTGCCAGGATGAGTGCTTCAGTGCTGTCCTGTAGGCCAGCCCTTTCTATCCATTGGTAGGACTTCTTGATATCAGCCACTTCAGTTATGGTCCGGTGGTACATCCCATGCAGGGGTTTGTCCTCCCATACGGATCTGTCCTCCAGCACAGCATCCTCTGCTCTCCATTGCCGGAGACATTCACTGAGCACATTGTCAGTTGGGGCCTTGAGCTTGATGTACTCATGCATCTTGGATGTTTCATCCATATCTGATAACTAGCTGTGTGGAGCTGTTTATTGCCCAGGTCTTATTCTTGCCAATGAGCTGGCTTCTCAGGACTTGCCTTACTCGTTGGAGGTATTTAACTGTTGCAGTTTTCCTTGTTGCCTGCTTCAGGTTGACATTTGCTCTATTGTTCCTTCTGGGAGTGAGACCCCCTCCTGTATGAACTACCTTGCCTCTCTTTGTCACAATCTGGCTGCATTTCTCAAGCCCAAATTACATCCCAATGTCAGTACTGTAGATCCTGGTGGTGTGGATCAGGTAGTCAATGTCAAGCTCGCTTTTAGGATATAGCTTGATGTCATCCATGTAGAGGAGGTGACTGATGTTGGCCCCATTTTTGAGTTGGTATCCGTAGCCAGTCTTGTTGATTATTTGGCTGAGGTGGTTCAGACTTATGTAGAACAGCAGCGGAGGCAGAGCATCACCTTGATATATCCCACATGTTTTTGCACTCTCTCAATTGGTCTATCATTAATAATAATTAATAATTAACTGGCACTTCCTTAGTCTCCCTCCTTAAAAGCATAAAGTTAGTCTTTTTTAGATTCAAAGATAATTTGTTCTTACTAAACCGGAGTTTTAACTTGTAAAATTCCCGAGTTATGTCACTTAGAAGTTTCTTTAAGTTCTGCCCTGAAAATGCTCGTATCATCTGCAAAAACATGAATTTCATAATTTTTCATAATTTGGATATATCATTAATATATAGTAAAAACAGAGTTGGTCCAAGAATTGAACCTTGAGGTACACCACATATGATATTCCTATTTCTACATTTAGTATTACCAATCTGTACAAACTGCTGTCTATCTTCCAGGTAGCTCTTTAACCAGTTTTGTGTAACTCCTCTGATTCCATACTTTACCAATTTATTCAGTAAAATATGACGGTCAATTGTATCGAAGGCTTTCTGTAGATCAATGAACATTCCAAAGCTGAATTAATTTTTTTCTATCCAGTTGATAATCTCTTCCACAAGTTCGATTAAGGCAAATGATGTAGATCTTCCTTGTCGGAAGCCATATTGACTGTTGCATAGCAAATTGTTTTTCTCGATTTGTAAGTAATCTTAGATTAAATAATTTCTCTAATATTTTTTAAAGCTGAGGCAATAAAGAAATTGGACGGTAATTTGCAAAACTTTGCTTATCCCCTGTTTTTAAATAAAGGAATTACTTTGGCTGTTTTCATTTTGGTGGGAAACTGCCCACATTTAAATGACAAATTGAAGATATGTGTAAGTGGTTTGATAATAGCTTCAGCAACATTCTGAATTGTTCTCATATCAACACCATCTGCATCCTGGGATTTTTTATTACTACAATTCCTAATAGTCTCCAATACCTCCTTCTCATTAGTAGGCATGAGAAACATTGTATTTGAATTTGCCTCAATCAAATCACACGGATATGCATCAACAGTTTCAATCTTTCTGGCTAGTTCAGGTCCAATATTAACAAAAAAAACTGTTGAATCTATCTGCAATTTCTTCTTTGTCACTAATAACCATGCCATCATCCACAAAATACTCCAGATAAGATGAAGTGTTTTTACCATGCCCAATTATATTATTTAATGTCTTCCAAATATCCTGAATGTTGTTTTTGTTACTGTCAAGTAATTTAGAATAGTACTCTATTTTTCCCTTTCCCTCAAAATATGAGTTAATATATTTTTGTATTTTTTATACTTCAGTTCTGCCTCAGTAGTCCTGTATTTCAAAAATTGTTTGTATTGATAATTTTTCTTTTTGCATGCATTTATCAATCCATTTGTTAACCATGGAGTATTTAAAATTTTGTCCTTTTTATATTTTTGTCCTTTATCAGCAATACATCGCGAAAAAATATTTTCTTACACTCCTAGTAGTCACCTGAAATGGATTTCCAACAGTTTTTAAGGACTCTCCATAGATGCTTAACACTTGTTGGCCCTTTTGCTTTCACTCTGCGGTCCAGCTCACCCCAAACCATCTCGATAGGGTTCAGGTCCAGTGACTGTGGAGGCCAGGTCATCTGGCGCAGCACCCCATCACTCTCCTTCTTAGTCAAATAGCCCTTACACAGCCTGGTGGTGTGTTTGGGGTCATTGTCCTGCTGAAAAATAAATGATGGTCCAACTAAAGGCAAACCGGATGGAATAGCATGCAAGATGCTGTGGTAGCCATGCTGGTTCAATTTTGAATAAATCCCCAACAGTGTCACCAGCAAAGACCCCCCACACCATCACACCTCCTCCTCCATGCTTCACGGTGGGAACCAGGCATGTAGAGTCCAACCGTTCACCTTTTTCTGCGTCACACAAAGACACGGCGGTTGGAACCAAATATCTCACATTTGGACTCATCAGACCAAAGCACAGATTTCCACTGGTCTAATGTCCATTCCTTGTATTCTTTAGCCCAAACAAGTCTCTTCTGCTTGTTGCCTTTCTTTAGCAGTGGTTTCCTAGCAGATATTGTACCATGAAGGCCTGATTCACAGTGTCCTTTTAACAGTTGTTGTAGAGATGTCTGCTGCTAGAACTCTGCGTGCCATTGACCTGGTCTCTAATCTGAGCTGCTGTTAACCTGTGATTTCTGAGGCTGGTGACTCGGATGAACTTATCCTCCACAGCAGAGGGGACTCTTGGTATCTTTTCCTGGGGCGGTCAGCATGTGAGCCAGATCCTTAGTAGCGCTTGATGATTTTTGTGACTGCACTTGGGGACATTTTCAAAGTTTTCCCAATTTTTTCAGACTGACTGACCTTCATCTCTTAGGCCGGCTTTACACTGCAGGTCTTGATGCTCATATCCGATTTTCTGACTATGTCCGATTTTTTTGACGACCCGCTTACATCATCTTATAAAAGTGACCCGTATCTGATTTTTGCATTCACACAATACAATGCTGAAACTATCAAACGTAGACGTTCTGAGGACTACGTAGCAGCATTTCCGCCTTCCACGGACATCCTTTGGACTTTTGTGACTGCGGTTGTCATGGAGGCAAGGCGGCGACGGAAGGAGGCGTGGCCTTCGGCGCTCCTGACGGGATGCACGAGAGAGGAAAAGAAGGGGGGCTGGTCGGCCGTCTTATGTGCTCTCTCTGAGTTTTGAATGAGGAAGTGTTTGCAGACGTTGTGCTGTCCGAACAGTTTGATCCAAGTGTTGAACCTTTCCTGCGTGATGACTTCTCTTTTCCGACCGTGGTCAGAAACACACTGGAGATTTCCTTGGGGTTCACTTTTCCGTTCTGAACCCTCAGCCTCCAGAGTGGGTTAAGAAAGACTCCAAAACTTTTGGGCGAGACACCTTATTTTTAATTTTCGGTTCTCCGACAGTCCCCCGCTCCGCGCTCACACCCGCTCTCCTCTCCTTAAGTTACACGCACACACACGCAAGCACGCCCGCGCGCACACACACACACACACACACTGTCCCCATCATACACGCCCCCCAAAAAAATAAACGGTTTCTAGCCTGGTCCATAGCAACGGTGTCCCGCTTGATTAGTTACCGTTTGCGTCCCGACCGGGACCGGACCGGGACCGGACCGGACATAACAGCGGTTTCCAACTACGGTCTGAAGCCTGAGGCTGAAAGGTAACACGCTGACAGCAAAATCAGCGCACAAAAAGCACCTTAATAAGTCATGTGATCTCAGTTGGTGGTGTCCTGAGTTGATGTCACTGACGTACGACTCGCATTTACTGGGGAATATCCGATTTGTCTGTTTACATGGCACACGCAAATGCACGTATCCGATTCGTTTCCGATTTATTTCCACATATGAGAGAGGCCTGTATCCAATTTGAGAAAAACGGAATCCATGCACTTTTGTCCTGCTTACACGTTCACCGGTCATATCCGATCTGTGCCAAATGAGAGGAAAAAAATCGGAATTGGGTCACTTGAACCAAGCAGTGTAAAGGCGGCCTTAAAGTATTGATGGACACTTGTTTTTCTGTACTTAGCTGCTTTTTTCTTGTCAAACTACAAATTCGAACAGTTTTTTCAGTTGGACTATCAGCTGTGTATCCACCCAACCTCTGCACAACACAACTGATTGATTGATTGATTGATTGATTGATTGATTGATTGATTCAAGGCAATAAATCACACTTATTAAACCTGACAGGGCACACATGTGAAGTGAAAAACATTTCTAGTGACTACCTCTTAAAGCCCATCAAGAGAGTGCCAAAAGTGTGCAAAGCAGTAATCAGATCACAGGTGGCTACTATGAAGAACCTTGAAGATGACATATTTTCAGTTGTTTGACACTTTTTCGTTATGTATATAATTCCACATGTGTTGATTCAGATTTTTGATGCCTTCAGTGTGTGAATCTACAATTTCATGGACATGAAAATAAAGCAAACTTTTTGAATGAGAAGGTGTTCCAAACTTTTGGTCTGTACTGTGCATGGGAGAAAACAATACCCGCCATGGAAGCAACGGTTAGAGGCCAAAATCAAGGCAGCTTGGAAGGATGTGAGTAAGCTGACAGATGCTTAAAGGTACAATGAGAAGACAAGTACCGAAGAGATACAGCCAGATGTCCATACCTGAAGCACTGGAAACTGCCAAACAAAAGCTCTTAGCCTTGGCAGGCAGGCGGGCGGGCGCACGTCCTCTGCAGGGCCACATTCCAGTGACGTGCAGTCAGGAGAGGCAGGTGAGGCTGTGCCTCACCTGTCATTATGGGAAGAAAAGAGAAAAAAATAAATTCAATTATTATATTTAATCAGTAATTTGTGCTTTGCAGTCTTTTCCATTTAAATGTACCACTTTTGGGTGTTTTTTCTTTTCAAAATCGCTGTATTTCCGCATTTGCCGTTCAGATACTAAGAAGTGACGTGCGATGAGGCACCAGCCCGCTGAGCCTCACCTTGGATTGTGCAATACCTATGCAGTCAGACGATACTGCTGTCTCTCTGTATGTCGGTTCAATCACTTGTACTATATGAGCTGAGTTTACATAATTTAGCAGATGTATATGATGTACAGTGTTTGTTTTTATAAATAACTGTATGTGAGGGACGTGTTTCTTGTGCTTAGCGCTAAACGCCGGCAAAAAAGCCGCCGGGTGAGGCCAGCAGTTCTCGTGCCTCATGTTAGGGGGCGCCGGTGAGCCCTGAGATTATGACGCTAAAAAATACTAGAAGAAGTGATAGCAAGTGGCAAGTCATTTTCTTCAGAAGGAGCGGCATATGGACTTTATTTACAAGTAAAGGTAAGACGATAATAACGTTTGTGCTTTTTTCTATGCTGCAGTTTGTATATGAAAAAAATACATGTAGAAATGATATTTTAAACAAAACACGTTAACTGTTGTCAGTCAAATGGTGAATAAGTTACTCAGTATGGTTCATATGTTTGTAAATCTGACTGATGACGTCAGTGCCTCACCAGCCATTAACCTCACTGCCACATTCAGAAATTTAAGTTTAGCTCTGTTTCATTCTTTTACTGTAGTAAACATCTTTTAGTTTCTGCAGAAAAACTTCATGCTGAACTGGATTATTCTACATTTCCAATAGTTGAACCCTTCTATTCCAAGTTTTCATGAATCCGCAACTATATTTTCTTGAATCTTAATCAGGGGGTTTAAACTGACTTTGTTGACTTTATTTTGTGTCAGATTTGCCCATAATTCTAATTGATCTTCAATTGTCAATTAACAAATTACCTTGGCATGTGATAACGTCATTTGAAAATACATTTTACAATTTAGGATTAAAGATGAAGAAATAAAATTTAATCTTACATTTTTTAATTAAGAGCAAAATCTGGACTTCTGGTAGCAGCAGACAGAGATGGATGCATGAAGTGAGAGCTCATTAAAACAGGTGGTCAAAACCCTCCTAAACTCAACAATCATTGTCTAGTTTTGTTAAAAAATCTAATGATGAGTGGGGGTACTAATTTAAAGAACAAACGGGTGACTGAAAAAAATACACAGATGTCAACTAGTGCGAAAGACACTATGGATGCTAACGCTAATGCTACCGAAGAAGGGCAGGGATATGATTTAACAGACTCAAACCAGCTCAGTTTGAGAGAGATAAGCATACAAATTAGTGGCTTAAAATCAGTCTGTGGTCTGGAAACAGTCTCTCAGTCTCTCCCTGGCCTCATCAGTCCACGCTCTCACTGACTTCTTCTTCTTGGGTGGCTCTCTTCTTGCCCTGGGTTTGTATTCAGGAACCAGATGCACCAGGTTGTGATCAGAGCGGCCGAGTGGGGGGAGGGGGCTGGAGTCATATGCGTCCTTAACGTTAGCATACATTAAGTCCAGCGTCTTGTTCTCCCTAGTGTGGCATTTAACATACTGAGTGAAAGTGGGGAGAATGGAGGAGAGCGAGGCATGGTTGAAATCCCCGCTGATGAGAAGCAGCGCCTGCGGGTGCTGGGTCTGCATGCGCGTCACCGCTCCGTGGAGTCGCTCGCAGGCTGCCTCCGCATCGGCCGATGGAGGGATATACACGTTAAAAATTATAACATGCGAAAACTCCCTCGGGATGTAATACGGTCGGATGCCCACAACGAGAACCTCGATGTCACGGTAGCAAAACTGTTCCTTCACAGAGACGTGCGCCGGGTTGCACCATCTCTCGTTAAAAGCTTCTTAGACAAATTAGATCTACCTTGTATAGGAGAAATCCAAAATAAAATAATAACAGAGGAAATAACACAACAACAAGTTGAAAAGGCCATAGGTAGATTTAAAACCAATAAAGCTCCAGGTAGTGATGGTTTCCCTATAGAGTGGTACAGAACATTTAAAATGGAACTAGTGCCACTTCTACTAAGAGCTCTTAATTATATCCACAAAGATGGTAGGACCCCACCATCATGGAAAGAAGCAATAAATACTTTAATTCCCAAGTAAAATAAGGATAGACAGAATTGTGCTAACTATAGGCCAATATCGATGTTAAACGTGGACTACAAAAACCATACATCAATTTTAACTGAAAGATTTGAAACATTCATTGCTGAGCTAATTGATGAAGATCAAACTGGCTTTGTGAGAGGCAGACAAACCCAGCATAACATTAGAAGAAGCCTGCATGTAATTCACACCATAACTAAAAACAAAATAAAAGCAGCTCTAATCAGCCTTGATGCAGAAAAGGCTTTTGATAGGGTGAACTGGGATTTCCTCAACCAAACCTTAGAGAAATTTGGATTCACACGCAACTCAATTAAATGTATAAAAGCCATCTATGACAAACCTACTGCAAGAATAAAATAAATGGCTCCTTAACAGACCGATTTGAGTTAAAACGAGGAACAAGACAGGGTTGCGGCATCAGTCCGACTCTTTTCGCCCTTTACATTGAGCCACTAGCCCAGGCTATTTGGCAGTATGAGGAACTTGAAGGAATCAAAATTGATTGCAGGGAACAAAAGATTGGACTATTTGCAGATGATGTATTGTTGTTTTTAAAAGATATAAACACGTCCATGCCTAAACTAATGACACTCCTGAATGAATTTAACTCCCTTGCTGGATACAAACTAAACATTTCTAAAACCCAAATCCTGCTTTTCAATCACTCCCCATCAAAAGAAACCACATCTAGCTACAACATTAAGTGGGACAGTAAAAAAATTAAGTACCTCGGAGTCTTTTTACCTAAAAATCCCTCACTTCTGTATGACGAAAGTTATAATGTAATTAATTTTGTAACGCTCAAAAAACCATTTACAAGGTCTTCTGATGGTTACATTACCAAGGGGTTCCTCACCATGTAATGCAAGCCAAACACCCAGATACACACAAACAAAATAAACCAGCCACTACATCTGCTAGTCACAAAACGACGTTTTTATAATGACAGAAAACTGAAATTGTCTTTGACAATCCTTTGACCAAAAAAAACCCAGAAGAAACACAAAATACTCCCACAGGGAAAACCCCTAATAAATAAACATCCTTTTTCCCGCAACAAACGAACCCGTTGAAAAAAGAAGAAAGAAAAAAAACAGAAAGAGAGATCCACAGTCAATAGTTCTCCGTCCGCTCCTGGTATGATGCAAAACAAAGAAAAAATAGAATAATCCGGTGGAAAAAAAGTTCCTCCAAAACGAAAAAAATGGAGTCTCAATCTTCACATGGTACCATGAGTTAAAAAAAAATGATGTACATCCAAAAAAATTAATATAGGGTCGATCTCACCGCTTCCTAGAGGGAATCCAGAACTGCTCCTTCGGGTGCGCTCCTCCCGTCCAGAACGCCGCTTCCGGGACCCGGTCCTCCCGCAAGCGCTCCGCCAAGATGAACGTTATATTTAATTAATCTCCCGCTATTCTTCCACTACTGTTGGATGAAAACGAAGGGATGACAAGCTGCGGCTGCAGACTTTCCGCGTCTGGCACCGCCACACCCCCCTCCTTCAGCGTCTGACGTCCCTCTCCAGCGTCTCCCGCTCCTCTTTTTTAAATCACCTCTGGTTTCCGCCTCTTATGAAGGTTCACCCAGTCAAAAGCCCCATAGTCAATGACACCGATTTTCATATTCATAGGCAGTGTACACAGGATTTTTTTTGTTATAATTCCCACATTTTCTTTTCATATGCATTTTCCCTTTCGTTTCTCCTTGTATTTTACATTTTCATTCATCATACTTTTCATTACTTTTTTCAATGTGACGGTGTCACAATTTAAACATCAACCTAGATATTAAGAGGTGGTTAACATACCCTCTTGATTTAATAAATAGGATAAATGTGGTTAAAATGAACATCCTACCAAGGCTACTTTTCTTATTCCAGTCAATTCCAATACAAATAGATAGATAGATAGATAGATAGATAGATAGATAGATAGATAGATAGATAGATAGATAGATAGATAGATAGATAGATAGATAGATAGATAGATAGATGACTTTATTAATCCCACAATGGGGAAATTTCATTTATCTGTGGCAGCAACACGACATTCAGAAATAATCTATATAATATAACATCAATAAAGGACATCACAAATGACATTTATATTAAATAATTAAAAATATTACTAAAATTATTATGAAAAATTATTATCAAAAATGAGATTCTTATTAAATAAAGAAATAAATGTTAAATATTAAATAAATACAGCTGCAAAGGTGTAAAAAACATGCGGTCTGCAAAACATGTAAACTGTAAAAAAGCATTACAATTATTTTTTTTTTTTTTCAAAATACAGAAATAACTAATGAAGTTCACACCAAAAACAAAAACAAACAACTGTTCAGGAATAAAAAACAATTTAAAATTGAAAAACAACAACTAAAGAAAATAAATAAGTGAGTGAATGAAAAAAACACCCTGGGACCGTGGAGTGTCACTGTAACACAGTGTTGTACAGTCTGATGGCTGGGGGGAGGAATGACCTGCGGTAGCGCTCCTTCTTACACTGAGGGTGCAACAGTCTGGTGCTGAAGGAGCTGGTCAGCGCCTCTACAGTTTGGTGCAGGGGGTGGGAGGGGTTATCCATGATGGATGTCAGCTTAGCTAACATCCTCCTGTCCGCCACCCCCTCGATGGATTCTAGTGTGCAGCCCAGGACAGAGCCGGCCTTCTTAACTAGTTTGTTAAGCCTCTTCAAGTCTCTGCCTGCACTGCCCCCCGCCCAGCACACAACTCCATAAAGGACCACTGAGGCCACCACAGTGTCGTAAAAGGTCCTCAGCAGCTGTCTGCACACGCCGAACGACCTCAGTCTCCTCAGCAGGTGGAGGCGACTCTGACCCCTCCTGTACAGAGCATCCGTGTTGTTGGACCAGTCCAGTCTGTTGTTCAGGTGAACACCCAGATATTTAAATGTGTCCACAATCTCAATGTCAGAACCCTGGATGTTCACCGGTGACTGTGGTGGTGAGGACCTCCTGAAATCCAGGATCAGCTCCTTTGTCTTGCTGGTGTTAAGCAGCAGGTGGTTAATTTCACACCAGCCAACAAAGTCGGAGATGACCCCCCTGTACTCCTGCTCATCCCCCCCTGATACACAGCCCACAATGGCACTGTCATCTGAGAACTTCTGCAGATGACAGTGGTGGGAGTCATAGGTGAAGTCTGATGTGTACAGGGTAAACAGGAATGGGGAGAGCACAGTCCCTTGAGGTGCCCCCGTGCTGCAGACCACCACATCAGACACACAGTCACGCAGCCTCACAAACTGTGGTCTGTCTGTGAGGTAGTTGATGGTCCAAGCAGCCAGATGTTGGTCCACACCTGCAACCTCCAGCTTCCTCCTCAGCAGTGATGGCTGAATTGTGTTGAAAGCACTGGAGAAATCAAAAAACATGACTCTCACAGTGCTCCCAGGGGACTCCAAGTGAGACAGGGCCCGATGCTGCAGGTAGATGATGGCGTCATCCACCCCGATGCCTGGTCGATATGCAAACTGTAGCGGGTCCAGTGCTGAGCTCACCTGGGTGCGGAGATGGCTGAGGATGATCCTCTCCATGGCCTTCATCAGGTGGGAAGTCAAGGCGACAGGTCTGAAGTGGTTCGGTTCTGACGAGGTACCTTTGGAACCGGAACCAGGCAGGAAGTCCTCCAGAGGACTGGTACCTTCTCCAGTCTGAGGCTCATATTAAATATGAACAGCATCACCACACAGAGCTGGTCTGCACACTCCCTGAGGAGCCTGGAGGTGATGTTGTCAGGACCTGTAGCCTTCCTGGCCTTTGTTCTCCTCAACTCCATCCTAACCTGATTCAGGGTGAGGCAGAGGGGGGTTGGAGGGTGGGGGGGCCGGTGGCTGGTCTAAGTTAAAAAAAGCACAATCTATTGGAATTTTAACTTGTCTTGTATTATTGTCCCATAATTAAAATGAATATTTATTTTCCAACTATTAGTTCAATCTGCATATCTGCCATGGATTTTGGAAAGTGTGTACTTATAATTCAAGATGATTACATTCAATACCTTGTCTGTTTTAACTTCATTGTTAAAGTCATTTCAAATCTAATGCATTTTCGTTTACCATCATGTTTCTTGGTCAAAATCCAAATTAATTTGCTACACAGTGAAAACATAATTTGTCAGTCTGTCATCAGGGCGGAACCCACCTGACTGAATGGATCAAGTTCCTGGACCTCCAGCTGCATCCCTGCTCATAAACACACTTTTCTGTCTAATTGCAGGTTGGAGGGGTGCAGTTTGTCAGAGATCAGCTGTGAAGTTCTGGGCTCAACTCTGAAGAAAAACCCATCAAATCTGACAGAACTGGACCTGAGCGGGAACTGGAACCTGCAGGATTCAGGAGTTCTTCATCTGTGTGGTTTTCTGGAGAGTCCAGACTGCAGACTGAAGACTCTGAGGTCAGACTCCATGTTTCAGTCTTGTTCAGATCAGAATGATGACTATAGATGACTGACTGATGACAGAACGAAAATGTTACATTAATGTGATTTGTTTGTTCTTGTTTGGAATTTACTTAAAATTGTTTTATAATATTGCTTCATTGCTGTGGTACGTCTAAATTACATTAAGTCATTATGAGGAGAAGTTGGTACACTTGCGGCTGTCCAGCAGAGATCAAAGGTTGAGAAAATAAGTTAAGAAGTCCAAGGAAAGCATGGCTTGGGGGGTGGTCTATTTGCCTGTCCTGGGGGGGCTGCCACTGGGGCGGATGGTTGTTTTACCTACCTGGGGCCAATCAAACAATAGCACCCCAACTACCCTCTTACTCATATAATCACTTATTATGGTGATGGGAGGGGGGGGTCCCCTACTTGGCAATGTTCCCCTTCTATGGTTGCCGTATGTAAACAAGCCCCTCCCCTCCCTTTTTTTTTGCACCT
This sequence comes from Oryzias sinensis, assembly GCA_037389245.1. NCBI lineage: Eukaryota > Metazoa > Chordata > Actinopteri > Beloniformes > Adrianichthyidae > Oryzias > Oryzias sinensis. The sequence continues at coordinate 12,126,307 of CM074494.1, read as the reverse complement.
TAGACATGTAGGACCCTTGGTAGGGATAGTGCTTGGACATCACTGCCAGCAAGCAGAAGCTGTCCTCTCAGTGCCCTGCCCGCCAATTTTAACCTTAGATATGGGGCCGTAGTGCAGTGGTAGGGTGGTTGACCCGGATTGGAACATTGCAGGTTTGATTTGTGCCTTGCCTGCCCATGTGTCAAAGTGTCCTTGGGCAAAACACTGAACCCCACCTTGCCTAGGTGGAAAGCTGTTGCCAGTGTTCGGCAGCGTGTGTGTATGTGTGAATGAGTCTGTGACTGTAAAGCACTTTGGGCCTTTGAAAAAGGTGGAAACGTGCTATACATTTATATTTAGGGCCCCTTGGTGAGGGTGCCTTGTCATCACTTTAAGCAATCAGGAGATTTCCTCTCAGTGTCCTACCCGCCAATTTTAACTGCACCCTTTTGTACAGTGGTCTCCTCACCACCGAGACTGGTAGCAATGGGCACCGGGCCGCAAAAGAAATAGTTAATCATGCCTGGTTCTATTTTTTCTTTCTTTTAAGTTTTGGCAATCTTTTATTTAAAAAGATCTTTTATTTCGAAATATAACCAGATTCTGGGCAGAGGTCCAGAGGAGGATCCAGGATACAATGGAGAGACTACTTGGCTGGCCCGTGAGCAGTGAACTCAGCAGACTCAGCTGGCTACGTCTCTTTGGAAGTCTGGACACCTTTTTTGAGACGGCTGCTCTCGCGACCTGCTCCTGGATGAGTGGAAGAAAATAGATGGATGTGTGATCCTGAGGGAATTGATTTTTCTTTGGCGGATGCACAGAAAAAGGCAGGAGACGGAGGTTTCAAGATTTAAATTCTATTACAAAATGTTAAAACCAATTAAAAATAGACCTGTTTAAAAGACATGCACAAAACAAATTCAGTCTGCTGAGGACCAAAAGACTTAAGGGAGGTGGAGGCTCCCAGACAACAAAATAAAATGTTACCCCACTCACGTGATGCAGACCACACACTCACACACTTGAGAACACTTCACCCAAGGACACGTCACTCCAAACTGGGGGGATAGCCTCCACCTAGAACTCAGGACAGACACCTGAGTCCTCAGCACTGAAGGAGGGGGGAAAATAAAGGTAGATTACACAATAAAATGCACAGTTAAAACACAGCTTTAAAGTGTGGGTGACATGGCCTATTTTAATAAGCCAAAATATAGTAAATAGTCTCTATTTCATGTTGCGATTGTTTTTAATATTTTTAGAATAGAATAAATAGCGAAAAACGCGATATAAACAACGAGGACGGCCGCCGGCTTCACGCATTCCGCCGACTTCGCGCCGCCATGTTTGTGACGTAACGAAAGGCAGACAACATGGCTAGCACCGATAGCGAAGCACAGAGTGATGCTACCGTCTCTATTAGCGATTTATCATCAGATGAACAGAAAGATGAAGAGGAAAGTTGCGGAGATTATCATGATGATGAGTCACTTTTGCAACCGTATCGATTCGAACCGTTTTGCGAAAGTGAGGAGGATATAGCAGAAAGTAGTAGGTCTAGTGATGCCGATGACGATAGCCAGCATGAAGATTCGGCTAGACTCCAGTAAGTCTAAAAAATGTATAAAATTAAATTACTCCACTTACCCTAAAATATACTCAAAATGTCCCCTTTTGGCCTAATCTAAACAAAGGTAAACACTGGTTTTCAACCTAATTTACAAAATAAATGTCACAAAATAAAAGTTTCCCAGATATTACTACTCTTTAGTTAACAAAGTCACTGTATACCATTAACAACTGCAGAACATTAACAGTTTTACCTGTTTGAACCAGTTTGAAACCTTTTCTCGTGCGCGCGTGCTCACACACACACACACAGTTCAGTTTACTCACGGTACCGGCACCGCAAAAGAAAAAAAAAACGTTGCAGGCCTGTTGCTTCTCTTGCAAAACATTGAGTGCGTTGAAATACTCCAGTTGGATCCAAGGACAACAGAAAACATGACTACTTCGCCTCAATGTGATCCATCGTGATGCACACTAGCTTAGCAGCCTCCGCTCCCGACTCCAGCGCCGTCCTCTCCGACCCAGAAAACGGCTCGCTCGCTTCCAGCTCACCCGCCTTTCCTCGACTCAGAAGCCAAGATCCTCCTCCCAACTCTCTGTTCAAAATTCTTCGTTTGTGTCCCGGTTTTTGTCCCTTCGAAAACGCAGACTTCTCTCCTGCAGATCTGGAGGAAAAAATCCTTCGCCGTCCACCTTCTTGAACTTTCCCCTTTTCAGCAGCGTTTCTTGTTTTGGGAATTTTATACACAGATACACTTTCACTAGATGTATTGCTACATCCAGCTGCCACACAACGACTTGGCATGTTGATGATTAACAGATTTAAACACGAGAGAAACGAAGACTACCTGTTTTGTTTACATGCTGTCCGAAGCAGAACTGCGAAAGTCAATGTCTTTCATGACGTCACAGGTCATATCGAGGTCACTTCCAGCCTGCGCTCTTAGCGGCAAATTCAAATCTCTGATTCCTTCGAAAGATGTCTATTATTCATATGCTTCGGATTTTTTTCGACGCTAACTATTGGTATCAATAGAATCAGCGTTTAAAGGGCTTTTTTATTTGACAAAGTTGTTCAAAGCATGGCATCCACACTTTAAAAGAATTGTATAAAAATTCTTAAAATTACACTAAAAGAAACTCTCGTGAGAGTAAGTCTGCCCGTAGGGGGCTGCTGAATGAATGGAGCGCGGCCGAGATTTTGTTCTTGTGGGTGGTGCTCAGGCTCAAAGGCAACTGAGGAGTACCCGGGCCCGGCAGGACCCTGGTCAGAGTCCACAGGGACTCTGGACACGAGCAGTAACGGTTCCTTAAAAGGTTTCTAAAAATTAAATATATAAAAAGCAGCAGCTGTTCGGCGGGCGGGAGCGTCAGAAAGTCCCTGGCAATGCAAGAACAGCAAAACTTTACCAAAATAATAAAGACAGCTTTAAGGCGAGCGCAGGACTCACCGGCTTACCAGACAGACTGTTCATCACCTGGGAGGTACGCTCAAATGCAGAGCTGTATTTTAGCTCAAACTCTGTGCTTGCAGTTTTCATCTAGAGCTGAAACAGTATGCAAATATGAGGCAGCGAACGAAGTCCTGTAATTAGCCTACCACCGCTACCTGTGAGGCTAACTGGAGGTGTGCTAGCTTAGCATACTCTGCACGGGACTATGGAGACTGAGCCACTAACACAGTGACTGAAAACACCGGGACAGCACAAACCGGAGGTACTAGGATGTCTTATTATTAGTATTCCTTTATTTGCAGCTGTGAGACATATTTCACCCCAATCACACACACACACACACACACACACGCACGCACCAAGGTTATTATAGTTAACGAAAATGAACGAAAAAACTAAAACTAGAACTGAAAAAACATTTTCGATAACTGAAATAAAAATTAAAACGACAGTTTTTAAAAAAAACGAAAACTAACTAAAACTGTTTGTATGTATAAAACGAACTACTTTGTTTTCGTCTTTGTTAATACATAAGTCTTGGGTTGAAATAAAGTCTATTTACTTCACCCTGCTAGTTTTTACTGTGTATCTGAACCTTACGGCATCACGTTGTCTGTGACGTCACATGATGTCTGTCAGACACTGCCGGCTGGCGTGGTCATAGAACTTTACATGAGCGTGCTGACTGCATTAAAAGTTGGGAGAAAGCGGGAGAGTCCTATTTGGGACTTTTTTGAATATAACAGCGTCGAAAACAAAAGTAAGTGCCTTGTAGTCGAAGCAGGAGACAACATTTGTGGAACGCTCCTCAAAGGGAAAAACCCTACGAATCTAAAAGTACATTTAAAAAGCGCACACAAAAACGCAAATCAACAGTACCTAGACAAACTAGCCTGTCGCCCGCCCTCCCCCGAAAAAGAAGCGAGAGCAGATAACGTAATGCTGGTATCGGCTGTTGTATTTTAATTTAAGGATAGTTGTCCTTGTGTCCTCTTAACAACAAGTGTTTCAAAATTTATCTTTGATTTAGTTTTTATCATACAATACTTATTCTGGTGATTTTGAATCATGCACCTGAGAAATATCCTAATTTACAAAAAAAAAGAAAGAAAAAACTAAAACTAACACTAAAACTAATAAAAACTAAACTAAAACGAAGCAATTTCAAAAAATAAAAACTAGTAAAGCAGCCTCTAAAAACTAATTAAAACTAAATAAATGTAAAAACAAAAATTCAAAACGAAATAAAAACTAAAAGTAATAAAAATCCGAAACTATTATAACCTTGGCACGCACGCCCTCCCGCCCGCCCGCACGCACGCACGCACACACACACACACACACACACACACACACACACACACACACAAACAGGTGCATAGGTGAATTTTGACAGGAACCATTAATGTTCTTGCGGGAAAACTCAACCCACATTCAGTGGACACGCAAGAGCAGAGGGGCAAAAACAAATAAAAATTCTCTGCATGGGAGTCCTTGCACCATTACACTGGCAGACCTTTACAAAAATTAGCAGCAGAAGCAGAAAGATTACAGTCCAGGAGGCTCTGGAAGTCATCACTGATCATGATCAGAAGAAGACTATCTTGAGATAATTCTGATTCTAATGATTCTGATTTTGAACCAGATGAGGGAATTGTTATTCCTGTTCCTCCAAGCAAGACATTCATATCAAAGAATGGTAAAATACATTGGTCTTCATCCCCAAATATGCGTCAGACAAACATTTCTGCAGAAAACATACTAAAGACAGTGCCAGGGCCCACTTGGATGGCAGTGACTCATGTGACCATGTCAATTCAATTCAATTCAATTTTATTTGTATAGCCCAAATTCACAACAACAGTTGTCTTGATGATCTTTGTATCAGTAACTGAAAAGATAAAATGAAAAATCAAAAGGATCATGAATACATAGAATTCAGTAGGAAAATACTAAATTGAACTAACTAAACAGACTAAACTAAACTGGACATCCCTTCCCTTAGACCCTCCTTCGCGGTGAGGAAAAACTCCTAATAAAAAAAAGAATTCCGAAAAAAAATAAAAAGAAACCTCAGGGGTGCCCAGATGAAGGAGGGATCCTCCCCCAGGACGGACAGGTGATTTACCAGAACTCATAGAGAAGAATTAATTAAACTATCTCTAAAACTACATACTTAAAGTCCAGCAGACGAGCTTCATCCAGTTGGAGTTAGGGGGACAGTCGGGGGCACGAGTCCAGCCGGAGACAGGGTCCACGTCAAGACAAGCATGACTTGTGCGAAATGTGCAAAATTAATTTGCACAAAGCACAGTGTGATGACTGGTCACTCTTGTGCTGTGTATTTGTACAGACACACACACAACTTCATATTGCAATTGCTTGTTTGTTGTATTGTGATTTTGTTTTTTTCTGGTTCACAGTGCTAACAAAATTTAAAGATTATGTTTCAATGTTATTTAAAACTATTGTATTTTATATGTTAGTCTTTCAAAAGTAATACAGTACTGAAAAATAAAAAAAACGTTTGAACATGTACATTTAAAAAAAACCCGAGTGAATTCTTTAATTATTGAACCACTTCCTGTCAGAGGTAAGGAACACCATTTCACTAAGTTTTGATAGAATAATTAATAATGGAGTTAGTAATGAAATATGCTTAACTGCTTGTTAGGATTTTTTGGGGTTTCAGACATTTTTTAATTAATAAAGCATGCACCGGGTCCAAATTGACCCAGGAGCATCATCTCTGTTCCTCACAAATTAACATAAGAACATCAAATTAATGGATAAAATGGAAATAAATTTATCGACTAGCCCCAACCAGCTGAAACCCTTAGACTACCAGCAGAACCATCTGAACCCTTAGACCAGGGGTGTCAAACTCATTTTCACTGAGGGCCACATCAGCATAGTGGCTGTTACGGAAATGATAAAAATGGAAATTAATAATTAGAACGCAATAAATTTGTCGTATTTCCTCATGATACGGAAACTTCTGTTGTAGAATGAGGATATGTGCTTCTGAAAGCGCGCGCCTGTGTGTGTACAGGGAGCCGCGTGTCACGTGCAGCAGAGGGAGTGAGAGCACGCCGAGGAGAGACAGTGACAGGCGCGGTGGGAGAGAAGGAGAGAACAGTCTGAAAGAAAGAAGGAAACTCTGAACACAGGACTAGCAGAAAAAGTAAATTATCAGCAAAGATGAACGTGTTTAATGTGTTTATTATAGTTCCAATCGCGCACCATATGCTGAACTTTCAACAAAAAAAAAAAACGGTGATGCTGTGATGAGGTCATCATCACAGCCCTACTCGCGGGCCACATAAAATCACATGGCGGGCCGCATTTGGCCCGCAGGACTTGAGTTTGACACCATCTGAACCCTTAGACTACCAGCAGAACCATCAGAAACCCTTAGACAACCAGCAGAACCATCAGAAACCCTTAGACTAGCAGCAGAACCAGCTGAAACCCTTAGACTACCAGCAGAACCAGCTGAAACCCTAAGACCAGTGCTTCTCAAATAGTGGGACGGGATGTGTTACGCAGTAGTGGTGCCTTTAGGCACAGGTAATACGGACATTTTTCCGGAGTGCAAATTTATCATGGGGGCTGTGGTGACAGCGGCTCAGTGCTTGGAAAAAAATTGATTTGATGGAAAACTATTGATTTCCTATTGTCTGTTATATGACAGAGTTTGTAACAGCCTGAAACCTTCGAATTCCTGTCCCTGCAGCTGCTCCCGTCTCCTGTCACACCTTGCTGCGTGTGAGAACGAAAGGGGAGGGGCAGTGGGTTCGGTCTGCCAGGTGGAACAGGGCATGCGAGCAGCCTCTATTATGCAACCCAGGGATCATGGCGTGCCTTTAGATTCCCCAGCTCATGCTAATAATGTCATTCTTTATGAACTATTGTAGACATTTTTATGACGTGTCTTTATTTTCCATCAATGTATTCTTTGTCTGCCTGTGGTTTAGTTGGTGTCAGTATTTGACAGAAAGACAGAAGGTAATGCAGGAAAACAGCTGCACTTTATGAAACCATAAATAAACAATCCATAATTTACAAAAAATGTTTTTATTTATTTCTTCAGACTAAAAACGTTAAATATATTGGTGCTGCTGTGTTAATGTTTCAGATTAATTTAGATTTAATATTATTTATTGATTGAAATATTTTTCTCAGCATCAAATGGTTCAGTTGGTCAAAATGTTTATAGTTTAAAATAGGACTGACAGATTTTTTTATTTTAGGCATTTTAAGCTTCTTTTCTATTTTAGATTATAACAGGGTCTCTGTGGCTAAATGAAGTCAATATTTGTTGAAAGGGTATTCATATTGTTTTTTTCTTTTTTAATTGCTAAAATAAAAACAATTTCAGGTATACTTGCTCAATTTTATTAGATACATATATTGTCACCGCTTAAGTGTGTGTGTGTGTGTCAATTAATCTCCTCAGTTCGTGCCGTGTCTCCTGTACAGATTCGCAGAGCTGTTCAGATCAGGAATCTTTGATCGATCAGATCTTTGTTTTTTTTTTATTTTAAGATCCTGGACCTAATTTCTATAAACATTTGAGATTTCAAACAAGGGAAAAGTGTGAAAATGTTCATGTCTTTATGAGAAAAGTGTATTTATGCAGTGAAGAGTTTTACTGTCATAAATGTCTGCTATCAGACTGTGGATTTCAAAGATCACAGATTATTTTTAGAATGAAATCCTGCAATAAACGAGGGAACTCTGTACTGGCGAAAAGGTAACGCAGAAATATGCGTAGCTGCAGCAGAAGACATAGAAATGTGCTTTTTCATAATTACTGGATGAAAAACAGACGTGCAGGTCACAACGCAGCTGCGCAAACTGTGAGAAGTGAGGAGCTGCAGCCTCAAAGTTAGGATTATGACGGGAGAGGATCGACTATTTATTGTTTTTTGTGTATGTGTTTTATTTTTATGTATCATTATATTTTTCCTGAATTTTTGTCTTTGAAAATCATAGTGTTATTTAGTCATTGCTTTATTTCCTAAATAATGTTATTTATTTTATTAAAAGGCTCATGAATGGGTGCAACTTTATTCAAATAGCACTTTACAACTCCATGAAGGTACCAAAGGGCTTCACAATAAAAAAATGATTTAAAATTAGAATAAAAGTTTTAAACTAAAAACTCTAGAATATTCTGTTTTAGAATATAATTTTTAATCCAAATGTTTTCATATACATTCCATGTTATATCATTCTCACTCCACTAATCTGCTCGCGGTCCGGCCCTTCTATCAAATTTTAGAACCCAATGTGGCCCCCGAGTTAAAATAATTGCCCACCCCTGCATTAGACTACCAGCAGAACCATCAGCAGCTCCTCTTCAGGGCCACATTCAGACATTTTGGCCCCCGTGGATCCTCATGTTTTTCAAGGTCTCTATACTAGGGTTGTGCCGATGGACGATACCATCGTCCATCGTGATGGGTGACTGACATCCCGATGGAGAGACACCATCGTGATGCCACGCCCCGCCACGTTACGAGTCGACCCCATAAGCCGCGGTTACATGTACAAAATATCTTGATGGGATCAATGGTCGGATTAGAATCCAACCGTGTAGATGGGCCCAGAAAAATGTTTTCAGAATATAAAAACGTTCACTAAGGTCACACTTTCGGTCGGAATAAATCATTCGCACATGCGCAGTAGGGTTTGACAAACCGGAAGAGGATATAAGTTCCGCCGAGCGGCTATTTTTTTCCCCAAACTTTATTGAATGTAACAATTCAATACAAAACGATGTTAAACAGCGCCGAGCGGCTATATACATTGACATGTCAGCTCGGTAATATACGAGACGATCTTCTAAACGTGCTTTTAATAATATTACGATTATTATGAAACACCTGTTCGCTCATCATTTGAATTTTAATCCGTGTGGTCAGTGCTTTTTCTGAACGGAGCCGGAAAGAAGCCAGGATTAGCAGTATGCTAACACGGGCTAACAACATTAGCTTTTGGTGGCGCTGCATGCTGGCTGCACATAAACATGTGGGAATAACATCAGCCTTTATTTAGTCAGGACACGACTGGAAACACAAATCCACGTGATTGTTTGAATGTTTTCTAAGGACTGAGCGACATTTCTGCTTTGAAGCTCAAACCGCTGTGTGTCTGCTGACGATCCGAGCTGTGCTCAGACACACACTTTTAGACCCGGTTCTGAGTTCGGTTGCTTGTACCCCTAGAGCTGCGGGACGGATCGCAGTCTTAAATCTCCCACACATACCGCTCATGTAACAAAGTACCCCACCCCCATTACCATCAAACACAAAGCTGTAAATCCGCGCTCCGCCGGTCCACTTCACTGATCAAGTGTGGGAGCGGACTACTTCTTTTCTATTTTGTTTGTTACTTTTTTTGTTAAAGTCACTTCCCTCGGTTTATACTGGATCATCGCGGATGAGTCATTAGTTGGGAAATAAAATAAATAAAGTAATAACGTAAAATAAGGAATAGCAGTTATATAAGAACGGAAAATTTAAAAATAACCCCCCCCCCGACGATATCATCGCCCATCCCAATGGTTGACAGTAAACATCGTCATCAGCCAATTTATGGGACATCGCCCAACCCTACTCTATACAGTTTAGAGATGTCAGGAAATGCTTTCAGAGGAGAACTAAAGACTTTTTATCTGTTTTTCTGCACAACCTGTTTTTTCCAGGCAGGATGAAGAGAGAAAGGAAACTTTAGCTATGCTTTATTCTTTTAATGTGGAGAACATCTTTGAGTTTCTGCAGAGAAACTTCAAGCTGACGTGGATTTTTGAATCTTTTTGATCTTTGAAAGCATTTCCTGACATCTCTAAACCTGTCAATTTTCATTTACACATCATCAAAACTTTTCCGTCCATAATTCCAAAATGTAATCTGTCAGTCTGTCATCAGGGTTCCTGGACCTCCAGCTGTATCACTGCTCCTGAACACACTTTTCTGTTTGATTTTAGGTTGAAGTACTGCAGTTTGTCAGAGATCAGCTGTAGAGCTCTGGGCTCAGTTCTAAAGAGAAACCCGTCCAATCTGACAGAACTGGACCTGAGCCACAACCAGAACCTGCAGGATTCAGGAGTTCTTCATCTGTGTGGTTTTCTGGAGAGTCCAGACTGCAGACTGAAGACTCTGAGGTCAGACTCCATGTTTCAGCTGTGTTCAGATCAGAATGATGACTATAGATGACTGACTGATGACATGACTACAGAACGAAAATGTTACATTAATGTGATTTGTTTGTTTCACTTAGGTGAAAATTGTTTTGCATCTTGCTAAATTGCCATAGTACTTTTGTTGCTATTCAGGGCTGAATATATTTTTGTTATTCTTAAATTGATTGGATGATGGATAAGGAACTGTGAGTGAGAGGAGATACTATGATGTCATAAGGAAAGATGGTACAATTGCACTCAGTCCAGCGGAGATGAAACATTAATAAGTATGTTAAGAACAAACGGAAAGTGAGTTTAGAATGACATGTTTATGGTTTTGAAAGTTGTTAAGGACTTCAAGGATGTGAGCATGCTAGTCAGCTGGTCTCAGCTGTAAAGAGCTTTGGGCCTTCAAAAGAGGGTAGAAAGCTCTATATAAGTATAAGCCATTTACCATTAACCTGCATTGGACTGTGGAGATTCACCAAAAACAGGTAGATAGTGAAGCGTGGGGATTCTGTTGGAATGAAAGCACACATACGGGAGTTTCCAAATTAAGCCAAATATTTATTACCCTAACAATATTTCTAATACAGATATCCGGGCTAAATCAATTTCCCTGATTGCCTTTTATGAAAACAGAGCTCACACCATGAACCCAAAGAAAAGAGCGCTGTTTTCTCTCCCTGCCCGGGGATTTATACAATGTATGGATGAATATCGAAATGCAGAGAGGAAGGAGCAGAATCCGCCTGGTCAGTGGTCTCCCCAGGAATGTTAGCCCTCCCGTAACCATCTGCACAGAGAGAATCCAGAACACACCCTACAAAGAGCCTCCACCTCCCTATGAGTGCTTGGCACCCACCTCCGCAACCTGACCTCTGCTCCTTGAAACTTTAAGTGGGGCCTTTTATGGCATGCATAGTCTGCTGAAAATAATTCTGAACCAGTGTCTATGGATTATATATTGTTCAAATTCTATGTATTCTATATTATTCAATAGATAGATAAAAACTTTATTAATCACCCAAGGGAGAAATTCAGGTGTCCGGCAGCAAAACACACAGAAAAAAATAACAATAAAATAATAGTTCTTAAAATAGTAGTTCATACCAGGCAGATTAGTTAAACAGCCGCACAGAACCGAAACGTACCGAACTGAGACTTATGGAACTCTGAACCGAACCAAATTGAGATTTTAGTGTATTGTTACACCCCAAATATATATATATATATAAACACACACACACAGGTAGATCTTCAAGACATTGTTGTCTCAAAAGTAGCTCACATGCCAAAAAAAGTGTGAGCACCCCTGCTTTAAAGCTAGTGTGGCATTGGGGTGTCACTTGAAGTTTACAGTTTGTGTTACAGAGCTCAGTGTGCTGCATGAATGGACTCTTTCTTTATGGCATCATAGGGGAAAAAATCTCATTGTGAGAAGAGATTGTTGCCTATTGTTGTCATACCTCTGCATGCTACAGTCTTTCCCTGTGTTCAATCTGACTGAAGCATGGCTGTCAATGACTGTCAACAGAAAAACTAAGGTCCATGTATGTGGACACAGATCTGAAGAGGTTAAACATGACTAATGCTGCTTCTTCTTCTGCTGACAATGCAAAATGTAAATATGTGTTGGGTCTAAACTAAACCAACATTTCTCAACTATATTTAAGTAGGAAGAAAGGACTCACTTCAAATCTTTTCTCAAGAGAGAGCAGACAGGATCATACTCCTGCAATTCTCCGTTTGCTCTGAGTTTACAAAGGTCTGCCTCCTCATTTTTATTGAAAAACAGGGTGTTTCCCTACATACAGATGTGTCGGGTCTGCATCTAAAAGGGAAGGGGATAACAATGCAGACCACACAGGTCAAGAAACTAATCTAAACAAACATCTTAAAAGAAACATTTGCTCCTTTGAAATCCAGCTTCATTGTTGACCCCTGTGGTTTCAGAGCTCATCTCCTGCAGAGCAAAGGTGATCATCTGTCACCAGGTCAAATGCAGGACAACTGCGCGGATCATCTCCTGCTTTCCCGAGAACTAGTTTTGCGCAAAAAAGCCATACACACACACAGTCAATAATTCAAAAGTAAATATGAGATAACATATGTACAATTATTCCAACAATACTGAAATGTTCTTTCAATGACAAACTCCTTTACTTAAAGCACACGTGTCAAACTCAAGGCCTGCGGGCCAAATGCGGCCCGCCATGTGATTTTATGTGGCCCGCGAGTAGGGCTGTGATGATGACCTCATCACCGCATCACCGTTTTTTTTTTTTTTTGTTGAAAGTTCAGCATGTGGTGCGCGATTGGAACTATAATAAACACATTAAACACGTTCATCTTTGCTGATAATTTACTTTTTCTGCTAGTCCTGTGTTCAGAGTTTCCTTCTTTCTTTCAGACTGTTCTCTCCTTCTCTCCCACCGCGCCTGTCACTGTCTCTCCTCGGCGTGCTCTCACTGTCTCTGCTGCACGTGACACGCGGCTCCCTGTACACACACAGGCGCGCGCTTTCAGAAGCACATATCCTCATTCTACAACAGAAGTTTCCGTATCATGAGGAAATATGAAAAATTTATTGCGTTCTAATTATTAATTTCCATTTGTATTCATTTCCATTACAAGCTGCGTGCGTTCTTGAGTGCGCAACACGGCCGCCCGCCGGAGGATTTTGTGTTGGGGCGGTTTATTACTGCTCTCTTTCACCCTGTAACACCAAACATGAACGACACTGTTAGATTTCCATGAATATCACTACATGTTTTGTTTGGGAACTATTTTGTGCAGCGCAACGTTACGTGTCTGTATAAACAAAGGCGGAGCCTCCTGCCCCGCGTTCTTCATGGGTGTCAGGCTTCATGGCTACCAGAAAGGTGACAAAGTGTCTGCAGTCTGTTTATTACTGGGCAATATATAATATTCTGAGAAGATGTCTGTATCAGAGAGCACAGGTGAAGGCTCACATGCAGCTAGAGAGCGGTCCACTGCAGAAGAATCAACACACACCCCCAACATACGTGTGGGCACTCCCTCCTCCCAGTCCTACACACGACACGGCGCTCACACACACAGTCAATCTACAACACCTACATAGTTAGTTCATTAGTTAGATAGGTAGTAGTTAGTTGTTACTGTTATTTGTTACTAAAGAATACTACGTTGTAATTGTATTTATTTATTTCTGATGCGGGGGATTTTGTGTTGTCTTTTTTTTTGGGGGGGGGGGGGGGGGGTGCGCGGTTATCCGTGACACCGCGCCCCCTGGTGGTTCATCACCGCGGTGATAACAAATCCGACACGTCACAGCTCTACCCGCGAGAGCATAAAAGTTTTTAATTTCTTAAAATAAAAATTGATGTGTATTTATTCAGATCTTGGGGGAATCAGACTTGAAATATCGGATTGGGCAACTAAACATTAGGACTTAAGCACTGTCTATTTAACCTAACCTGACAGAATCAAATTTAAAAGGATTTATGCTAAAGTAACAAGCAAACATATGTTTCTATGTAACTGTAATTGTCAATTTAAAAAGTTATAATAAATAATGAGTTTTTTAACATAAAGAAGAAGTTACACTTGTTTTTCATTACATTTAGTTAGATGAATAAGTTATATCTGGCCCTTTGAAGACAGCCACTATGCTGATGTGGCCCTCAGTGAAAATGAGTTTGACACCCCTGCACTAGACAGTGCACTGAACCTATTTTCTTCAATGATTTGTGAACCTCACTGGTTTCCACGTCAAAGTAACGGTGGGGTCATCTAAGATAGCACAAGGTTTTAAGTTTTAAACAACTTCTCTGAACATCCACCATACATTGGTCACATGTACTCAGAGACCTGCTAAAAGTACAAAAAAGGTATTTTATATAGACAACTGTTTGGTTGCATAGAGCTATAAATATATAATATACAATGCTTTTATATCACTTAGACACAGATGGAGAACCATATCACCTGGATTAGTAACAGGGTGGCATGTTTAGGTTTAAACTTACATCACTAGACAACATGAAGCTGTTCATCACATTTTTGACATAAACATGTAAACATACTGTACAGTTGCAATAATCAAAATGACTTGAAATAAAGCATAGATAAGCACCTTCATCTCAAAACACGACCACATTTTCTCTGCTTCTGCTGGACTCTTCTGATCTGCTGCTGTTGCTTCACATCTTTGGACTTTTTCTAAACTTTCTGATCTTCTTCAGCTCTGAACTCTTTAGAAGAAGTGATGGATGAAAAACATGAACTTTGTCTCTAAACTCAACTCTTTGTTCTGGATTCAGGTTGATGAACTGCAGTTTGTCAAAGACCAGCTGTGATGCTCTGGTCTCAGCTCTGAAGTCCAACCCGTCCCACCTGACAGAACTGGACCTAAGCTACAACAACCTTCAGTCTTCAGATGTTCAGCAGCTCCAGGATCTGGTGGAGAGTCCAAACTCCAAACTGCAGACTCTGAGGTCAGTAGAGGGTTGGAGTCAGTCCAGCTGCTTCCAGATGTTTGGTCCTAAAGTTAGTCTGAAAGCAAAGATGCAGAGTTTCCTGTGAAGCTGCAGCTTCTCAGTGAAGCTCTGAGGAGAATGATGACAGGCTTCAGGACAACAGTCAGCCAATCAGAGCAGCAGAAGCTCCAACAGGTGAAGATGACAGGAAGCTGCTGCTCTGAACAGGACTGAAGCTCCTGCTGCTCTTTCTGCTGCTGTGCTGCATAACTGACTGACAGACCAGGATCAGGAGACACTCCTTCATCTCTGTCTCTACACTTTCTCTCTGCAGGTTCTGAGTCTGATGTTCCTCCTGGAGGAGCAGAGAGGAGCAGCAGCAGCAGCTGGTCTGCAGAGATGTTGTGACTGGACGGTGTTCCTGGGAGGTGGAGAGCAGAGTGATGGAGGAATCAGAGGAAGTGGAGATGAGTGTCAGAGCTGCAGCATGAACTGATCTGAGATCAGCTCCACTGTGTCTCTCAGCATCAAGTGGACACTTTTTGTGCTGCAGCTCCCCCGGTGGACTGATGGAGAACTGCACTTACTCTTCTCATTCTAACTTGGAGTGTTGATCTGAAACATGGGTTGGATTCAGATGTTCAGCAGCTCCAGGATCTGGAGAAAAACCGACCTGCAGACAAACAGATTATTTTCTAGATCATTTGATGGACAGATGTGAGTTTGGGATGGACCAATCAAGGATTGAGAGAATCATTGACCAGACAGAACATTTCTAGATGAAATAGATCTATGTGTGGGTCAGGGGAAAACACAGTCAGGCGTTGGATCCTGGTTCTGTCTCTGGAACAGGGACAGAACCAGAACTCTGGATCACAAGATTCTGGTTCCAGATGTTTCACACGTGATTTCTGTTCTCCAGAAACTCTCATTGACAAACAAACACAGAGTTTCATTCAGAAACCTCCAACGTGGTCATGTCACCAGAATGTTCATAGTGGAGACACGGACAAACACTGTGGTCACATGACTCACTGGTTTGGATTCAAGTCCTTTGAAGTCAGTTTTTGAAGCAGAAATCCCGTCTGATCTCAGTTAGTGAACAAAAGTCTCTCAGTTGAATCATTTTTCTATCATCTCTGTTCTGTTGATGATCAAATATTGACTCATGCAGTTTGAAAGACTCAGAGTTTTGCTTTGATTGATGTTTTCCACAGTTTTCTGATTGAACTTCCTTTTTCTTTGGTGTTTTATGGGTAAAACTCTGTTCT
Organism: Oryzias sinensis; assembly: GCA_037389245.1. Classification (NCBI taxonomy): domain Eukaryota; kingdom Metazoa; phylum Chordata; class Actinopteri; order Beloniformes; family Adrianichthyidae; genus Oryzias; species Oryzias sinensis. Next base: position 12,110,382 of record CM074494.1, on the reverse strand, counting down.
TTTTCATGCTGAGAGCATTTTTAGCTGCAGTTTTAAAGAACTTTCATCTGAATCTCATTATTTTCTAGAATGTCTAAACTAGTAGAAACTTTCTGAGCATAAAGCCTGTTTTCTCCAGAGGACATGAATGAACAGAGTGGATCTTAGTGAGGAACGACAGCCTCTGGATGCAGAGAATCACTTTGATGCAGCTGCTGCAACAACACCAACTGCATTGAAGCAGGAGGGAGAAGGGAGACACCTGCTGGCTGTTTGCAGAACTGCATCTTAGTGTCCAAAGGCTTCAAACTGAAAGCTGTCAGTAAAATTCCTGCAGCCTGTTTGGATCTAATAAATGCTCTTTTGAATCAACTCTGTGTTTTCTATTGATTTCTGTCTTCACTCTATCTTTGACTCACAAACAGACTTGAATCTTTAGCCTTCCCCCTCATCCTGTTCCAGCTGTTCTAATCTTCATGTGTTTGGTTCCTTCTCAGTAGAAATGGGTTGGAAAAGAGCTTTGGAATGTTCAGGTGGTGCTGATGTCTTTCTAGATGGGGGTGGGCAGAACAGATGAGAGCTCCTCCCTCCTGATTCAGAGGGGAACAGTGGGCAGCAGCTGAAAGGAGGTAGTGGAAATGGGAAAAGTTCTCTGCAGGTTTCTCCTTTCCAAGAACAGAGGGACACGACTCCATGAACAGCAGAAGATAAAGAGTTGGAAAACATGCCCAAAGCTGCAGCACCACCTGCAGAAAGATGCTTCCTCTTCAGGCTCCGCCCCTCCACATCAAGAAAGATCAGAGTTTCTGCTGAGCTGCTATTGGAGCTTTTAGGGGGTCAGATCTTTAGGAACATAAGCTGTCAATGAAACCAGGAAGTATAGAGTTTTTTTTCTCCAGGAAAATAACCCTCAGGATCAAATGTGATTCCAAGTCTGAGATCAGATTGAAAACAGCTTTTTGTAGGCGCCCCTCACTCAATTAGAACAATCCTCTTTCTAGTCTAAAGCATTTCAATCAAAACGTCTTCAGGTCCAGATGTCTTTTTCTGGAATTTCCATCCTAGAATGAAAGAAAAGGGTATTTGCTTCCAAAGTCTTTTCATTGTGTTTTCTCAGATTGAGGACTGCTGGAGAAACTGGAGCAGCTTGTTCCTCAAAGAGGGGATCTCCCCAACTCCATGCATGAATGGAGTTGGGAGGTTAACATTGAACTACATTGTCAGATCATCAGTTTTTGGTTTCTCCATGGATTTTGTCCTGTTTCTGTTTATTGATCAAATCTTGACATTTCTGAAACCTGAACGTCTGGAGGCTCTGAGTCCGAGCGGAGCTGCAAAGACACGAGCTGCAGCTCAGAAGAAAATGGTTTGATACCAAACTGGGGGTTGGAGACACTTTAGGATTCATCTGGAAAGCTGCTTCACACCCAATGGGATTCACGTGGTGGGCGTGGCCACTTTCAATGTTAAGTCAATGGTCCAGACGCCATCTGAGGTCCTGCGGCGCCATTTGAGCGGTGGGTGTGGCCACTTTCAATGTTAAGTCAATGGTACAGACGCCATCTGAGGTCCTGCGGCGCCATTTGAGCGCTGGGCGGCGTGAAGGTCTGGCAGCAGTGTGACGGTTTGAGTGACAGCGGGTAGAAAACACATCAATCTAGTGAATGGATCCATGGTTCTCCTGAACTTCCATTCATTCTCTTCACCTGCTGGTTCCCTTTGGGGGCAGCGGGGTTTCAGGAAGCGTCCTGCCTGCTGTTGGCCAAAGGCGGCTTCACCCTTCAGTCTGCTGCAGGGCCCATGGAGCTGGAGCATTGATCTGGCTATGCGGCTCCAGGAGGAGAGCTGGCGGCCAGACAGAGAGCTGCTGCTGATGGAAAGACAGCCTGATCATCTCCTGAACTTTAGCTTTCTGGTTTCCATGGAGACCATCAGAAAAAGCTCCCTGATTTGATTCTGGTTTGTAGTTTTCCTCTGGGGTTAACATGGGACAGCAAGCCTTCAAAGTCGCTCAGAGAGACGGAAAGACGGCGGAAGCGTCCGTCTTTCAGACTCATCAGGAGAGAAGATGACTGAACGGAGAGAATCTGAAGGATCCAGACATGGAGACGTGATTCCCCATGATTCTGGAGAACTCTTCATCATCCAGAAACCTGACCTCTCAGCATCATCCGTGTTTTCATGCAGTGGAAATGACAGAAACACAGACACCGCTCCATGTCGCCATCAGGCTGAAAACATTAGCTGGAAGCTCCGCCCACAGGCGACGTCCAGCTCAGGAACACATTTGTGGACAGACGGCGAGCAGAGAATTATCCACGCGGTGAAAGAGAGGCGGTCAGTGTGGACGCAGCTGAACAGAAATGTATTCATGTTCATTCAAAACAAAGAGGACACTTTTGAATAGGAGGCAGAAAGGGCAGGTGTTCAAACCCCCCTAGGGTCCTGTGTGTGCCCGTCTGACCAGCATCAACCTGTTATTTCTGTTGGTTCTGATCCAGAAAGGTTTTTAATTACCATTTATTTATCATTAGTCTTCAGAGTTCATATAGTTTTGTATTTTTCAAGAGGATTTCTGAACTTTTTGAGCTTTTCCAGTCTGGTTCTACTGGTTTTCTTGGAGTTTCTACTGTTTTTATTGTTACTCCACGTGACCCAAAGGTCTCTGCTCGTCCCTGCTGTGCAGCTCTGTCCTTCCCCTCTGTCATGTGTTCATCCGTCCACATGAGGGCGCCGTCTAGGTCATGCCTGGTGAGCTGGAAGCCAAGAAAAGGAGAGAAAAATGGAGCGTTTGGAGAAAATGAAAGACCTGAGGAAAGCTGCAGTTCAGCCTTCAGGAAGAAAAGTCTAGACCAATAATTACAGAAATAAAAAAAAAATGTTTTTATAAATCTGAAAGTCACCAAAGTGTTTAACAAACTTTTTTATAAAGTGAAAAGCTCAAATGTTTGTGTGTTGGAAGTCCCAACCTGACAGATGAGCAGAATAATAAGGCAGGCAAAGCCGTAACACTGCCCCCTGGTGGACAGGAACTCAGCAGTGCAGCTTCAGGATGGAGTGGCTTCCAACAGATCAGATCAACGTTCTGCTCTCTGCTAAAGAGGCAGAACGTCTCCTTCTAAGAAGAATCCAGAGTTCCTGATCACAAACATCAACTGAAGCCCAAATCAGAGCTGATCAGACTGCATGGAGCCCAAGCTCCAGAAAAGAGGAGAGAAGAAGAAGTCGTCCACATGAAGCTTCACCTTAGAGGAAAAGAGGAGCTGCTGAACTAAAGTACTCGAGTACTGAGGAAGACTTTCAACCTCTGATTGATTCTGTAAAACATTTGGAACTAGAATGTAGAAAGTGCTTCAGTTCCATCAGCTGTCAGTCTGCAGCAGCTTCATCTGCTGCCTCCATCCTCTCTCTGTGAGTCTCTGCAGAGTTTTTCTGCAGCTGCTGGTTTTTCTGCAGCAGCAGCAGCATCAGAGCCAGAGAGCCAAAGAAAGTGGAAAGTCTGAGAAGGAAGCAGCTCTGAAGCTCTGCAGCTGACGGTGCAGCTTCAGGACTCATGAGGAGGAGCACATGCACGGCTCTGATGCTGCTGAACGTCTGACTGAGATGATCCACATTCAGAAGAGAGTTTCAGAGTGAAAGACGTGTGGAAGAAGAGAATCCTGAAGGTTTCTGTGCAGACATGAACTCAGTCAGAGAGCGTCTGAATGTTGGAGGATCCAGAAGAAACCAGGAGCTCATGAAGGTGGTTCTGTTGGAGCAGAAAGCAGAACTCTGATCCCAGTTTCAGGAACAATGCAGGCTCATGTTCTGGACTGAAGAGTTCTCCTGAAATGTTCTGTTCAGACTTCTTCAGGATCACATCTGTGTGTGAATGTGGAGCTTTGTCTGAACCAAGCTGCAGCTCACTTTGAAGCTCCTTCAGGCTCACACAGCAACAATGACAAAAGGCCCGTACACACCGGGACAAATTTTGCCGGCGATTTTCGCCGACGTTTAACGCCTCGTGACTAAACAAAGGGCACCAATGAGAGTGTGCACACCGACGCGAAAAAACGCCACACGTTAAAGCGTCAAAAAAAAAAACGCCTCGGGTTCGTTTTTTTTTTTCGACGCGACGCGTCGAAATCTATTCGACCAATGAGAATGGCGCTTTTGCACACGTGTCTGGAGCTTCTGAAGTTACAGTAAAACACAACTTGGGGGCGCTCAAACACAAAACTGCCTTTCTGAGCACACATACCAGCGAAGAAGATAGACGCCGAGTAGCGTCTACACTGCCACGAAGAAATAATGACGGACATTATAAAATATCCCCGAACCAAGCACCAGTTGGAGCAACTGGTGCTTGAAATATTCATGTTTTCTTTGTATGATTCTGACAATCGCGTAAATACTTGCTCTCTTCTTCTGAGCGAAAAGCGACTTTAAGAAGCGTAAAGTTGCGCAGCGCCACCTTGTGTACAGGAGTATTTCTGTTTATATTAAGCGCCGTCTAACGTCAAGGAATGAAATTGCATGTTCGCTCGGCTCATCGTCAGCGAAAATCGCCTGGGTGTGAACACAAAAAACGTGGCGAAAAACGCTGGCGAATAACGCCTGGCGAATATTCGTCCCGGTGTGTACGGGCCTAAAGACTGAAGCTGCTGTGCTGCCCTCTAGTGGATAACATGGCATCTGCAGCACACATTTCTGCATTTCTCAACATTTTTGAAGCTCATCCAGAGAATGCCAAAAGTGTGCAAAGCAGTAATCAAAGCAAAAGGTGGCTACTATGAAGAACCTACAATATGACATATTCTCAGTTGTTTCACTCTTTTTTGTTATGTATAGAATTCCACATGTGTTCATTCATAGTTTTGATGCAATTTTCATAGTCATGAAAATAAAGAAAACTCTTTGAATGAGAAGGTGTGTCCAAACTTTTTTCTGTACTGTAAATAAAATGTTAAGTGTTTTTTTTGTCTTAACCTGAAAAAATCTATGAATTTATTTAAATCTTTCCCAGTTTTTTATTGAAAAAATATTTGAATAAGAAACAGAAACAAGAAACAGCATTAAAATCTTTGCAGATTGTCGGTGAAAAATGTTTGAATTCCAAAGATCTTTAATTTTATTCGCTTTTCTTTTATTATGTTACATCTCTACTTCATGAATATGTTAATCTAATTTCAATTAAATTAAGTAAATTTCTCTATTGTTTTTTTTCCCACTGTAATAAGAACTTCAAAATGACAGCTTGTCTTGTCTTTGTTATTAACTATTATTGTTATTAGAACTGTTATTAACAGTTTAATGTTAATTTAAACAGGTAATTATTCTATTTAGCAACAGGTTTTATTTTATTTTTGTTTCTTTGTTAACTTAAGAAATGTCTTTATTCATGACTGTAGTTTAGAAAGACAATAAACGAATGTGATCAGGTTTAGTTAGTCTCTGATGCGTTTTGTATGGAGTCCTATACTGTTCATAATTAAATAATTAAATATTTAATTAAATAAATAAATTTGAACTCATGCAAATACACAATCAACCAATAAATCTCTTATAAATATATAAAAAGATCATGAAATTGTGAAAAACCTGCACACTGATTTTAAATTAGCCATTATATTATTCAATACATTTCGTTTTGCTTTAAAAACCTGTTCATTATTTTAAAACAACGTTTTAAAATATTCATTTTAATTATGTGGAATATTATTATAATTCTACGTCTTTTTTCAGAACCTTGGAATTCAAAATCAATATTTTCCAAAGTAGCTTTGTTTTTATTTCATGTTGCTGTTTTTCACAATGGCTGATTTATTTCATGAAGAGCTTTTTCAGGAGAATGAGTCTATCTGTCAATCAAACCAGACAAGGCGGAGACACTTTTGTGATTGGCTACTCCTTTACTCAGACATAATCAGCAGCACCCTGACTACATCGATCGAAGATGTTTCAGCAAGCGTGACGGCGCGATGCACACCCCTCAACACTAGGGGGAGTATGCACCTCAACACATCCACAGTGTTACACGAAATTGGGCAGTTTTTGTCCTCAATTTGCGGATAAACGTGGGTTTGGGCGAGTGTGCATAATTTAGGTGATTTTGTGGTCGGTTCTGCAATTTTCATCTTCTTATTAACATCTAGTAGTGGTCTAAGTTAGGCTGGGTGGTTGTTGGAGTTCCACAAAACGTCTATGAACTGGAGTTCCATGAACACAACATGCCGCGTGTGGGATGGGCTACCAGCTAATGTTTTTAGCCTGATAGCCACATGGAGCAGTTGCCTGCGCTTATCTCAGTAAAAATGCATGGATGGACATCGAGAGTGTTAAAAGATCAGGTATATTTATTTTGAATAGTTCCACTTGATAATGTTTCCATGTTTGAGTTCATGAGATCATCCCAGAGAGTCTCTACTTCAGGTCCTGCAGTCAAAATACGTCATAAATTACGTGTAAATCAGAGCGCCCAGGCAGCGCGAGAGTGTATGTGTGAGCGCAAGTTAAGGGTCTGTTTGCCCTGTCCCCTGGAAAAGTAATAATAAAAAAAGGTTTCCTCTAAAGTACAGAGCCTGATTCTTGGAGTAAACCCTGGCTGCAGAATTGCTCAATCAATCCCGGATCTCCGCTGCGTTTTCCGACCACGGTCAGAAACGTCATCGCAGGAAAGGTTCAACATATTCCCAGAGAGGGAAAAAAAATCAAAGGACCTGATTATAATCATTGTCTCATTGAAAATAGAAAAATATAAGGTTCAGGAGGCCTGAGCAGGCTTGTTCCGCTTTCCGCAGCTGCCTGGTCTGACTGTCGGTCCGCTAGCTCGCCTCCTGCCAGCCGACATGAGACACGATGTGAGCTCTGAGTGAATGGCGTAAGAATGAGAAGTGTTTCAACGGGGGACTACCGGAGCTCCTCTGTGGTTTGGTCCACAAAAACCCTCAAACTACAAAAACAGAGTCGTTCATGTTTGCATCCTCTACAGCAGACAGATCGTTTGTCTCTATTTGATCTCTAATGTCAGCAAAGCCGCGCAGATATCGCTGAAACATGTCATCTCTCTGACTGGAACACCGCTGAGCGGGTTTCGAGGAATATGAGTCGATTTCCATGGATGAGCCAATGAGCGTTTTGATCCCGCCCACTTTCACTGATTGACAGATAGACCCATTCTGCTGAAAAATCTCTTCATGAAATAAATACACCATTGTGAAAAACAGCAACATGAAATAAAAACAAAGCTACTTTGGAAAATATTGATTTTGAAATATGAGCTTCTGAAAAAAGACAGAATTATAATAATATTCCACATGATTAAAAATGAATTTTTTAAAATGCTGTTTTAAAATAATGAACAGGTTTTTAAAGCAAAATGAAATATATTGAATAATATAATGGCTTATATAAAATCAGTATGCAGGTTTTTCACAATTTCATGATCTTTTTATATATTTATG
>CM074494.1:12086121-12102461 GCA_037389245.1 Oryzias sinensis | reverse complement strand
ATATATCAATTACCATCAATTACACATGCCGAACAGGAATCATAAATTATTATTCTTTTAAACATCACCATTTGAAATAACTGTTAAACCCATCAGTTTCCCTTGACTGCTTCAGTATCCTTCATGTAGTTCACACTTGAGTGGATCCTTAAAGTATTTTACTTTTGTGACGATTAAACACCTCTTATCCACCATGTTGGAGTTTCTAATTCTCATGCACTAAAAATACTGAACAATAAAGGCGTCCTCCCTGTGCATGCGTGGGTTCTCTCCGGGGTCTTCGGCCTCCTCCCACTGTCCAAAAACATACTTCATAGGTCAATTGGCAACTCTAAATTGTCCCTATTGTGAGAGTAAATGGGTGTGTGATTGTGGCCCTGCGACAGACTGGCGACCTGTCCAGGGTGTACCCTGGCCTCGCCCACAAGTGGCCTGGATAGAAAATGAATGAATGAATAAAGGTGTTCTTAAATATTCTTAGACAGACAAAACATGAAGAAAGATATATATTTTAAGCATTTTTTAACACTTCTGTGTTCTTGGAACCCCACTGCTTTTAGACAATTTTGACTAAGTCAATCTGGTGACTGTCTAATCTGTTTTCCAAAGATTTATCTTTATGTACATTTCAGGAGTTGCTGATTTTATAATTAAAAAAAAGCTTCACACAGTATTACTCTGAGCGTTTTCTGATGCAAAAACGTGAAGAAATAGAAAATGACCTCAAAATAGTTTTTGGAGGGTAATTTAATAAAAAGGTTTTAAAAGCGTAAAAATCTAAGTATGTGCTCTCTGTGCAATATTTTTCTATTTAATTGGTGAATAAGCATATCTGCTAACACTACTCTAGTGTTTCTGGCAGAAAGTGTGGACAAAAACCCTCAATTAAGGAGACAGACTGGCCAACAGAAGCTTGAGTTAATGAATAGACTTAAAAACGAAGAAAAAAAGATAGACATTAACTTAAACAAAACAAAAGCCTATAGGGTGACTTAGCAGACAAAAGAAGATCTGGCAATAAAAAATTAAAACCCCAAGCTCCTGAATGCACAGAGAAGCAATAAAATGAAACAGAAACAGTCATGGAAAATTAAAATACAAGAGTGACTGAGGGGAAACAAAAACCCGCAGCGAATAAAACGTGAACAAAAGCATGACTTTTTCTAACAAAAACAAAATGCACATCTCGGAATAAAAAGAAACTGTAATGTGGAAAAAATGGCGAAGACAGGTTTAGCAAATGTGGATAAGTTTGTTTTCCATTGCATTCCATTGCTGGGATAAAAAACAGCCCAAATGCAGCCCAAAGCATTTCAGTTTATTTGTCATCTCATCTAGAACAGTTGTAGAAAAATCCACCACTCTGATAACTGCAGTGGCGAACAGCACTGAATTGCTCTCAACATCCACCACCCCAAGGCTTTTGCACTTGTTCTGCTAAGACCCACTAGACAATGCTGTAACATTACAATTACCTTTGAAATGCTTTGAGACGATGCTTAAGCAGCACAGCAGAAGTGTGGCTCACTGACCTTTTGGGTCAACAAAAGCCTTTACTTCAAAGAGGATAAGTCCACACAGGGCTTAATATTAGGTCTGGACAAAATGAATTTCTGTTTTGTTTCTTAATTGAAAATTGCTATTGTAAACAGCAACTGAGAGAGAGAACATACAGTGTGCATATTTTCTCTATGCATGTGTGGGTTTTCTCTGGGCACTTGGACACAAACATGCGTCACAGGTTGATTGGTGATGCGAAATTGTCACTTAGGAGTGTGTGTATGTAGGTGTGTGTTGTCCAGCTATACACTGGCAACCTGTCCACAGGCATCATACACCATGCATGTGGCCTAAAGTGGCTGGGATAGACTCCAGTGTAACAATGACCTTGCCCAAGTCAAAGCAGATAAACAAAATGAATGGATGGATACATTTGCAATCCACATGAATAAAATGTTGACAATTTGTCGTGCATATCATGTTGCTTTTACTCTGGATCAAACAATTCATACTAACACCCATTTCAGCTCTTAAGTCATCATCGTTGTCCCGGCTGGTTATGATGCCATCCAATTTTTAAAAAATATTTATCTAATTTAATGACATCAAAAATATACAATTTGGAAACACCTTCTCATTCAAGTGAATGGGAAAGTGTTTCCAAACTTTTGGTTTGTAATGTACATAACATCAAAATACAAAACAAAATGATAAAAAGTTAATACATTATTAAATTATCTTTACTTTACAAAGATAAGCACAAAAATAAGACAAACAGCCTGGAGATGCTGGACAATTCTAAATCTTTTGGGAGTCAAATGTGCTAAAAAAAAGAAAAGTCCATTCCCCCATTTGAGCGCAATTTGATCTAAATTAAAATACAACCCAACCCAACGCAATCCAATCCAATGCAATCCATTTTAATTTCATTTCATTTTATTGCATTTCAAATTTTTTTAAATCAGATGGTTAGTAATTTTATTTGTGCAATTGTACCGTTTTACATTGATTCAAGCTGTTTTGACATTACTTTGATTTAAAAAATTTTTTACACACTATGTGCCCTAGACTCAAATTCATGGAGTTGAAAGATCAGCATATCATAAAGCACACGCTTTATGAGCTAGTTGCTCATAAAGCATGTGCCTATTGTCTATCTGTTAGTAATAGCAACACTAAAGCCATGGTTGTAAATGTATCTATATGTCACAGGGTAGTTGGTGACTGTGACCAGCTACTGTTTAATTTGTTGGTTCAATGTTTTGCAACCCACCAGTGGCACCATCACTTTCACCAAAACACAAAGAAAGAATTAGGAATGCCTCATTATATCTTTAACATAAATAGAAACTGAACTTCAAGTTAAGAAAAGCAACAAACAGCTGGAGAAGAACCCCATATCAAGCGTCACTGCAAGGAAGAGACTAAAGTAAAGTGCTGGGCTAAATGTATCCCTTCATCTGCATGTGTGTGACGTCAATTGGACAAAATGAGCAGTTTGGCTGTAAAGAGAGGATACAGGGAAAGGACCAGCTGCAGTATCATAAGTAGCGCCTCCCACCCACGCACCGGCTTCACATTCACAGCAGCTCCTCTCTTAGTCAACTGCAGGTCTGACAAATAGCACCACTGTATACACTCCCCTTCAGATGATTTTACATTCTGTTTGTGAGTCATTTCATGCATATCAATCTTTTTTTTTAATAGAAAGCTATTAACGACAATGTATGCAGCATTCACAGTGACTTGGTTTGTACACTTCAGGCTTAGCATCTACAGTGAATTTTACATCACAGACTGTAGACAGTTTCCATGGTAACAATGTTTTGATAGCTCAAGGCAGCAGTCTTAAGAATAACAGGTAAAAGTGGAGTTTCGCCACGCAGTGGAGATGCTGCTGCAGATAATCATATGAAGATAAAGCACAGATAGCACAGGGGAACAATTACAGCTGCATGTGATGTCACATTACTCCTCTAAATTTAATCTATCATTCCAGCTATGATCTCAGTTCTTTGTAAGTTTTGGTTTGTTTTGTGCTCAGTGCCAAGCTGAAAATTGAAGCCAAATAAACCAGCAGCAATCAGAAAAACAAAACAGCCCGCCACACTTCTATATCAAGCAATGAAGATCTATTATTTATGGAGCTATAAGCATGACCAAACGTTCTGCTTTACTGCCCCGTTGCCATACTTTTAGAGCAATGTCTTTAAGGGGAAAGAAATGGCCTGTCTTCATGGGTCTTGTGACGGTCAATTTTTACAATCTTTCACTTTTGTTCTCAAGAAAGACTGTTATAAAGACCTTTCATGCAGAACATATATAAAACCTAGCATTTCAATAAATGCTATAATTAGTAGAAATAAAGGGATGCATGAAAAACAAGGTTCAAAGTCAGCAGTGACTAAGTAATGTGACTCAGGAAGCTATATTTGTTCCAAGTTTGACACTAGCCACTATATTGGTCAAACCAGATCAAGCCCAGCTGAACAACCAACAGTTTGAGGGCAGCAGAGGAAATACATTATGCCATGAAGAGATCAGCATGAGCTCAGTCATGCGATTTGACCCGAAAATGCCTGGTGCAAGTTCTCTCCACTCCCACACTGTGGGCTACTCTCAATTCATGTTGATTCAAGTCTGTTGACTGTGATTTTTAAATGTTAATCCTTTACTTAATGGGTTAATACAGGTCATCTTGAAATTAAACTCAGTGTTTGCTATTCTTCAAAAGATGCTCAAAAGTTCATTTTATGAGATTTAAGAGGTAAAAAACTTTATTAATTTAAAAACACAATTTAAGTTGGCATAACTACCACTTTTGGCCCAAGCAACAAATAATCCTTCAATAATACACATTGAATGTCTGCACTATCACAGTATTACAGCAATGATAATATAAATGAAACCACACAAGCTCCAATCCTAAAGCTACATTCACACCGAGTAGCCTTCCAGAATGCGCTATACTTGTTCAGCCTGTGGTGTTCATACCAGATCAGCACCCGACAAGCAAGCAGGGAATTCTTAATCTTTTGGATTTTTTTACTGTTTACTAGTGCCTGTCCGACACCTACAGCTGGAAGGGGCTTGGTGCGAAATATCAAAGCGGGGCAAATCTCGTGAATCTTCCTTAAGACTTGGTGTCATATAATTCTGTGAAGGAATGTGTTTTATTATTATCATTGCCTAAATGTATTTGGTTAAATGTATGTTTAAATGTTAGCTCAGATTGACCTTTTTACCTCTTCTAAAAACAGTTGTGTTTGTTCATCTGCTTCTCATCCCCCACCCAGGATGTGGGGTTTACGACACACTGTCCTGAGCTGATAAGGGATACTGTTTGAACTTAGAATCCAACCAAAAGGGTCATTTGACGACACCCCTTAATGAACTTTTTCTCTTTGTCTTGAAATTGTGACCTCCCACTTGTGTTCTTAATAAAAGCAGCATGAGGAGAGGCAGACCTTTGAGAAGAGAAGCGTGGTAGACGTTGTCTGTCACTCTTGCTCCTCTCCCTCGTGCATGAGAAACTTAATTCTTGTTGTGGTTTGTTGTTTATAATTGTGTTTTTCTTTAATGTCTAGATGCATTTATCTGACAAATTCCAACCGGGCACAAACGCCCATTAGTAATTTCTCCTCCATGTTGATGTTTACAATCGGCTGGTACTGATTCAAATAGAACACCACTTACATGTCATTGCCAAATTGGTCAAAGGTCATGGTTTAGCAGTCAGACGTTCAACTTAAACGTTGAACATCCAGCCCTTCAATCAATGAACACCCGATTACATAGATCCTGAGTACAGACAAAAAAAGTTGTTTAACATCACATGAATGCGAGAGTTCTGAAAGTGGAGGCCCAAAATGCGGATTTAACTTTTCACTAAAAGTGGCAGCATGAATTGCCATGGTCGGTGTAGCTCCACACTAATGTCCAGTGATGTTTGTTTCATTATAAAAATAAAATGAAACAAAGGATCATTCTTCACAAGTGTCAAACCCCAATTCTGCTTCCTCAAGACAAGTCTCAAGCAAAGTCTTAAATCATTTATGCAAGGCTTTTGCGTAATTCAAATCCAGACCATGGTGACCGCCTGTGGAGGAGGCCTTAATAAAGTTGTAACATCAATTCTACACTCTTAGAAACTTTTTAAGACAAAATTAAAAGGACAACCCATCTCCAGAAACATGCTAATTCTGCACAAAAAGGCAGAAAACCTCTAAAAAATCCCTGCAAACTAACAATTTTCAACAATTCAACAAAAGGCTAACTTTACCCACCAATTTAAATGTTGTGCTGCCAACATAAAATGCAAAATAGTCATGTAAGTTTTACAAAAATAAATGAATGAATGAATTAATTTTTGAATAATTAGATATATATAATTATTAACATACAGAATAACATACAGAACAGCAGTCTCATACCCACATCTTAATGCTTTTAGTTGAAGTTAATTTGCAGCATTTGTCCCTAGATGGGCTTGAGAATTACAAAAATGAGAAAAAAATACCAGAAAATGATAAGAAATTTATAGTTAAAAGTTTAAATGAATACACATTGTACAAAAACAAAAATGCTGCTGAATTGCACTCAAAACCAGAGTTATCCAGAATGACGTACACCCTGAAGTACTTCTGTGTTAGTAACTACACTCAACCCATTCAAATACAGCCTCAAGGGTTCAAAGTTTGTTCTCTTTTTATTTAAGTACTCAAAAATCCAGGGTCCTCTAAAACGTATCATAAAATCATTCCAGGCAGCATCATGCTGATGACTTTGAAGAAATTAAGAAATATGACTCTTCTAGTATCGTATCCACTCAAACGAAGGTAAGTTCCTTGCAATTCAGCTAGACTCATTAACTTTGTTTTATATCTAGGAGCCTATGTTCTGGGATATTTGGTCAACCAGGTTTTAATCTTTTAGCACTTTCAGACAAATTTCTGTAGAAGACAGTTGAAAAGCAAAATGTGTTCTATATTGGTGTTTCCCAACCCTGCTTCTTGGGAACACTGTCCTGCATGTTTTCCATGTTGCCCCGCATGAGCATATGTGTTCATTTCATCATCAAGTTCTGCAGAAAGAAAGATTGAAACTGTTGATGCATATCCGTGTAATTTGATTGAGACAAATTCAAATACAATGTTTCTCATGACTACTAATGAGAAGGAGGTATTGGAGACCATTAGGACATGTAATAATAAAAAAATCCCAGGATGTGGATGGTGTTGATATGAGAACAATTCAAAATGTTGCTAAAACTATTATCAAACCACTTACACATATTTTCAATTTGTAATGGAAGTAATTCCTTTCTTTAAAACAGGAGATAAGCAAAGTTTTACAAATTACGGTCCAATTTCTTTATTGCCTCAGCTTTCAAAAATATGAAAGATGTTATGTAATCTAAGATTACTTACATTATTGAGAAAAACAATTTGCTATTCAACAGTCAATATAGCTTCCGACAAGGAAGATCTACATCATTTGCCTTAATCAAACTTGTGGAAGAGATTACCAACTGTATTGAAAAAATAAATTCATCATTGGAATTTTCATTGATCTACAGAAAGCCTTCGATACGATTGACCATCATATTTTACTGAATAAATTGGTAGAGTATGGAATCAGAGGAGTAACACAAAACTGGTTAAAGAGCTACCTGGAAGATAGACAGCAGTTTGTACAGATTGGTAATACTAAATCTAGAAATAGGAATTTTATATGCGGTGTACCTCAAGGTTCAATTCTTGGACCAACTCTGTTTTTACTTTATATTAACGATATATGCAAATTATCTTAATTTATGAAATTCATACTTTTCGCAGACAATACCAGCTCTTTATGTTCAGGGAAGAACTTAGAGAAACTTCTAAGTGAAATAACTCAGGAATTTTAAAAGTTAAAACATTGGTTTAGTAGGAACAAATTATCTTTGAATCTAAAAAAGACTAAATTTATGCTATTTAGGAGAGAGAGTACAAATTATTATTAATGATACACCAATTGAGAGAGTGCAAAAACATTTGTTTTTGAGTGTAATTATTGATGATAAGCTTTGTTGGAAATCCCATATACATTATTTACATTCTAAAGTGGCTAAATGTGTTGGTTTGATGAAAACGTGTAGCTTGATGCTTAATCAATCCGCTTTATTTATTTTGCATCATTCCTTCATACTGGCGTTTTTAAATCATTGTATTGAAGTGTGGGGAAATTGCTACAAAACAAATTTGCATCCTTTAGTTACACTCCAAAAGTGAGCCATCAGATTAGTTCACAAAGTTAAATATAATGAGCACACCAATACACTTTTTCTTAATACATTTAATTCAAAATTACAGAATTTGGTAGATTTTAAAACTGCCCAAATTATGTATAAAGCATCAATAAATTCTCTGCCAACTAACATTCAATCTTTGTTTCAAAACAGAGATGATGTTAATAAATATAAATTGAGAGGAATCAAAAAATTCTATCGACCTAAAGTAAGGTCAACCTTAAAATCGATGTGTATCTCAGTGAAGGGGGTCACACTCTGGAACAATTTATCGGACGACATGAAAACTAGGAAAAATCTTGTTCATTTTAAAGGTATGTTTAAAAGATACGTAGTGAACACGTACCAAAATGTAATGAATCATTGAGGAGTATTTGTATTCTCTTGAACTATGGAATGATCATTACCAAAGTTGTTAGTTTGTTTTATTTTTGTGTCTTTTTTTAGCTGAGGCATCTTGTTTCCTCCTTCCTTTTTAATAGGGGGTTTGGTGTTTGGTCGGAGCTTTTGGGCGTGTCTGTCTGTCGTCTTCAGGTGTTTCTCGTATGTTAGTGTTATTATGTCAAATGTTTTATTTTGTTGTTATGAGTGTTGTTGAGTGGGGGTTTGGATTTTTATAAGCATAACCATTTCCATTCCCCTTTCAAATCCTATTTTTAAAGTCGAGTGTAGACTTATTTTTTCATGTAAATGTTGATTTGATTTGAAACAAAAATCTCGTATTCGTATTCAGAGGCCTGATAATGGCAGCCATCAAGGCGGGTGTGTTTGAGCAGAGTAGGATTTTTAAAAATGCAGGACATTGTTCCCAGAGGATAAGAATTTAGAAGCGCTGTTTTAGAATAAAAAAAAAATCCAGTTGCCCTCAAGAACGTAATCCTATGACAACATGAATGACTGAGAATCTTCAGAGACATGCAGTCAAACACTGTGGTCAAACAGCATGCAGTTCAGCACATCTTTTAACCGCTCTCTTTCTTACTTTGTGCATGTACAATGATGCTGCGATGGTTTTAAACTCCCTGTAGGTTGTTATTTCCAAAAGCTTTGCAGTTTGTTATTTAAAGATGCCAAACCGGTGTCTCCGTCTGTCACTGTCATATGACGTCAGCAACTGACTGTAAACGTGCAATCACAACAAATAACAGATGAACTGACTACAGAGTGTTCTAGTTAGTCGAGATCTCATTCCTAAACTCTGTAAACACAGGAAGGGCTGTAGAAAAATCTGCAGCAGTTACTTTTTCCTTGACCGGCTTGTATCGTTTTACAGGCTGTAGCACTTTAAGTAAACTTTATATGATGATACCTTGTTCAACATGGCAACATCGATATTCATGACTGTATGTTTTGGCTTTATCAAAATCATTAAAAAAATCATCCATTTTAGTGGAAAATAATGAGGATCATATTAAATAAGCAAATAAACTTAGGATTTGAAGAAATTATGGTTTATTCTATTTTGCAGTACTGTTCTAACATAGCCAAAATGGAAGGCAAGCCTATAAAAAACAAAATACCAATTTTGTATCTACCAGTAATTTAATAAATTATAGGGTTTTTCATGTTGTAGACAGAATTATCAAAAGTTTTTTGTCCATTAACAACAGCCATCTGATAATAAGATATTAATTAGATCAACACATATAGATTTCTCCTTAAAAGTCAATAACACACCCTTTTTTACAATAAATTTTGTAGTTTTACAGCAGTGAATGTGTAAGCAGAACTTAGTTTATGAAAGGTTAAAAAATGCATCGGGATGGCCTCTTTCACTTTAGATCTGTTGCTTAAAATATGTATGCATCTTTTGTTTTTAGGTAGGAGAAAAACCTCGAGGCCAATGGAACCAAGCTGTGACGCTGTTTGTTCATTAGCTCATGCCTGGTGAGAATCCAACAGAAGTGACAGTGATGACTGAACGAAGCCAAGTACAGAACAGGTGTGGAAACCTAACCAGCAAATTCATGCTGTTAAGGGAATTCATCCCCAGTGGGCTAGAAAAGTCTTCTTCAGGCAACAGATTCTGCAAGTTGTTCCACATACTAAGATGAGAGGTCCATTATGCTCATCATGGGTGCACATCAACTGCGAGACACAGAATGCAAATTAAGAATCCAGGAATTCACATTGTATAACTTTGAAAGAAATTATTTGTGCAACAATGCAAAAAACAAGCATTTGGTCAAAAACAAAAGTTTATCTCAATACTATGTAATATAATCCTGGTTGGTCAAACGTTTCCTTAAAATACAGTCAACAAGTGGAAGATAGAAGAATATCTTCAAAAACAAAGGACTGGTCTGTTAGGAATGGAATTATTGCTGTTGTTGCTGCTAAAAATCTATTTTCTGAACCAATATAAAATTAAAAAAAAGGTACAATTTGATTTCCTGGATTTTCTCTTTACATTCTGTCTCTTACAGTGGAAGTGTACCTATGATCAACTTCAAAGACCCCTCTTATCATTTATTATTGACTAACTACACTATTTGCCTCAAATTCAGACCACAAGTTTTATTGGTCTGTGTTGCCACTTAAATCTTCTCTGTCTGCTCTTGCTTTTACTTGTGAGCCTTTCCCTTTAGCCTTAATCACAACTGCTCTTGCAGGTGGATACAGGTTGGCAAAAAATGAGCAAACGTGTAGGGGGCTCGCAGATGACCCGCATTAAATATCAGGGTCATAGGCCTCTAGAGACATGAGGCCGTAGAGCAAAAATGTTCATGCGCATTTTTCCTACAGGCATGTGGCTGGCGAAAACTCCCCTTAAGATGCAGCCTCCTGTCTACGACCCTCCATAAGAAAACCCACGAACCTGCACAACTCATACATATTAACCCCCCAGACAGACGCATTCAACTATCGTAGCAATTCAGGAACCGCTGGAACCAGCTGTGAAATATTCTCTAGCAGCCAGCAAGGGAGCCAACAGGCCGGTGTGCTCTTCATCTCCGCTCCCTTCCTCCCCCCCAGTACCGCCTTCGGATGCAAAAGTCTCATATGAGTGTATTGTTGTCTGATTTTTTGGGATGAGCCAGAGGGGTCACGTGACTAAAAAAAATACACAAATCCACAAACGCGCTGTTGAAAAAGCGGGGGGAACTGTATTTTAAGCTTGAAAGAAATATTGAACATTTGAAGAAAAAAAATTATATTTGAATCTTAAATTAATAAAAACTGTAACCAAATGAAAAATCCTGTTTATTTGTAACAGCTTCTGTTTTGTATTCTCAACTTTAGTTTTTTCATTTCTTTCCATCTTTGCTTTCAATTCTCAGTTTACAGTTAAGACTTTTCAAGTTTTCACAGCTTAGCCTAATTTTATCTGGGGGCGGAGCTTTGAGCTCATTGGCTTCCAAGTTTAAAACTGTTTTCAAGTTTTTGGGGTTTTTTTGTACAATGTCTGTTTTTCAAGTTTACCATGTGTTTTTTTTATACATTTTAAGCAGGTCCTAAATTAACCTCATACTACAACTTCTGAAAAAAAAAAAAAAAACAAACATAAAAACAGGTAAAGCCAAATAAAACAGTTTTACAAAATAATATACTTCAAATTAAAGTATAAGTCAACAAATCATTACTTTGTTATTGACAATGAGTGTAAAAAAATGTTGTCATCTTTTTTGCCCAGGTTTGGCAGAAAAGACAATTATGTAATGTGTGAAGTGTCATGGCGCTCAAGGCGTGAGAACCCAGATGCTGAAACCCAGAGGAAAAGCAGGTGAGTATTTGGTGAGAAAGGATTTATTGATTCTCCAAAGCTGGTAGTAGTTGTGGATGAATGAGGTCCGGTCTTGATGGCGGCTGATGGCGTGGCTGGAGGGCTTAAAGCGGTGAGTGTGATCCGGGAGGTCTTCAGATGATCCCAAGAGCCACAGAGTGGAAGGCAGTGCTGACGTCACTCGTGAGATGTTGGTATCCTGAGACAAAGGAGCAAGAGTTAGTGCAAGGCTGAGAGCAAGGCATGAGCATGAGCATGAGAGCTTAGACTGTGAACCAGGCTTAGTCACCATAATGGGCAACGAACTGGCGTAGAACTGATGAGTGAGGTCTCCTTTTAAGCAGCATGGCAGATGAGGTGAGTGAAGTCAGCTGGTGGCAATCAGGGAGCAGAGCAGGCAGGGCTGGAGGGGGAGGAGTCTGCCAGGCACCGTGACAGTACCCCCCCCTCAACGACCGCCTCCAGGCGGTCCGGGGCGCCGATCCGGGTGCGAACGGAAAAAGTCAGAGATGAGGGTAGGGTCCAGAATCAAAGAACGGGAGACCCACGAGCGTTCTTCAGGACCGTAGCCCTCCCAGTCCACAAGGTATTGATGGCCACGACCCCGGCGGCGGATGTCCAAAATCTGGCTGACGGTATAAGCCGGGGCGCCGTCAATGAGCCGGGCGGGCGGAGGGGAAGCGGACGGCGGGCACAGAGCGCTGTCCATCACAGGCTTTATTTGCGAGACATGGAACGAAGGATGAATTTTGAGGGCAGCTGGGAGTCGGAGGCGAACACAGGCGGGATTGATGATTTTGTCGATGGTGTATGGACCTATGAAACGGGGGGCAAGCTTGCGAGAAGTGGCATGAATGGGAATATTGCGAGAGGAGAGCCAGACCTTTTGCCCAGGATGATAGGTGGGTCCCTCCACCCGGTGACGGTTAGCTGAACGACAGTTGTTCTCCCTGGTACGTTGCAGTGCTGCCCTGGTACGATGCCATGTGTCCTGGCAGCGGCTGATGTGTTCCTGCACCGAGGGAACAGCGAGATCCAGCTCGTGTGAAGGGAACAGAGGTGGTGCGTAGCCTAGAGCAGCCTCGAACGGGGACAATCCTGTAGCAGAGGATGGGTGAGTGTTGTGGGCGTATTCTGCCCAAACGAGGTACCTGGACCAGTCGGATGAGTTCTGGTCGGCGAGACAACGGAGCATGGTTTCAAGTTCTTGATTTGCCCTCTCTGCTTGGCCGTTCGATTGAGGATGGTACCCAGATGTGAGGCTTATGGTGGCTCCCAGAGCACCACAGAAGGTCTTCCACACCTGGGAGATAAACTGAGGGCCCCGGTCAGAGATGATATCAGCCGGGATCCCGTGGTGACGGAACACGTGCTGGGTGAGGATCTCTGTGGTTTCTGTGGCGGAGGGTAACTGTGGGAGCGGAATGAAGTGGACAAATTTAGAGAATCGATCGATGACTGTGAGAATGACAGTGTTACCCAGTGAAGGTGGGAGACCAGTGACAAAGTCCAGAGCAATGTGGGACCAAGGGCGGCAGGGAATGGACGGAGGATGCAGAAGGCCAGAAGGAGGTGAGTTCGAGGACTTTGAGCGTGCGCAGGTGGTGCAGGCGGCAACGTACTCCTTCACGTCCTTCCTCATAGTAGGCCAAAAGAACCGCCGACGGAGGAGGTTGATGGTCCTGGTGACTCCTCCGTGGCAGGCAATGCGTGAGGCATGGGCCCATGTGATAGCGTCGGACCTGAGAGACCGGGGAACATAAAGAGTGCCGTCAGGGGGAACCGGGTGACCAGGATCCTCACCTTGTGCCTGGAGGACTTTATTTTCGATATCCCAGGTGAGGCTTCCAATGATGCAGGTGGGAGGTATGATGTTGGCCATAGTGTTATCCTGGTCGTCAGAAGAGCTGTATTTCCGGGAAAGGGCGTCCGGCTTGATATTGCGGCTTCCAGGTCTGTATGTTATAGTGAAGTTGAACCGGTCAAAAAATAGACACCAGCGGGCCTGACGAGAATTTAAACGCTTGGCGGAACGGAGGTATGAGAGGTTCTTGTGATCAGTCCAGACAATGAATGGGTGGACCGCACCCTCCAGCCAATGACGCCACTCTTCGAGTGCTAACTTAATAGCCAGGAGTTCACGGTTGCCCACGTCGTAGTTGCGCTCCGCGGGAGTAAGTTTCTTGGAGTAGTAGGCGCAGGGCTTGAGCTTGCCAGATGTCTCCTCACGTTGGGACAGGACGGCCCCTACGCCAGAGTCGGAGGCGTCAACTTCAACTACAAATTGTCTGGTGGGATCGGGCTGAATCAGGATGGGAGCGGAGACAAAGAGACTTTTGAGGGTGTCGAAGGCTTTTTGAGCAGAAGAATCCCAATGATAAGCCCGAGCAATGGAGGTGAGTTTAGTAAGGGGGGCGGCAATGGCACTGTAATTACGGATGAACCGCCTGTAAAAATTGGCGAACCCCAAAAACTGTTGGAGTTTCTTTCGGGAGTTAGGGGGTTCCCATTTGGAGACAGCTTCGATCTTTACCGGGTCAGGACGGATGCTGCCTGCCTCAAATATATAACCCAAGAAGGGGATTACTGTGGCATGGAATTGACATTTCTCTGCTTTGACGAAGAGATGGTTCTCAGATAAACGTTGTAGAACCTGCCGAACGTGTTCAGGATGTTGCTCAGGGTTTTTGGAGTAGATAAGGATATCGTCGAGGTATACAAAAACAAACCGGTTGATGAAGTCCCGAAGAACGTCATTAACGAGACGTTGAAAGACGGCAGGAGCGTTGGTCAACCCAAATGGCATAACCAGATATTCATAGTGGCCAAGAGGGGTATTGAAGGCAGTTTTCCACTCGTCACCTTCCTTAACTCGAACGAGGTGGTAAGCGTTGCGCAGATCAAGTTTAGAGAAGATGCGAGCTTCCTGAATGGAATCAAAAACAGAACTAATCAGAGGGAGAGAGTATTTATCTTTAACAGTGATCTGATTAAGTTCTCTATAGTCAATGCAGGGTCTGAGGGTTTTATCCTTCTTCTCGACGAAGAAAAACCCCGCCCCGACTGGTGAGGACGAGGGACGGATGTGTCCAGAGGAAAGCGCCTCCTGGATGTAACTCTCCATAGCTACTTTCTCAGGACCGGAAAGATTAAACAGTCTGCCTTTAGGGAGAGGTGCACCATCGAGTAGCGTGATGGAACAATCGTAAGGCCGGTGCGGGGGTAAGGTGCCGGCCTTAGTTTTGCTAAAGACAGCGCGGAGGTCGTGATAACAACTAGGTACGTTAGAGAGATCAATTTCTTCCGGGGAGCTAGACGGGGAAGAGCTGACAGGCGGAATAGCAGATTGCAGGCAGTGAGCGAGACAAAACTCACTCCAACCAGTGATACGACGACGCACCCAATCAAACTGTGGGTTGTGACGTTGGAGCCAGGAAAACCCCAGCACCACAGGATTTTGGGGGGTACGAGTAACGAAGAACCGGGTAAATTCCCTATGATTTCCGGAAGAAACCAGTAGAATAGGTTTGGTGCTATGCGTAATGATAGAAAGCTGCTGACCTCCCAACCCAGCCGCTTTAACCGGCGAAGGAAGAAGTTCAGTGGGCAAAAACAGACGAGAAACAATACTATGGTCAATAAGGTTTTGTTCTGCACCAGAGTCAATTAAGGCGTGGAGGTCCAAAGTTTCAGAGGCATGACATAGCTTGACAGGGATTTGAAGAAAGTCTTTAGGGCATGACCTGAAGGTACCTGCCCGTGGCCTGTCTTCTAGCGGGGGGGTTTGTGAGTTTAAACGTAAACTGCACTGGTGTACCTGGTGTCCTGACTGTCCACAGTAAAAACACGCCCCCTCGGCCCGTCGGCGCCGTCTTTCCTCTGCAGAGAGCTTAGAATGGCCGATTTGCATTGGTTCGTCCAATTGGCTGCGGGGGGGTTCAGCTGGAATCACTGGTGGAACGTGTGATGTAGTACCTTGAACAGGAGTAGATGAGTTCTTGCGAGTAGGCGGAGGTCTCTCGTGTTGTCGCTCACGTAAACGTGTGTCTGAGCGGAGGGCAGCAGTGACGAGTTCCTCAAATGAATGGGTTTCCGGTTGTGAGCACAGGTGGTCTTTTATGGCTTCACTCAAGGATTGGTAGAAGACCCCTCGTAATGCTGGGTCTGTCCAGCCTGCCTCCACCGCCAGTATCCTAAAATCAATGACATGATTGCTGACTGATCGGTTATGCTGTTTGAGGGCGAGGAGCTTACGTGCGGCTTCCTCCTGTTTGCGAGGTTGGTCAAACACCAGCTTGAATTCCTCCAGGAAACGATCATAGGTTAGATGTGCGACAGGATGTATGGCCAGAAACGCCTGGGCCCACTGCAGAGCTTTGTTACGGAGAGCATTAATGATCAAGGTGATTTTGCCAAGATCGGAGTTATAATACCTTGGGGCTTGCTGAAACAGCAGGTGACACTGGAGAAGGAAACCCCCACAGGCTTCGACGTCGCCGTAAAATGGTTCGGGCTGTGGGCGGAAGTTTTCAGGCGAGGGAGCGGAGGCGGAAGCAGCGACGACACGGGAAGCAGAAGGAGCTGCTGCGGGGAAAGCCATCTGACCTGAGAGATCCATTAGTGATTGCGTTAAGCCATCCAAACGCCGAAAAAGTTCCTGCTGGGCAGAAGCAACTTGCGACAAGGCGTCGGTTTGGCAGCCCAGGGCGATACCCTGCTGATTGATGGCGTAGCGAAGTTCTTCTGGGTCAGCTGGGTCCGGAGTTAGGCCAGTTCGTTCTGTCATGGCGCTCAAGGCGTGAGAACCCAGATGCTGAAACCCAGAGG